>CM035806.1:26887570-27390070 GCA_020466095.1 Chlorops oryzae | reverse complement strand
AACTGTGCGTTAGGCGCGAATAATCACGTAGCAGGCGCTGGCACCGACGCTGGCGTTGGCATCGGGACGGGTTGTTCTCGAAAAGCTTCATTCGAGCGTGGCAACGTGTGCGTAAATAACAGCTTTGAGGGCTATCACAACGAAAAAAGAGCAAGTGTTGTTTGGGTTGACAATCGAAAACGTACCGGAAATGCGCCGAAAAGCATCATTGTCAGGGATATGAGATGAGGCTTGATTGCGGTTAAGCCACCACAATCAGTTCTCTGAGTCCCTGAGTCTCTTATGAATTGTGAGAAGTTTCGTCATTGGAAGCATTCAGCTATCAGTAGATGAGAAAATTAATGCTCGTTACATATACCTACAAAATACCATGTATTTGTTGTTTTTTATTATTTTTTTTATTTATATTTTAGTAGCGAAAATATAAAAGCTTTGAATGAAGGGATCAAATGAAAAAAAAAAAAAACAGACCGATGATTCGGCAAATACTAGAAGTATGTAAAGTATGATTTGGAGCTGGTTCATCGGGTACGCTTTCTGCAAGAAAATCCTTCGTACAAAGTTTCTCATCGTCCGCGTAACTTTGAAAACGACGCAGTATCATCAGCTTGGGACCTATGACGTCATGACTCCGAAAAAATCAACTTTTAATATATAAACATATGCATTTTCTATGATTACATACTTGATGTAATCAACATGAGAAAAATATACAGGGTGCAGAACAGAAAAAAAATGTTTTTCACTTGCACATACTCCCAGTACAGGATGGTCTCTGTTACAAAAGAATTTATTGATTTAATTATAAAAATAAAAATAAAAATAACTTTAAATGCGTACGTGCGCGCGTCTCTATGTCCTTTTCCGAATGATGTCAATTTTTTTTTCAGTTCAATGCTACTCGTTATCGCTAGTGATCTCGATTCTGGTATTCGGTCGGTAGTGACGTCAATAAGTCTGTCCACTGCGTGTTGCTCTGACGTCAGTGCCCACATATTATACATTAAGGGTTAGTCTTGCAATGCTAACAACGTAAGAGGGTGTTAAATCTTTGAGCAAATTTTGTGAGAAACAAAATTCCATTGCGAAAATAACATCGGCTACGGAGGAGATGCGACAAGATGCAACTCATTAGGAATGGCGAAAACCGAAGTTTTCTTTATTGAATTACTATTAAGGAGTATAATATTATACTACACTATGATACATTTTTGGAGTCATCAAATTTAAAATAGTATATTATATATACATATTAAAGCGGAACTTTTTTGCGTAAAATCTGATTGCTGATTGGTACATACCTTGACTATTTTTGTAACGTTCTTTTCTATTTAAACTTACAGCGTCGTGAATTTGTTTCTTTGCCATCTGAGTTGAACAATCTTAAGCAATCTCTTTCTTTTTGTAGCAGCTTGTATGCCATCACATCCAAACTAATGATAAGCAAATCAAAGCATATATTTTTAGAAATTCGAAAGAAGTCCTTTGTGCGTGTTCGTTATTCATGATTTCTCATGCAAAAGTAGAATGAATCAAGTAAATTGAATCCTCATTGAACTCATTGAAGCTCAGCGTAAATATGTTACTGTGGAATGGAACTCTCTCTCTATGAAGCATGAATAAAGCTGTCACAGTTGCAACCTAATTCTACGTTCACAAACGTCAAAGATTTGCTGCCGATAAGGATCAAAATTCAGATAAAATTTATTGAGTCCCGAAATGAACTCACGCAACATAAAATCAATTACAAAATGGATCTAGAGTGTCCGAAAAAATGGTATTAAACTCATGATGGAACAGTCAAAGAGAAAAAGTTCACGCAATAATACGAAACAGTCGAGGCTGAGCTCACCAAGATAATGGTTGTTGACGAATCGAATGTCCCGTCAAGTTTATGGGAGCGTTACAAGAAGCATATTTTCTGCTATGGCCATATCCACGCAAAGGTATTTGGTCTGGCCATGATCAATTTCAATCCGAAAATTCCGATTAAGCCGTGGTCATGTCGACTGACTGTTTTCTATAGCCATCTTCTGAGCGCTATTCTCATCGCTGTTCTGCCCATTTACTTTGGCTTAAATCTGTCGGCTCTCATTGAGACAAGCGATCACCAACGACATTTACATTTACTGGTGAATTTTTCGAACACCGCCCTTAAATGGGTCACGGTCGTATTCACATATACGGCCAATTATGCGTATTATGACGAAATAAGAAATATCTCAATAAGGAGTCAACGCTTGGAGGATATTTTCGGACTGGCATGGCGAACGCCTCGCAAGCGATTCGAGCAATCGATGTGGCTGAAATTCTTCCTTTGCCAAGCGTCCTTGCTCGTTCAATTGTTAAATATATTCTATCTGTATTCGCTGGACGGTTCATTCAATCTACGTATGCAATTCGCTATTTATGGCTTTGTCCTCTGGAATTATACGGCAAATTTGGGGGCATATTTCTACATGATTACTGGCAGCAGTTTAAAATTCTTCAGGCAATTGCGGGAGCAGTTAGAAAAAGTCCTTAGCCAAGTGCAAGGTCCACAGCAACCGTGGCAATCGAGAATTGATTCGGATACGAAGAGGCAGCATAAGTTGGGTGATCATTTAGATGAGTTGTCGGAATTTTATAAAGAAATCTGCCTGTTTTGCATCGACAGCCTACGCATACAGCAGCTCCAACTTTTGGGTGTAATCCTTGCTTCTTTTGTCAGCAATCTCTCAAATTTATTTACAATCTTTACGCTGCTCTCAACAGGAAAAATAGAAGCAATACCAAATCTGATCATAAGTTCGGCTCATGCACTCACCTTTTATTTTGATAATAACGTAATCGTTGAGTTTATTCAACATATGCCGGACGAATTGTGGGAAATTCGTGAAACTTTGTGGCGTTTTAATGAGTACGCAGGCTTAGGGAAGCACTTACAGCAATCGGTAAGTACGAGAATACTGGAAATTAGAAAATATCCTTGATATCCAAATGAACTCTGGATATTCCTTTTAGCTTGAACGATTCGGATCGCGAATGCTGATGTACAAAATCGACTTTCGCGTTTGTGGTATTCTCGAGGTTAATCGTCGCTTGGTATTTCTTACCAACTCAGAGATCTTGAAGTACTTCATAACATTGATTGAGGTTACCATCCATTGGAGCTCAGGACTTAAGAACGCGTTTCAATAGATCATGAAAAAATGTTCGTTTTGAGAGAAATAAAACAAAACTAATACATAAATCAGTTTTTGCTCAAATACTTTTGAACATTAAGGGCAAGGTGTATTTAATTTAATACGCCTTGAGTAAGGGCTTCAATTTTAAATAGCTTGCTAACCGGCGAACAACTGAAATTCTTGCAGAAAAAGAACTTTATTTATTTAAAGGTCCATGAAATATAAAATATTTGTTTCCTTTGTTCTCCCTCTTGGTCTGTTTGTTCCGCTATTCTAATGCTTCATTCGCTGACTCCCAAAAGCAACATCAATTTCTTATACGCAACGTATGCGTACTGTTATCTCCTGCAGTTAATTGACGTTGCTCATACGTTTATAGCGCGTGCACAAAAAACGGAGCTCTCGTATTTGGTGCCGCCGCTTGTTAATTGAGTGCGAACACATATTTTGACGGGTTATTCGACGGCAACTATGCATATGCCCTACGTGTGCTCTGCTGGGAAAATTGGCCCCGAACGAAGTCGTGGGATTGATGATGTTGCTAAACGCCATTAGTTTATTATCAACTACCGTGGGCCCATCCCAAATTAATTGAGAATGTAGTCTTAAAAATAATTCTCTTATATGGAGAGAAATTAAATATCCTGAACTGTTAGTTTCCCGGAGGAGCGGCAGGTTCCTTACAGCTATGGAAATACCAATTAAGCTCCCAAGTTAAAGAAACTTTCTCCCAGCACTAAACCGCATGTAATTGGAGGTGATCTCAATTGCTGATACCAAGCTTTTGGTTGTTTGATATCCAATACATAGGAATATATATATATATATTTCAATAGCTTACCCATGAAATCCGAGTCACATTTTCGGTAATTCTTATGCAAATTCCTCCGTCGTAAACATCATTCTCACACATACTGCCTTAAAACTGCCAATCATAGTACACTCTCTTTCTTCCGACCACCGCTCAGTTCTGACCACCTTTTAAAGCTCATACATTAAACCTAAAACAATCCACACAAAATTTTCGAGAATCCCACTAATGCCTATTCGAATCTGTTAGAAAAAACAATTTAGCCCGTTAACGAGAACGAAATCTAACCCATTCTACAGACACAGATTAAGCCGTTAACATGATTACAACATGCTTCAAACAAGCAAGAGTTACAGCTGTCCCAAAATCATTATAATTATCCAATTCCAAACTAAGAAATAGACCAAGGAAGTTGTAGAAAAATCAGAGGCATGAATTAACACCCCAGCAGCGAATTCGGCATAGATTACCAACTTCATTGATACAGTAATAGATGCTCGGGTAATGTGTTCGCATTACCGTTTCGCTCTTTTTGATCTACATGTAATCGATGCAAATAATCGAATACCTCATTTATGCCAGCAGCGAATTTGACATCAACTACCAGCTTCATTGATGCAGTAATGAGTGCTAGGTAATGGGCATGCATTACCTTTTCGCTCTTTAAGAGCTAAATGACATCAATTACAAATTTGAAGAAAAAAAATTTTTTTTCTTTAAAAACTTTTAAGTATTTATGTTTTTAATTTAAAAAAAATAAAAATAATTATTTTATTATTATTGTTTTTTTGTTTTTTTTTATGTTTAATTTTCAAATCAAAAAATTCTTGGAGTGAAAATTTCCTTAGACAAATTTTCCAAAGCCCGAACAACCATAAGCTCAAGTGAGCATTTGGACAAGCAAACTAAATTTGTTTGTTTAGCGTACTGGTTAAAGCGCTTGCCCACCGCGCTGGAAGTCCTAGGTTCGAGGCTCGGCCGAAGCAAAAAAACTTAGAGGTAAAGAGAGAAACAAAAACATTGAAAAAAGGACAATAAATAAATAAAATATAATAATTAATAAAAATAAAAATAAGATTAAGAAAATAAATAAATAAAAAATGTAAAAAAACAAAAAAAATTTTTTTTTCGTCGTTGGCGTCGCTGCTGAGTTGACCGCTAATGAGCATAAGACAATGTATGAGAAAACGTTTTTTGGTAATGCAGCGTTGCTTTTACGGGTAACCTAGAATTCATAATAAAATCGTCCATTACCGTATACCTCCACGGTATTGGATAAGGGAGTCATAATCGCTTACCGCCTAGGACACACAATGTTAAATGTAATGCAGGTTTTATACAGTGGGTCATCGATCCGGTAATGGGTATGCCTTACCTCAGCATCGATGGAGCATTAATGAAGGATGCATTACCTTCGCTGCTGGGACTTTAACCACTCTTTAATTGAAATTCCAAGCTTTCCGAAAAATGACAGATGCTAATTTCAAATTTTTCCTTCCATCCTATATATTTATTATAACGTCCATGTAGGGCAAGATGCCGACAATTTGCACATGAAACGAATACAGATACGGATACGCGTCTAGTGCACACAAAGGCAAAAACTTTGTTAATCAAAGATAATAATAGCAACCTTTTTTTCAAGGTTTTACCAAAACTTCCAGGAATCCTCATATAGCCACATCAATATATAATATTAAGTAGCCAATCGATGACACTAACCAAATTTTAATTGTATATACATATATTTACTTACATACATTCCGCTTCCTTGTTTCGTTTCGTTTTTTATTTTCCTTTTCTTTAGCATTTCCATACACTGCGTTCAAATACTTCAAGGAAAATGAAACTTCCTCATTTGCGTCGTCAGCAAAGGGCGCTATGACAAGCGTCAATTTGTAACAAGCACCAACATGCAAGTCTCTGCAGCTCTTTGATTGTCATTTTGACCAACACGCCAGCCATCACTGAGCACTGACCGAAAACCGCTTCCATACAGAAGAATACGAATAAAAATTACTCTGTCCAAGGAGACGACAGGAGAGGAGCAGCTCCACACTTTGCCATAGCAATTCTGAAGGAACGTTGGGCTGACGCAGCATCGATTTCTCTCTCTCGCAATCTGATTAACGAGATGTCAAGCAGGAGTGGGAAGACCCTTTTCGATTCTCTCTTACCAAAGTCGCCCGAAATCAGCTTGCATTTCTCCTAAAAAACGTAAATTCACGTATGTTAATAAAAAGCAAATCGAGATTCTTCTATAGGCAAATCAGGAAATATGAAGAGCAAAATATGAAGATTTGAAATTTGAAAGAAAATCTCAATGGAATTTAAAAAATAGACTTAAATCGTCGTACTTTTATGTGCCTGTTTCGATGTAACACCTAAAGAAGCTTTTGTAGAAATTTCGTTAAAGCAATTAAAATCCATAAAATGCGTAATTAATCTTATTAAGCATATGGGACATCCATTCGGGCGTGAGGAGTCCACGCAAAAAGATCAACCACGGATTTATTTCACTCGAAAAAATTTAATGAACAACGAGCCGGAATTAAAGACTTTCTTTCTGGCCTTTTCGGGGTCTGGGGTTAAAGCTCAGCAGGCGTCAGCATATTTCAAACATCAAATGAACTTTGAATCCCCAAGGCGACCCACGTGTGGATAATTTCATTGGAAACACCAAGTGTTTGATTTCTCAACATGGGATCTCATGACACAGAGTGGAAAAAATATTTAGCTCCTACCCCACAATCCATGAAGATTTTTTCAATACAAAGATTAAAATAAGGCAGTCAAACAAATTTTTTTAAATTATTTGAATTCTTTGAATTCTACCTCGCTTTCTATAATCCAAATAAGAATGGAAAGAACTCATTTAGGTTTGAACTTTTTATACCCGACACACTGTGTGTCGAGGGTATATTGCGTTTGTGTGGTTGTTTGTAGCACCCAGAACCAGTCGAGATAGACCATACAAAATATATATAGAAATGATCAGCGTCACTAGGAGATTCGATTTAGCAATGTCCGTCTGTCTGTCCGTCCGTCTGTTTGTCTGTCTGTCTGTCTGTATACAGTTTTCTTATCGAAGGAGTTGAGCTATCTCGACAAAATTTGGTATGCGTGCTCACGGGGACATGAGTAAGAACAAGTACGATAATGGACCCGATCGGACCATTTTTAGGGGTACCTCCAGTACTAGGGTCTGTTACGAAAATCACAAAAACTGCTCTAAGATCGAAGTTTTTCAAGATATTTTGATGAAGTTTGATATTTGAACATGTTTCAAGGCAAGTAATATGATTTCCAAAAATTGAAAAAGTGGGCGTGGCAGAAGGGAGTTTTTCGAAAATTGTCTCCTACACCCGAAATTCAAATGGGAATTGAACGAAAATTGGCACTTTGTAGCCATAAACATCCTGCCAAAAAATTTTGCTTTATCGGTCCATTATTAAGGGTACCTCCAGTACTAGGGTCTGTCACAAAAAACCCCCAAATCTGCCTCAAAATCGGACTTTTTTGAAATATTTCAATGAAACTTAGAATTTGAGCGTATATTTTAAGCCTCCGCTTAGAATTCGAAAAAAAAAATTTAAAATGTGGGCGTGTCAAAGGGGGGCGGTTTTCATAAATAAATTAAACAAAAGTCGGTATATGGGGCCCCTATGGCGTTAAACAACTCCTGATATTAAAAATTATTTGAAGATATGTGTCTGTGTCGGGTATTCTATTGTCAGGCTCGCCTATATATGACTATAACACCCTTACTTGTTTAAAATATAATTCATGAAAGCATAACGAATTTGATAACGCATATCGTAAGCCCAGTAAGGTTTCGATTTAACATTCAAATTCAGGGCTTTTTCTAAATTTTCGAAAAGTTTAAATGGGTCAAAAACATTCTGCAACAAAAATAGATTTGGTAAGCAAGTCATTTTTATCCTTTAAATGAGAAGTTTTTAGTGCTTTAGGACAATAAAATATAAAAAAAAGTTAAGATTTCCTTGCATTGTATTATAGATTGGCAGGAATTCGTCAGAGTTTTTGGACTTCACTTCTAGAATGCAACATTGAAAAACTGCTTCCTCGCAGAACAAAAGAGTAAGAACAATGAAACCAATGAAGGGAATCCTAAAGAAAATGATTCTGCAATTAAAAAAGCCAACTTCATTTCCACATTGTAGATAACGTCATAGGTGTGATAAGAGTGAATATTGTGGCTAAATTGTTGTGAGGAGAACGGAAATAGACTTCATTGTGATACATATGTACGTGCTGAATTAATGATCGAAACGTCAGCCTAGATCAAAAAAGATATCATTCACCATATTTTTTTTTTGTGAAGAAGTAAATAGAATGCGTCTATTTATAAGAATCTTATAGCTGAGCTACTTCGAAATATATTTGTCGTCTTAGTTATTTACGCAGTTTTATATTTCAAGTATCCAGTTTCAAGGACGTATTGGCTTTTCTCACCCAACTGCAGGGGGACATAGGCGTTCACCTGACTACTTTCGGATATCAAATCAAAGCGTTGAAGCAATTAAGTCGTGATTTGAAGCGTTCGTATGTATCTTGGGTCTTGACTGGTGGTGGCGGACTACCGATTGTGCTCTACTTATGGAAAAGCGTGACTATCGCCACCATTTGGAGTTTATATTGCCACCTTACGATTTGAATATATTTTTTTTTTGTCTTCGATAGGATTTTTGTTTTGAAAGAACACTTTCACATGCCATCGCAGGAAACGACGCATTCAAATGAATGGCTATATTTGTTTCAATATTTCCGGTAAAACGGACCTGAAATCATGCCCACGAAATATTCAAGACCCATTCACAGGAAAAAAATTAAAAGAACTAATAGGAAATCTAATTTGGTCATGTCAGAGGCTTGTCTCCCTGTATAAAGTCTTCCATCGAAGATATAATCCTAAAATAAATAAAATAAAAGATTTACGTCCGAAAGTAAAAAATGTCTATTAAAATATCTTAGGAATTGAAATTACAAATAAAAGCCTTGATGTATGCAAAGTGTTTTTGGGGTCAAGATTTTGGGAACATAAACAAAGCTTAAGAACTACAGGAGCAAAATGCTGATCTCTTGCAGAAACTAACAAAGGACTAACACTTTGTGACGAGGTTATATTGCGCTTGTGTGGTTGTGTGTAACACCCAGAACCAGTCGAGATAATACAAAATATATATAGAAATGATCAGCGTCACCAGAAGATTCGATTTAGACATGCCCGTCCGTCTGTCCGTCTGTCTGTCTGTATACAGTTATCTTATCGAAGGAGTTGAGCTATCATGACAAAATTTGGTATGCGTGCTCACTGCGATATGAGTAAGAACAAGTTCGAGAATGGACCCGATCGGACCATTTTTAGGGGTACCTCCAGTACTAGGGTCTGTTATGAAAATCACAAAAACTGCTCTTAACCGATGCTTTCCAAGATATTTTGATGAAATTTGGCATTTGAACATATTTTAGGCCAATTAATGTGATTTACAAAAATTAGAAAAATGGGCGTGGCAGAAGGGCAATTTTCGAAAATTGTCTTCTACTGCCTATGGGACTTGAACGAAAATTGGCACTTATACTTCCTTTGTAGCCATAAACATCCTGCCCAAAAATTTCCTTGGTCGGTTCATTATTAAGGGTACCTCCAGTACTAGGGTCTGTCAGAAAAATCTCAAAACTGGCCCAAAATCGGACTTTTTCGAAATATTTCAATGAAACTTAGAATTTGCGCGTATATTTAAGGCCCCGATTACAATTCCGAAAAATTTGAAAAGGGGCGTGGCAAAGGGTCGGTTTTCATAAAGAAATTTAGCAAAAGTCAGTATATTGGACCCCTATGGCCTTAAACAACTCCTGATATTAAAAATTATTTGAACATGTGTGTCTCTGTCGGATATTCTATTGTCAGGCCCGCCTGACTATAACACCCTTACTTGTTTTATATTTAGATGTTATGAAGCTTCCTTATCGAGAGTTCAAAATGTTTCCAAAACAATGTTTTTAATTACGCTTACACTTAAAACTCTGAATTTCTTTTTTTTTAAAACAGGACCTTTAAGGAAATTCGCTTAAGGCCACAAATATATCAACAAACTTCTTAAACTTAGTTAAGGGTTTTCGAAAAATCCATTTTAGGGGGAAAACAGTTTTTTTTTTTGGGACACTCTAATGGTTATTAAAATGTGTAATTGTTCAAGAAAAAGGGATTTCCAGTCAATGTTTTGTGAATAAACAGAGAATAAGAGCTCAGGATCGATAGGGAAAATAGAATTTTCAATTGAAGCAAGAATTTCATTCCTAAAAATAATTTATTATTTAGTAAATTTGAAATTTGAATTTAATAACCAAAAATTACAAACAAACAAGAAATGAAAAAAAAATTTATTCAACGATTTTACTAAACTTTTTACATCATTAAATTTGCTTCAGCACCAGCGGAGCCTGCAATGAGCTCAATTTATTCAATTGCCTGGAAATAACAAAAACACAAATGGTAACAAATTGCAGAACGCAGTGCAGAAAATTGTATTTTAAATTAGTTATCCGAATGTAGGCCGAGTTTATTTACAACGAAAAATTATGTTCAATATTTTTTATTCTAGTTTATTAATTATGTAAAGCTTTTGAAAGCAATCAGCTAAAATTTACAGGATCTTTATTGCTGATTTAAAAAAAATATTTTAGAAATTCTGAACGGAAAAATAAAGAACGTTCGTCAAATAATTCTAGCAAAATGCTTTGAAAGGAAAACCTAGTGAACCCTCAATTAGGCCAGAGACTGTTTTGGAACAAACCATTGGAGGCAAAATTACACAAGAAAATGAAGAAAACAAATACAGAAAAAATAAATGAAATATGCAAAAAAAAAAGAAAACTCTAACCTTAAGTTGTCTAACGTGCACCGAACTAAGTGTATTCCCCTGACAGGTAACAGTAAAGCAATCTGATCAGAAATTAATGAATTTTAACAATCCCACCTGTTTGTGGACGCAAACTTCAGTCGAGCATCAAGAGGGGAATTTAATTTCCGCTTGTCTGATTATGCGGTGAGACTGAGACTCCATTTTCCACACCCATTTTCTTTCGATGATCCCCCTTGCGTCTTGCTTCCGCTGTTAACAGTTCAAAATGTTAGAGCTTTGTTTTTTTATTTTGAATTTATCTTTTCGTTCATTGAATTCCGTTTCCTGTTTGCTTACCTCACACCTTCCACTAACATCCGAAGGCTATTAAGTCTGCTTTATTTAATTATATCAGACAAATACAAACTTCCCACAAAGGTGCTGACATTAAGGAATCTGCCCGACTTCAGTCGACTTTCGGCGCGAAGACTGAGTGGAAAAGTTTTTTCCGGATAAGTATTTGTTTTTTTTTTGTGGCTTGTGATTGTTTTGTTTAGATACGCGTTGCTTTATTAAGACCACCGGCGTGAAATAAACAGCGTGATACACAATTTTAGGGTAATCAGTTTCGATTTCACGCTTTGACATAATAAATGCTCTTCTGATTTTGTTTGTCCTTACAGGCTTATAATGTTTTTGGCTAGAAAATGTTCAAAAATTTCATATGAGGAGGTTTCGAAGCAAAAAATTTGATCACAAATACAACTGGATGTATTGGATTTTTTTTTATACAATCCTGTAGGAAATTGAACTAGTGCAAAAGTATTCTTCGACTTCTTCCCAAATCAACAGTACTACTCGCTCGTAATTTCCTCGCCAATGCATTGAACTGTAAACTTTTACTCTGAGGTGCCAATCGAAAATCGACAGCCGCGTTTGAACTAGTGCAAAAGTAGAGGCAACGGGGCCAATTCAGTAAATTTGCTATACTACGTTGATAGATGGGGGACCGGCCCGAGCTTTCGTAGCTCACAGCGTAGCGCGTGCACCCCACGATCCGAAGGGCCCAGGCTCAATTCCCCGGCCGAGCAAACGCCGATATTTTTTAAAAATTAGTAGTTAAAATTGAAACCCCAAGAGGAATAAAAAGCAAATAAATAAAAAACAAAAAAAGGTTTCAAATTGGTAGGAAATGTTGAGCAAATTTGTGCGCAAAGTCCTAAGACAGCATTAGCTAAGACTTGTTTTTCAATCAAATAATTTGAGTTTTTCAAATGTAACCATTCTTCCACATTTTTTCGCCTGCGACAGGAATCGAACTCGAGCCCTTTAGATTACCAAGCACATACGCTTTCACTACGCCACGGACCTATTTTTGACTCACGCGCAGCAAACATATTAGATTAACGTGTGAGCAAAATTGAACTGTAGAGGACTCGTTGACCATGGCACTAGTTGGGTTCTTCTGTCCGTGTCTCTACTCGCGTACTAGTTGTTTTTCCTATACTCGAGAGCTACTCACTAGAGCAAAATTGACCCCACTCTTCCTACAGGGAATTGTGAGAAAAATGAAATCTGTCCAACAAGAATATATGCACATTAGGGTGATGACTTTTAGTGTTTTTTTCTCCAAAAAAATTTCCTGTATTATAGTACGATGAACTTTTAATAAAGATGCCATAAAAGGATGCCATAAAATTTAAGGTTATTTGATTAAAAAAAATGTCACGCACCAAGTCATTTGAAAAATTTAATTTTTGATTTTTTTCAAAATTTTTGATGTTACTGTAAGCAGAGTCGCTCCTAGAGGGGTCAAATGTAAGACCAGCTACCATATGTCTCTCTTGGTCTGTAATACAGACTCTGTATGCATGCAAAGACTCAAGACACGAACGTGAAAACAGTGAATAATGCGTTTCAAAAAATATTTGTTTTGACTCGAAAATTTATTTTTTTCTACTAGGGTCATTATTTGGCCAGTTAGGGGATGGAACCCAAAATTCAGTTTACAAAAAAAGTAATAATTATAACATATTATTAAAACACACCAAAATCGAATCCAATATTCTTCATATTAGGCTCGTTTAAAAGGTAATTTTGTAAATTTTTCGAATATGCATACTGAACATGCTCGTTCTTGTTCCTACGGCATCTATATTATAGATTGAAGTTCGTGAGGCATTTTTCTTTAATTTAAGCCTATTTTTGTATGGGGACCCCCCTAAGGAGGGGAGATAGAGGGTGGGTATGTTTTAAGAAAATACTTGAGGTAAAAAAATAATGGGGGTCGGTCATATATGTACATCATCCCCCTAGGAGGGGTTTGACTGTGGTGACAGCCATTTTGTATGAAATTGTGATAAAATTAAGGTAATTTTGTATGGGTGACCCCCTAAGGAGGGGAGATAGGGGGTCAGTATGTTGGGAAAAAATGGTAGGAAGACAAAGTTAATGGGGGTCGGTCAAACATTTGACTCCTCTAGGGGCACTCTGGGGCTAGTTAGCACAGTGGGGGGAAAATTCATAAAAAAAATTACTTTTGTAAGGGAGCCCCCTTAAGGAGTGGAGATAGGGGGAAGGTATGTTTGGATAAATTGTTGGGAATAAAAAAATAATGGTAGTTAGTCTTACATTTGACCCCTCTAGGAGCGACTCTGCTTACAGTAACATCAAAAATTTGGAAAAAAAATAAAAAATTAAATTTTTCAAATGACTTGGTGCGTGACATTTTTTTACCAAATAACCTTTAAATTAGTATTTTATGAAGTCTTTAATAAAAGTTCATCGTGCTATGATACAGGAAAAGAGTTTCAAAAAAAGTCATCACCCTAATGCACATATGGTGAAAACCGCGGACTGCCACGTTGCATTCGTACACAGTTTGTTTTTTTATTTATCTCATTTAAAATCAAGTTTGGGTCTTACTTTTTTATGCATATGACAAATCTTCTAAGACTACAAATTGGTCCAAAACTCTCATAACTTCGTCTATCACCCCCAAAATTTTTTTTTTGGTTAATGTCTCTTAGTTGTTCATTATACCACTGTGATCAATATATGCACTACCAAAGCACTCTCTCTCTCGCTACGCCCCTGGGATGTGTCCCATCGACATAGATAGGTCCTCAATTTTTAATTTCATCAAAATCAAAGAAAATTTCTCATATACGGAACAAAGATTGACACGTTACACACTGTAAATTGCTCATAATTTAGCAACTGTAACCATTTTTGTAAAAAATGAATAAAAAAAACGGAATAAAGACCAGAAATGCATTTAACATGCTTTCTAGACGTACAACGAAATCTCGAGATTTCAGACAATTTTCGAACAAATTTGACATTTGAAATCCAGGCGATTTCAATTTTGTTCTGAAATCCCGAGATTTCGTTGTACGTCTGGAAAGCATATAAGAAACAGATTTTTTATATATGTATTTCCTTTTGAACGACGTATGTCGATGAAACAAAAATTATGTTTTCCGGTCTGCCACGTTACACGAAATCTGCGGCACTATTCAAAAGCCTTTTTGAGCTTACTCAAAAAATTTCCGTCGAATTTACTTCTTGGGTTAGTTAAAGTAACGAATCTTTTTCATGAAAAGTGCAATCAAAACAAAAATAATACTCAAATTATAATTTTTTTGACCTTTTTGCCAAAGCCTTAATTTCCTTCCATTTTTCTGCTATCTGCTTGCTGCTTGCTTGCCAAACATGCTCAAATGTCAAAATCTTTTAAAAGTTCTTCCAATTTCTTATTGTTCCGAGAGTGTTAAAAGTCCATTAACAAACATTTAAAAAAATGGCAATATTTAGAAGAAAAAAAAATTCTTGCCACGTTTCACATTTTCGCGATTTTGACCATACACGCTATCGCTTCAGAATAACCATAACGATGCAAACGCATTTCACAAGATAAGGTCACTGGGAAAATGAGAAGCAAACACGATTTTCCTTTTCTTAGCACAATAAAGGAAGGGTATCAATTTGTCTTGATAAAAAAATATTCAAAAGCGAAATAAATGGAGTTATTTATTTTTACATAAATGAAAAAGAGAAAGGTCTCGCAAGTGTGAAACAACCTTCGATATGCTCAGTTATAGAAAGAAAAATTTTGACAAAAATATTTCATTGCTTGCTTTTTTAAAATATTTTTTTTCTTAGCAATTTAAATTGATTACTCTTAAAGTAAAATGTATTTATTGTAAAAAATATACCGATGATAGGAGAAAAAAATGCAAAACCCTTCGCAGGATTCTATGAGGATAAGAGTTTTTCTACGCCCTTTCGCTTTATCTCAATCGTTAAATTCATGCTTTAAATGTTTTAGAATGTTTTAGAAGAATGGTGTCGAAGGCAAAAGGAAATAAAAAGCTTTCATGCATAATTAATTGAAATTTTGCATAAATGATTCTTTAGCTGCTGCTACGCGGAAATGATTTTAGATTAAGGACGGCAAGGCTTTTTTATTATTATTTTTTAAAAGTAAAATGTGAAGACTTTTCTAGAGCATCACGGTCAATTTAATACGTTTTAAAAAAAAATTAATTTTCCCCTATACGCTTGAAAATATCCACAGGCCCTCATAATCTGTTAATAAAAAACAAAAAGCAATGTAATTTATTTTACACCAAGCTGCTTTTGACATCATAGAGAAGAAATTTTGATTCCAAATGCAAAAACTGAATACAGCTTCACAGCAGAATTCCATACCGAGAATGGGTTCGAGTGAATATTTCACTTTGAAAGATATTTTTTACATATCACATCGCAATACTTGCTTTGGAAATTTTGCGACTTTTTTCAGAAAATCGAAAATTATTGTTCCTGTGCCGCAGCTCGCCGTAGCTGAATTATACAAAAATGGAAAGAAAAAACTTCCTTCTTATAATTATTGTTGATCAGGATCAAAAACTGAATCGATTTAGACATGTCCATGTGTCCATTCGGCCATCTGTCCGTCCATCTGTGGTCGGATCTCCCTCCAAACGGCTTGAGACATCACGTCGAAATTCGGCTTACAGGTATATCAGGCCCCGAGTATGATCGCTGGGTATATCGATGTCGGGCTTGACCGACTTTAGCTTTAATTTTTTTCCCATTTTAAGACATTTTTCTCAACTCAAATGTTGTAATCATAAACATCAAGTATTGTTATATGTAATAAAATGAAAACAGATAAAATCATTGAACGAATTAGTTAAACATTCGGATGTACATTGCAGTGAGTTTTGAAAGTTTTGAAAAAAAAAAAAAAAAAAAAACGGCATAAAATATTTTCGGATGAAAAATTTTTAAACTTTTTTTAAAAAGGACCAAATGCACGAGCAAGTTTTTTTTCTTTCGCGCAAGAAATTGCTGAACTGATATTTGACCATACCAGTAGCAAGTTTTGCCCGATTATTGAATTCGTTTGAATCAATCAAATGTTTAGGTTCTTCAAACTTAAAACTCAAGCAGACATAAATACTTGAAGCCATCTGTGCTCGTTCAAAACAAAAGATGATAACTTTCCATTATTTTCATTGTACACGTGGTCTACTTATCTTGAAGCACATTCAAACGGGGTCCTCTTGAGTCATTGCAAACATTTCTTTCTGTTCTATTTAAATGGAAAATCGAAAGGTGGAATTAAATAAAACGTAATAAAGAGGAGAGTGGTAAACAAAAATAGTTTTCATCTTCTCCTTGCACCTTTTTTTCGCTTTTTTTTGCTCCGTTTTCCTTGGAAACGGTTATCCTTTGTAAAAAAAAACATGGAAAGAGACTCCCCACAATTGAGTTGAATGATGCTTAAGATGTTGATGGGGAATTCAAAAAAAGAAATAAATAAAAAAAAAGGGTCACAAATATTATTTAAACAAGTAAGGGTGTTATAGTCAGGCGAGCCTGACAATAGAATACCCGACACAGACTCACATGTTCAAATAATTTTTAATATCAAGAGTTGTTTAAGGCCATATGGGGCCCCATATACCGACTTTTGCTAAATTTCTTTATGAAAACCGCCCCTTTGCCACGCCCACTTTTCCAATATTTTTCAATTCTAATCGGAGACTTAAGTATACCGTCAGTTCTAAGTTTCATTGAAATATTTCGAAAAAGTCAGATTTTGGGGCAATTTTGAGATTTTTGTGACAGACCCTAGTGCTGGAGGTACCCTTAATAATTATAATGGACCTATTAAAAAAATTTTTGGAGAGGATGTTATAGGCTACAAAGGAAGCATAAGTGCCAAATTTCGTGCAAGTCCCATTTGCATTTCGGGTGTAGGAGACAATTTTCGAAAAACGCCCTTCTGCCACGCCCAGTTTTCCAATTTTTGGAAATCATATTACTTGCCTTTAAACATGTTTAAATATCGAATTTCATCAAAAAATCTTGAAAAAATCCGGTTTTGGAGCAGTTTTTGTGATTTTCGTAACAGACCCTAGTACTGGAGGTACCCCTAAAAATGGTCCGATTGGGTCTTTTCTCGAACTTGTTCTTACTCATGTCGCAGTGAGCACGCATACCAAATTTTGTCATGATAGCTCAACTCCTTCGATAAGATAACTGTATACAGACGGACAGACGGACGGACAGACGGACAGACAGACGGACAGACAGACGGACAGACAGACGGACAGACAGACGGACGGACATGTCTAAATAGAATCTTCTGGTTACGCTGATCATTTCTATATATATTTTGTATGGTCTATCTTGACTGGTTCTGGGTGTTACACACAACCACACAAACGCAATATACCCTCGACACAGAGTGTGTCGGGTATAAAAAAAGGAAGCAATTTCCCATCCAACATTTGGAAGACTGTTTTATGAAAAGATTAATATATGAGTCTTTTTCGAGCTATCTGGATGATTAAAAAGCGATGGATCACATGGAAGATTAAAAGAAGATTCGAAAACCACTCTTCAATGTGTTTCAAAAGTGATTGGTATTGAAAGTACAAAAACAAAATATTGAGCAATCGCCAATTAATCACTTGGGGGAGTGAATACGATCATTCGAATTGTTGCTGTCTTATATTTCTCTCAATATTTGACTCAAAATTGAATTGAATGCAATTTGACTTTAAACTTATAAGCGAAAAAAATCCATGCCTTTCGATTTGGCAAACACGGTGTCACAGGATGAGCACAGGACTAGAAAACGAAAGCAGCCGATTGTAATTATCTCGAAAAAGACTCGAAAACGATCTCGAGTATGAGTCGCAGAAGACTCGAAAATGATCAAAAATATGAGTCGAAAAACACTCGAATATAATATAAAATATGACTCTAAAACGACAAGCAAATGATATCAAATATGACCCCACAAGAAGAGTCGCGGCTAGGATATCATTTTCTCCCGACAAAACAGTCATATTTGATACAAAAACGAGCGTATTTACAATTATTTTAATCACCCACGCGACTCGAATTCGATCAGCTTTTGATCAGAAATTTAATAAAATTTTTGGGTGGGTTGTCACGGAACACAAGCAAAATATTTAGGCGAACGAATGTGGATTTTTCTTCAACCAGATCTTTAGTACAATCAGCTAATTTCAGATTATTTATTAAGCAAATCTATCCTACCTATTTATAGTGAGCAACACCGTCTCAATCAATTATAATTTGTATTCAGAGGATATCCACCTGCAATCGCGAAACGAAATACAATTCGACACTAGGCTGAAGAAGTAAACTTGTTATATGTAATGAAATGAAAACAGAGAAAATCATTGAACGAATTCAAGTTGCCAAAATTATTTAATACCAAAACTTTCAAAAGCTTTTACTATCGAGTTCTTGGGCTCATTCAGCTGAAAGTTTCCAATTGAACAAACTGCCAACCACAGTCGCTTTAAACTCCATGAACTTATTTTTCACACAATCACATTAATCCGAACCGAAGAAGTGCCATTTAACGACAAATAGAATTGTTTCGATTTCGATTTCGAATGCAGTGCAGTGCAAATGAAATAAAAAGCTTGGAAATCAGATCCAAATTGAACATCTGTAAGCTCCGCAAAAGCATATGCTCGCCATTCTTGTTTTTTTTTTTAATTTTTTTTTTTATTCGCCTTGAGCTATGAAAACCGCTTTAGCCGTTTTCTGAGCATTTGTTCAAACTTTTGTGGGAATAGTTCGCAACTTTCCGCCATGGCTTCGCAAGACAATCATCGGCAGCTTTAAGTTCATGAGATTTTTTTAAAAATCTTTTACCAATCCACAGAATGAATTATAAGGAAAATCTGAAACATGCGGTTTTCGTAAGTTTTCAGCAGATTAAATTGTGAAATTTATCACTTTAAGCAAAGAGTATATTTTTAGTAATGAGCTTGCATTTCGCTCATTTTTCGATGCTAGCCAATCGCACAACTACGACTCGAGCAAAAGCTGGACGCACTTAAACCTAAAAAGGTCTGTAATACCCTGGCTGGCTTCCTCGTACAGAGAGGGGGACGAAGTCAACTGCACCTACACCACCAAACTTAATGGTGACGGATAAGGAGCGTACCACGATGCCTACCAAGGTTTACCAGGACGGAGACAGCTGTGGCATTAGTCTGAAAGCCATTTCGGTAGGGTGGCACTCCGACGTACTTAAGTAACAGAATACCACAGTTGGCAGCTCACATCATCAAGTCCGATGCGGGTGTCCGAAGAAAAAGCCAAGGTCGTTGTCGTTCAAGCCGTGGGAGTCTCCGAAGTTGGCATAGCCTGCGTGCTTCATCGACCCTGTAGCCTAAAAAGGGGGGTTTGGAGCTTTACACCAGGCTGCTATGGCTCCTACTCAATCTGAGCAGTCCGCAACCCACGGAAGCGTACACCCACCAACAACGGTTTTTGAAAGCAAAAAAAAAAAAATTAGAATGTAATTTCAGCGCTCAACCTTCTTAGACGTTTTCAAAACTTCAGATCCTTCAGAATTGCAACTTATTTTTTCCAATTATTACGACCTTAAACTTTTAAAAAGTGAGTGTGACAGGATGGTGACCATCGTTCGCAATGGAATTGCCTCACAGTAGAACAGGGACTTATTGGCACCAACTCATATCGAACTCATGCGAAATGAAATTCGTACTGTTTTCTGGACTTTGTCCAGTCCAGCCTGGCGACAATTTGACTCAAAAATCAAAACTATTCAATGTCGCTCTTAGCGCAGTTTTGTAATTTTCTTTAAATTTCAATATAGTCCTGACAGTTGTCTTCCGTTGAATATCGTTTGGTTTTCGACTGAAGAATCTCTACGTAAATGGAATGTTTTAAGGTCACTGCTAATTTTGCATGCAGACACATGTGGGCGATATGTAGTACTTCTCAAAGGCGCCAGACAGAGGCGGATTCTATAAAATATTATTAATGGCATATTATGTTTGTCTTTTTGTGCTTTTCCATGGTTTCCTTCCATGAATACATTTTCAGATTTATTTCGAGCAACGAAACCAGGAATGGAATTGCGTTAATCCCTCCGTTTTGAATGTCTGAAGATGTCTGAAGACGCTCTTGTTAAGAAGCAAAAGTGAGAAAAAAAAAGCTCTTAAATCATCACACAAATTACATAAGCAACAAAAATATGATATAATATCACAATTAATGAATATATTGTGAAAGGATTTCAGAGAGCAGATGAGGACAGTTTGGCGAAAAAGAGCTACAAACTAGAAATACAAGCCTGCAGACAGCGAGCGCGTTGGATGAGCACAGTAAAATAGGACCTGTAGGACTTACCGCAGCCGATAGGAGGAAATGTAGGAAATGGGCGTGTTTCGCAGACCCCGGTATAGGTAGCGACTTTTAAAAAGTATGCCTGCCCGAATACGGTACATTTATCATGATGAAATTTGATCTACGCACTGGCAGAGATATGAGTAAAAACACATTCGCAAAGAATTCGATCGATCCATATTTAGGAAGACCACCGATATATGTATGTATCTAAATAGATATGTATATGTTTTGAAAAGCACAAAAGCTACGTTAAAATACAATGTGTTAAAATGCCGCGGCATGCCGGAAAAATGATTCTGACAAAAGGGGTTTCACAGAAATTTCCCATCCACAATGCGTTGGGAATTAAACAAAAGTCAGCATATGAGATTCTGCTCTGCTCCTTAAAATCCCTTGAATAATTTGCCTTAATGGGCATGGTCATCAAATATATTACATAAAAATTATCCAAAGAAATATTGCAGGTTGTCTCTTTGAACCTTGGGCATTGTATTCAATCTTAATTATTTGGAATTTCAATTTATTTCACTTTTTTCCTTGAAGTATTATTAATTTTTTTGCCTGTACATGACAAAGCCTATTAGGGTGATTATGACATTTAAGCACAACCAGCGAGCAGACAGTTGCTAGTCGAATGAAAAATAGAATTTTTAAACAGAAAAACATTCATTGAGAACGTCTCGAAAAAAAAAAAACATTCTTATAGCAACAATTTTCAAGGTATTTTTTTTTCTATTTTTCTCTTTCGGCCTGAGTTCAGATCCTAATTGAAATAAATATATACGAAGGGAAACGTCTCTGGCCTTGAAATCATGAGCAAATCGAGGCACTGGCTTTATTCGAGTGTTTCAGTAGAAGGAGACATGAAAAAGCAAACGCTAAGAACCTTTAATAATAAAGTGAATTCGATAATGACCAATAAGCTTTCTGATGTTTTTGTTTATTATTTTTGCCAACAGGCCCAAAAGGTATCTCATCTTAAGTTTGTGATTCTGTTAGTTTGATATTTTACCCAACGATACTCCCCAACTTCGTAAAAAAAAAAAACAATTTTAAATTTCATCTGAAAAATTGCTCAAAAAATGCTTAAAAAATTGTTCTTCACTGCAGCACATAATCATCAAAGAAGCACAGAGTTTGATGCTTCTAAGTAATCCAAATCACCAAGGACATCGCTCAGTGAAATATGCACTGAACATTTGAATCACCAGCTTTCAACAGAGAACACACTTTAATGACACCATGCCACCACACTCCATCCGTCTCTTTATCAGAACAGCGAAGCTTAGCATTGTTTTTCACGTTGGTTGCTTAATTGAGTGGTCGTTGCTAAGGCAACGTATTGCACCAACTATCGTTCTCAGCGATGAATCGTTCATTTCCAACAATCATCCTTAAATCCTTTCCACAAGCGGAGAAACGATGCAGAACGTTTTTCTATTTCATACTTTTTCTTTGAATAATTGTATTTTTTCCTGTGGGTCAACGATAGAATATCACCGCATCAATTTATCTATTTTACTAGGTGATGATATTTGGTGATGTAAGGGGACGTCCATTACCCTCTAGGAAATTGAACTAGTGCAAAAGTATTCTTCGACTACTTCAACAGTACTACTCGCTCGTAATTTCCTCGCCAATGCATTGAACTGTAAACTTTTACTCTGAGGTGCCAATGGAAAATCGACAGCCGGGTTTGAAATAGTGCAGAAGTAGAGGCAACAGGGCCAATTCAGTAAATTTTCTATACTACGTTGATAGATGGGGGACCGGCCCGAGCTTTCGTAGCTCACAGCGTAGCGCGTGCACCCCACGATTCGAAGGGCCTAGGCTCAATTCCCCGGCCGAGCAAACGCCGATTTTTTTTAAAAATTAGTAGTTAAAATTGAAACCCCAAAAGAAATAAAAAGCAAATAAATAAAAAACAAAAAAAGGTTTCAAACTGGTAGGAAATGTTGAGCAAATTTGTGCGCAAAGTGCTGAGAAAGCATTAGCTAAGACTTGTTTTTCAATCAAATATTTTGAGTTTTTCAAATGTAACCATTCTTCCACATTTTTTCGCCTGCAACAGGAATCGAACTCGAGCCCTTTAGATTACCAAGCACATACGCTATCACTACGCCACGGACCTATTTTTGACTCACGCGCAGCAAACATATTAGATTAACGTGTGAGCAAAATTGAACTGTAGACGCCTCGTTGACCATGGCACTAGTTGGGTTCTTCTGTCCGTGTCTCTACTCGCGTACTAGTTGTTTTTCCTATACTCGAGAACTACTCGCTAGGACCCCAATTGACCCCACTCTTCCTACAGGGTAATTACTCTAACATATATTCTACCCTAAAGTGAGTTTTAGTGAGATTTTGCTGTACAAAAACCACCCCCTTACCCAAATCCCACGCAAGATTTTAATATCAACAGTTAACAAATACGATTTTCCACGGATATTCATTTTTCCAAACTCTTTAATGATGTAACAGGACACCTGAAATTTATTTGTGGTATAGGAAAGGACATGTTTTACTTTTATCGACAAGAGTTGAGCTATCTCCGCGAAATTTGGTCAGCGTGTTTGCGAGGCAACATGAGTAAGATCTAAAATCTGCCCTTTTTGAAATATTTCAATAAAATTTCGAATATGAGCGTATATTTAAACATCCGATTAGAATTCAACAAATTCGGAAAGCTGGGCATGGCGGTTTCCATACAGAAATTCAACAATGGTCGGTATATGAAGCCCCTTATGGCCTTAAAAATCTCTTGAATATTCTTTCTTAATGGTCCTGTTTTTTGGGCCGGTTTTGAAAATTATTTAAACGAGTGTATCTGTGCCGGGTAGTGTGTTGTTATGATCGCCTGACTTTAAAAGTCCCTGGAATCTATGGCTACTTCCATTAGCTTCAAGTCGAATTCTATCAAAACGAAACGCTATCGAGAAGAATAATTTTTATGCTGCGGCAACGGCATTTAATTCCGTTATAAATTTTGGCGAAAAAAACTCGGCCTAAACTTTGCAGCCGCCGAAAACGACACAAAGCCATTTTGTAAGGCAATAAATAAATGAATTTCTAGAAAAAATGGACAATAGAAGAAGAATATCCGTTCTACGTTTTACTGGTTTTTTCTTTTTCGTTTTTGTTTTGAAAGTTCGTACTTATATCTTCTTGTTTTCGGCGAAAAGTTTTGAAAAAAAACGGCACAAAATATTTTCGGATGAAAAATTTTTAAACTTTTTTAAAAAGGACCAAATGCACGAGCGTGCATAGAAAAATACTTTGCAAGTTTTTTTTTCTTTCGCGCAAGAAATTGCTGAACTGATATTTGACCATACCAGCAGCAAGTTTTGCCCGATTATTGAATTCGTTTGAATCAATCAAATGTTTAGGTTCTTCAAACTTAAAACTCAAGCAGACATAAATACTTGAAGCCATCTGTGCTTGTTCAAAACAAAAGATGATAACTTTCCATTATTTTCATTGTACACGTGGTCTACTTATCTTGAAGCACATTCAAACGGGGTCCTTTTGAGTCATTGCAAACATTTCTTTGTGTTCTATTTAAATGGAAAATCGAAACGTGGAACTAAATAAATCGTAATAAAGAGGAGAGTGGTAAACAAAAATAGTTTTCGTCTTTTCCTTGAACCTTTTTTTTTTCGCTTTTTTTCCCCCGTTTTCCTTGGAAACGGTTATCCTTTGTAAAAAAAAACATGGAAAGAGACTCCCCACGATTGAGTTGAATGATGCTTAAGATGTTGATGGGGAATTCAAAAAAATAAATAAATAACAAGAAAAGGGTGACAAATACCATTTGAAAAAGGAAGGAATTTATTACGGAACACAAAAAAAATATTCAGGAGAACGAATATGGATTTTTCGGATTTTTCTACAACCAGATCCTTAGTACAATCAGCTCATTTCAGATCATTTATGAAGCAAATCTATCCCACCGATTTATAGTGAGCAACACCGTCTCAATCAATTATTATTTGTATCCAGAGGATATCCACCTGCAATCGCGAAACGAATTACAATTCGGCACTAGGCTGAAGAAGTAAACTTGAAGCTTGAGGCCTAAAATCTGCAAGTATATATGTATGTGTGGTGCAAAATTTATGTCTTCTCACCTTTCATACACCTATAAGGCATAATGCAGTGCATTGCAATCTACTGACGAGTCTCTCTTACTATCCGAAATAATAATGAGATGACTTCGCTTGCGTCTAGTGCCTAGACACCAATGATGACAAATGAAGTTCATGGCAAAAATTTCAAAGCTTTTTTCTTGTAGGTACTTGCAATTTAAAGTTAAAAGCTAAAAAAAAAAACAAAAAAGAAAAAAAGAAAATTTTGGAAAAATTTATAAATCTAAGCCTGGAATCATCAAGTTGAGGTAGTTATATATAGTACAGTGTACTCTCCCCTAAGCGGACACCTACGGGACCGAAAAATATGTCCGCAACGAGAGAGTACACTGTACTTAGCTAAGTTTCTGTTTCATATTATTTTCGAAGGTGTACGTGCTTAAAAGCTTGTATATGTACATAGGGGGCATTTCACGTGAAGCGGCCAGCGAAAAAATGGTCATGTTCTGCAAATCGTTCAAATTTGGATCAAGTGTACCCCTAGAGAATTTGAGTTGGTGAGCAAACAAATTTTTTCGAGATATGTATAGGCTTTTAAAAATTGATGAAATGAAAAATATGGTTTTTTTGAACTAACTGTACTTAATTAGGATGTTTCAAAATCGAAACTCTTTAGGCTTTCCAAAGGCGCTGATGAGTGACAATAACGAAGTGACGGAATAAGGACATATCAGCTTATCGCAAGCTCGAATATTTTCAAATATTCATTGAAAAAATAAAAATTCGGCACCGCTTCTCAATAAATTATGGAATATTCGAAAAAGTTTTTAAATAATTTAATCGAAGATGTTGAGCTATCTTCACGAAATTGGGAATGCGTGTTCGCATTGTTTGTTAAGCTTTTATTCGACAATCTGGTTACAAAATATATAGTTTACTATTTACCTGTGTCGGGTATTGTATTGGCCACGTTGGCCTGACTATAACACCCTGACTTCTTTTGTTTTATGCAAATGAGAGGATAACAAAAAAAAACAAAATGTTTATTTTAGAAGACATTAGTAGAATACAAATCATACTGATTATTCAGGTCAAAGTCTAAATCCGAATGCCATGAAGGTCCTTAGTGATAATTCCCAGAATATAATGACATTATGGCCTTCTTAACCACACAACCATTTATAATGCTTATTTTGACAATTTCACCGGCCAAGCCACAAATTTTACGGCAAAATGATTTGCACATTAACTAAAATTAATTTTTCCATCGCCTCTGGCAAACTCAAGCGAATGAAATAGAATTTTTTTTACTCGGAATTAGCCATAGAATCTCTGGTATTTGTTATTTATTTAAGTAACAAGTGTCACACCGGTGGACAAGGTTTCTTTTCCACTCGGCTAAATAACATTAATTTCATTACGAAATTTCACGATTTTATCTCAGCAGATTATTCCGAAAATAAATCAAACAAACGTACATAAATGTTATCTGGATAAGAATAAATCGAGGAATTCGGGGATAAAAGCAACAAAAATTTTCTTTGCAAAAAGTCGAGAAATTTCATTCTTTATAAGTATAAATTACATCGAACCCATTTGAAATTCCATTTCCGTCGAACGGTGGCAACAGATTATGTACCACGAAATAGACTCAAAAATAACAACAAAGTTTTTAATTCTATCAGTTCGTTTCGCAGTTCGTTTCCCGCAGCTCACTCGTCTTATTGTTAAGCGAGAATTTCCCTCGGAATTTGAATTTGTTGCGTTCAGAGTGCCCATTGATTTTTTGATTGAATTTGAGTTTGATGGCAAACAAATCGGCAAAATCATCCAAAAGTCTTCTACGAGGATCCTCAATTGAATAATTTTGCAAATACCCTCAACTTTTAGTCAAGTCGTTACTTAAACTTTGTCTTGCGTTCGTTTCAATATACAATTATATGAAAGCTTTTGGTGATGTTCGTCATATATTATATATAATACTTTTATTTTTAACCTTATGATCCCTCTTGTGCTTCACGCAAAGCGCACAGTGCTCTGAGTCCATACTAATATTGGATAAAAATAGAACGAGGTATCTTATCGTTATGAAATTTATCAATCTTGAGGATCATTTGAAATTTCGAGCTCAAAATTTGATTAAATGGGTGCATTCAGCAGACGCAACTATTGTGCAACTGTTGAGTAAAATTCGGCTAAAGAGTACGATAGCAACTGAGATTCCAGAGCAAGTTGACTGCGCGGGTTCTATTTCCAGGAATGGAGTTCTTGGCTCAGTCAACAGCTAGCGCACCGTTTAGACGAATTTTACTCAACAGTTGCACAACAGTTGCGTCTGCTGAATGCACCCAATGTCCAATGTGCGAAACTATTTTAACTTCTTTGCTTTTGAGCAGGCAATTATTTTGGTAGCAGCATTTTTGCTTTGACAAAATGTTTAACTTTTAGCAGTTCTAATGTACAGGTATTTGATGAATAAAAGTCATAATTATATTATATGTATGTCCATGGCTGTAGGACAAAGGAAATAGCACGAAATGGAAGTTGATTTTATTTTTGAAATTTTTGCTGCATAAAACGTAATAGTTGCAACCTTTTCATTATCCACTGTAGCTTTGGAACATCTAGCTTCTGATGACTTGGACAGTAAAATAGCACAACCTACCTACACAAAGACCATGAATTTTTTCCCTATTCCCAAATTTGTTTCTTTTGGTAAATCTTGGTTTTTATCTGCTTTAGCAAGAAAATCACAAATAAAATCAACTTCCATTTCGTCCTATTTCCATGTCCATGGCTGTATATACACCCATGAGATATCGCAGGACATATTGTATGACATTTTTACACAAACTGACACTGAGGTCTCTGGTGAAATTCTCTTCTCCTTAAACGTCTATTTAAAGAGATTATGTTTAGCAAGGTGTTAAAAAACCTGTTTTGGAAAAAATTTAATTTTTTTTTTTAATGATTCCATTAGATCACATATTTAGTATAAACTTTTGTTTTGGAACTTTTATTTTTAAGCGATAAAACTCGGGAAATGGGCGTTTCCAATTTCCTCCCATGACAAAGTGGGATCGCATAATATGTACATTTGAGTGTAAAAACTTTATGGAGTGTTCGCAGAGTGATGAAACTTGGCACTGAACCTTATCTCAATAAAATTTAGAAAAATATGAAGTTTCATCAAAATCGGTCACGCCTACCACCAACCAGGCAAACCCCCCCCCCCCCCCCACGCTCTTACAACTCGAAATTAATTTTCAATGTAAAATTTTTTCCTTTGGTAAGAATGTCTTTAAATTTTGCACAAAGCTTACAATTAACGCAAGGAAAGCATTCTGAAGTTTTCATAAAAATTTGATTTCGTTAGAGCACACATTTTGTATAAACTTTTGTTTTGAAATAAATTTTTTCATATAAAAAATTTTTCCCTAAAAGTATACTCTAAATTTCTTTCTTATTTTATTGCAAGATTGTATGAACTTCATTGAAATATGTAAACATATTTTACTTCAGTACAGCCAAATTTGCTTAGAAATTGTTGTGGGCCAAGTGGTTTTTGAAAGTTAATATTATGACAAAACTAATAGTATAAAGGATTTCCAAAACAAGTTGTTTTAAGGGGTGGCATCGTGCTCTGAAAACGCCAAAAAACAAGATTTTTTTGTATGGGGAATTTCGTTTTTTCATTATAGTTTCCAAGATATAGGTCCTTTTTGCTGGGGCCAGGTGGATTTTGAAGGGTAATTTGAAAGTCTTTCCGAAATGGGTACTAACTATAAAATCGGGTTTGTTTTAGGGTGTGGCAAACGATTTTCAAAATGAGCGTTTCCGAATTTCTACGGTTTTTAAGCTATACAGAGTAGAAACCTTATTGATATATTTAATATTTATATATATTTTTTTAGAGACTTATCAATCACAATCACAATCCGACTAAAATTGTCGGATATAGTGACGTTCATTAGGAAGTCTTGTTGGCTTCCCAATACTTTATAAGGGGTAATAGTGTCTTTCGTGGTACCACAACGGGCCTCTTTTGTGCCTAAGTGAGCATATGGCTGCCACTCCTACCTACCTACCTACCTATCAATCAAATGAAAAAAACATCAACATAACCCCCGTTAATTAATTACTTTGTATGAAAATGAAACATAAATAAAATAAAATTACATACATATGTAGCTCCATATTTTCTTATACATATGGGAAAATTTTTTTTTTCAACTTGAAGACTGAAGATTTTTCTTTAAAATAAATGTGATTTGAAATTTGTCGGACGATTTTGAAAATATTGGAAAACTGACACCTTGCTTATTATATTATGAATTATGCCACACACTTTGCTCAGCACAGGACAGTACTGTCTTCGTGTTTTCTCGCTAAAAATTTCGTACATACTTAAAGAACATGTACTTTTTCAGTTTAATACACACCCTGGAGATGTTTTTGGTTTGGAAACGAAATATTGGTGAAGAAATAATAAAAATTCACGCACATCACTCACCTCAAGCTCGAAGAAATTTCTTTTATAAAAAATATTAATTTCACTGGTCGAATAATACAACAAAACCATGATTTTTTATGACTTTTTTTTTGTTTTGCAACTCATTCCATGTCCCGTTGAACTCACTGATGACGACTTTGTCCTGCAGGAGATATTTGCTTGCTGGATACGGCCGCGGCTTACTCAAAATGAGAACGTTCATATTTAATAATACATACACCTTTGAATGTTGTATGGTGGCACGACTGGTTGTCACATGCTACCGCTTAGAAATACTGTTCTGATTCAAATTCTGCAGAGCTTTGTTCACATAAATATCTATTCTATTCATTAATATAAAACATAAGTATTTAGTAACTCTTCGTTTGGAAAGACAATTGATATTGGAGGAAATAGAATAACGTTAGCAGTTTTCAATTTCACCTCTTACAATAGCAGAATTAAAACAATATTTGAAGCCAATATAAATTCAAATGATAAATAACAAATCAAATTGATTACCTCATTTGAATAATCGCCGCGAAATATCGTTGTGGCTACCGTCAGTCATCTTAAAACGTTTTTCCACCCAAAATCTCCCACAGTCTTTAAACTCCAAAGCACTGTGCGATGAATAAGTAAGCTTAATATTTTCTCCAAACTTCTCACTTCTCACTTCCACGATTTATTGTGGCATAAGGATGTTGAAAATATTGCTCTGAAATCCAGCAAGATATTGAGTTTAAAGTTGCAACTTTCAAAGTTCAAATCTAATAAGGGAAATTTCTACAAAACTTTACTGCTAAGCCGCATTTGCCACCCAAAGACACTTGTCGAATATGAAACTAAAAATATTAGACATCCTTTTCGGGTGTGGTAAAATAGCTTCATATAAGTGTAATAAAGCTGTTTCGTTAAACCTTTTACCTAAATCTTATCGTTTTCATAGCTAATGGCTTACTGACATGTGAAAGCCAACGAAAAAAGAAGAACGATCGGAGTTTGTTGCTTTTCAAAATAAATATTTGTGTTAGACCCAATTTGCTCCTTAATAAATCGAATTTTAAGTCATAAATTATGTTTACCCCTTTTGACCCGGTTTTCAAATTGCAATTATGAGATCAAAGCTTTGATTCTAGGCTGCTTTTTAGGTACATATTTCAAAATTATCAGTGAATGAAAATCTGAGAAACAACAATTGGATGACTTATAGGGTGGCGGCATGCCAACATACCATCCTGGATGTTATGTGGTACAAATATTTAACAATTGTGTACATATATGTACCATCCGGGTCGAAAGGGTTAAAAGCCATAGATAGACAAGATTCCACGACGTATAATAAACGCCAACAATGTCACTCATACGCAGCGTGTTCCCAATGTGTTTTCTTTACGATTATATATAAGACAATAGAGTAATGTAACGAACATTTATGGAATTACTATAAAATGAAAAGATATCCTGCGGCTTCAAGTTACTGTTTGCCTGTTTGAAATGCAGTCGCACCGATTTGAAATTAAAAAACTAAAATTTTAAAAAATCCTGCAAGTGCACAGCATAAATGAAGCACAGAAAATTGTGCTTTCACTATTTGACATTGGTCGGAAATTGTTTCGGTAAATTCTTTTCCCGCTGAGACTCACAATTTATACGAGGCATGATGTTTATATCCGGGGTGATTATAATAAAACTGACAAACACCCATTAAAATATTTCTATCTCAGATTTGATCCTTCTCCAATTTAGCTCCAACAACAGAGGGACATCACAGTTCAATTCAAGCATCAAGTTAAGTAATGCATTCAAAAAGACGATAATAAGAAATGGTCAATCGATTTGAAAAATGCCCAGATTTTTATAAATTTTGAAAAGTACAGCAGTCGAACACAGTCGATCCGGAAACTGAAGAGCAAAGTGAAAAGGATAAATTTTCCAACAAACAGTGTGGAACATTTGGAAGCCTAGGCAGGAAAAGCCAAACGCCAATAACATTCATACGCTCGTACGAAAGCAATCAGGAATTTTATGTGAAGTCAAGTACAATGCCCTAAATATTTCCGACATATTTAAAGCCATTTAAGAATTGTTCGAGACATAGGAGCAAATCTCGAAGCTACTGCTTAAGTGGTTACATTAGCACAGACTGTTTATGGCAGCTGCTAAAACGATTTGTCATAAATACTTAACTATATCCAACTACACAAGAAATTCGAAGCATTTGTAGTCACACTAATGCTCGTCACAGCAATTAAACCCATAATGGTAGGTTAATCAATGAAGCGAAGAATGAGAATTTCACAGAGATGGGGCACCTTCGATGGAAACGATATTCAGCTTGACGTGTAAAACGAGTGGAATGTCTCAAAGAAAACTTTACGCTGAACAGTTTGAAATGTCAAAAATCACAATCACCTGAAAATCAAATCTCCATGTGTCGATGTGCGATGTCCTAACGTCGACAAATAAGATAATCTTTAATACTCTTTTTCAACTAATATATCACGTATTACTTAAGATTCCGTTCATCCTTCCGCAACTGGCAGCGGCGATGTTTAGCTAGAGCGAAAATAAGCGAATCTTGTGATCACCTGGGAAAATTCTTTAATCGCCGATACTTTCTGATCTGGTGATTACCAGGGAAAATAAAAAAAAAAAACAAGTAAGAAAGCTAAAGTCGGTCAAGCCCGACTTTGAAATACCCAGCGTCCCGACATTATTGGCGCACTATGTTTTGCTTCTCTATTTGTGGGCGTGGCAGTGGGTGGGCTACATAAATTATTTCCCTACACCTTTCATTCACCTTGGTGAACCTATGTTGCGAGTTTGAAGCCTCTACGCCAATTACCTCGGAAGTTACGAAAAATCTTCATTTGTGGGCGTAGCAGTGGGCGGGCCACATAAACTTTTTTCCTACACCTTTCATTCGCCTTGGTCAACCTATGCTGCGAATTTGAAGCTATTACGCCTTTTACTTCACAAGTTACAATAAGCCCTTATTTTTGGGCTTATTTGTGGGCGTGGCTCGGGGAGGGCTGCGTCCATTTTTTCCAGGATATGTCCCTTTTTTGTAGTTTGCCAGTACACCAAATATCAATGGAATGTGTTGAGTGGTTCGCAAGTTACAAGCATTTTACTGAAAACACAATAAATTCATTTGTGGGCGTGGCAGTGGGCGGATGTCTCCCTTTTTTACTTAGGATCATACTCGGACCCCGATATACATGTGTGCCAAATTTCGACTTCATTGGTTTAGCCGTTTCGGAGGAGATCCGACCACGGACGGACGGACAGACGGACAGACGGTCAGACGGACAGACGGACATGTCTAAATCGATTCCGTTTTTGATCCTGATCATTTCTATATATATTTGTCTATATCTCCGGAGCTTAATTCTACCTGTTACAAGATTCGCACAAAACTAATATACCCCGCTTACGCTGGGTGTAAAAATGGAATTTTCATAGGGAGAGGTATTTTGCTCGACTCACTGCCTAAAATCTTTAAGGCCCTATAACTCCTCAGGGGTGCATTTGCGATCAACCTACCGCCCCCCCCCCCCCTCCTTCCATTTTTTTTAGTTCTGACCTCCCCTGTCAGCTCCTCTGAATAGTTTCACTCTTAAGCGGAACACCCTGTATACATACTTTGTTGGTAGAGTTGAGAATAATATCGTTTAGCCCTTTTTAGAAGATTCGCGTAATTATCTTCTAGACGAACGATCTTCCAAAAATCGCCTAAATATTTGCTGAGAATTTAATCCCTTGCATAGTATTGAGGTTCATCTTCATCCTTCTGAATTCAACTCGCGATAATCACATATATAATATTTCCGCAATTTGATTTTTTCAGCTAAGCTGTTAAATATCTCATAAGCCTCACAGCACAGCATGTCCATCAGCACACTGTCCTGCAATTTAACGATAACTAGTCGAAAAGGAAACCTGAATACATACCGCAAAAGTGAGCCTATTGCAATAAAGCAATGAATTTACTCAAATCTGAGTACCTACATCTGGGTCACTTCGAGGGTGGCTAGTCAAAACGTACGATATGTTATCTATGGGAATCAACAAGAGTTGAGGCATCTAACAAAAGTTCGATTTGAAGGATATACACACACATATATGACGGATGGGCAATTCCTTTTGTTATCAATTCAATTCAAATAAATGGCACAATTGACCTAACCAATTGACTCTAAAGGACGGCAGTGCATTGTTAAAATAGACACTTGCATTTATCGGACGGCAAAGGGTACTTGTGTTCAGCTTGCACAATTGTGACCAGTCCGGGCGTAGTTCGAGAGCAGTCGGAATTCGTGCATGGGAGTTATTGGCTCTTTTGGTTGATGATTTCAGAAATTTGTGGGCTTAACCGTTGTGCACCTGCTCACAAAAAACAAAAATTCTATTGGAGCTTATGTTAGAAAGAATCACAGGTATTCTGTACGAAATGTGGGCTTACAGTAAACCATATCTCAGCGCCGAAAATGCAATTTGATTCGACCACAAATACCTCGTTGTGGGAAATAATTTGCTTTGTTGTAATATTTACGTTCGCATATGAGGTATCGCAATAAATGAATTCCAAGCAATAATCATGCACTGAACACGCATACGCATTATAATATGGATGGTCGAAAATTAAAATAGTGAAAATATCTCGTTTTGCCAAAGGCACTTTTCCAACTTGTGGCACAACAAAGGATAAACAAATATTTGCTACAAAATCGCAACTAAATGGCATTCATGACTGCAAATAATGGCGATGATTCCATTGAAAATTCTCATCTTCCAAAAAGGACCTCAAATTGTTGGTATGATGTTCATTCGAAAATATCAGATTTCTGATTGAAGTATGTCCTTCAAAGAATTGAGGTGAAGAGCTCAAAAACAATTAAATATTACATGTGTAAAGCCGAATTTCAAGCCTACATTTCAATTAGAAGCAGTTCGGGTTCTAACACTACCAGCGCCCTTGGGCGAAATTTCTTCAGCGCCCGATCGCTCACTGCAATTAACGGAATTCACTAGTAAGCATAGAAACCCCTCTTAATATCCGGCGCCAATTTTATGGAAAATCGACTTTCACTTCGACATCCAACAAAAGCAGTACAGCCGCAAAAAAATTTAGACTTTCACCAAAACGCATGTATGTACGTACAATGCCAGTACCACTAACACACAGCCAAGAACAAATTTGAACTCCCCACAGCAATCAGTCGTTTTTTTTATAGTTCTTTATGGTTTAAAAACTGAATTTAGCTCTTAAAGTAGCATTTAGAAAACACCCTTTTAGACTGCAAATTCTGAATTTACGAGCACACACGCCTGTTCCAACTTACATGAGATGATTGCTGTGATTGACCGAAAGGATATAGCGGCGTAGGGGATAATGCGTACGGCTATTAACCCGAAAGGTTTAGCAGGTAGTAAATAATTTATCTGAAAAAAATTTAAACTATTTTCAATTCCTTCATTTTTTTAAATTTTATTTCCTTCATAAAATATTTACGTCAGTCGTCCACTTCGCCATTCAATTATCCTTTAAGCACATCATTTGAAACGTGGCAATTTCAGAATAAAAAATTTTTTTGGGGAAAATCCGATGGAAAATGCCAATCACGTACAAGCTGACGTTGACACCTGGCCAAAGCAAAGCAAGGAAGATTCCAGAGAAGCCCACGAGAAGCCCATGTTCTAATCAAAATCAAGTATGTCACAATATTTTGTGGACATTGAGTAACTTTTTCAAATTATTTTTTTGTGGTAAATTTTTTAAAAGTCATTGCTACGTGATTTCTACAGTGTTCAATGAGTTTGTGCATCTGAGTGTAATATCCAGAATTTCTCGCGATATTTCTAAATATTTGTGTGTTTGTTTCCAGCTTTCCTGTAGAAGAAGATAAGCTTACTCTTGATGAATTTCTGTATGAAGATTGAAAAGTAGCTTGAGTGGGGCCAGATTGGATAAGCCGAGGGAACCGAGCCACAAATCCGAGGGAAAATATTATCATGAAGACATGATTCTTCTAGCGAAATTCCATGAAAGGAGTCAAGACATAACCGATGTTCGTGTTCATAAATCCCGACGCAATTATAATTAAGCAATGAGAGTAACTATTTGCTGCAACGCAACAGACGCTTTAGGTTTTATGAAAGCTACGAGCAGTGACAGGACAAGTGACGGGTAGGCTGTAATAACACAAACCGTCGCAACTCACTCAAATTCCAATTTTTGTGTTATGTGCGATAAAAAGAGTTCTGAATGTCTACCCTTAACGAAAGTAGCGCGAAGAAAATTTAGTGTTATGGAAACAAAGATGGTCCACTGGATATCTGCGCTGATATTGTTAACAATGTGAACAATCCATTTAAAGGACACTTAAAAACGCAAGAAGAAGAAGAAGAACAAGTTTCATGAAAGCTCTTCAAATAGAAGAAAAACAAGTAAGGGTGTTATAGTCTGGTGAGCCTGACAATAAAATACCCGACACAGACACACATGTTTAAATAATTTTTGAACCACTCCCAAAAAACAGGAGCACTAAGAAAGAATATTCAAGAGGTTTTTAAGGCCATTAGGGGCTCCATATACCGACTTTTGTTAAATTTCTTTATGAAAACCGCCCCTTTTCCACCCCCACTTTTCAATTTTTTTTTTTTTTTTTTTTTTGCAAATTCTAATCGGAGGCTTAAATATACGCTCAAATTCTAAGTTTCATTGAAATATTTCGAAAAAGTCCGATTTTGAGGCAGTTTTGAGACTTTTGTGAGAGACCCTATTACTGGAGGTACCCTTAATAATGAACCGACCAAGGAAATTCTTTGGGAAGATGTTTATGGCTACAAAGGCAGCAAAAGTGCCAAATTTCGTTTAAGTCCCATTTGAATTTCGGGTGTAGGAGGCAATTTTCGAAAAACGCCCTTCTGCCACGCCCACTTTACCAATTTTTTGAAATCATATACTTGCCTTTTAACATGTTCAAATATCGAATTTCATCATAAAATCTTGAAAAAATCCGGTTTTGGAGCAGTTTTTGTGATTTTCGTAACAGACCCTTGTACTGGAGGTACCCCTAAAAATGGTCCGATTGGGTCTATTCTCGAACTTGTTCTTACTCATGTCGCAGTGAGCACACATACAAAATTTTGTCAAGATAGCTCAACTCCTTCGATAAGATAACTGTATACAGACAGACGGACAGACAGACGGACAGACATGTCTAAATCGAATCTCCTGGTGACGCTGGTCATTTCTATATATATTTTGTATGGTCTATCTCGACTGGTTCTGGGTGCTAACACAACCACACAAACGCAATATACCCTCGACACAGAGTGTGTCGGGTATAAAAACTCGCTTGAAATTAAAACAGAACGGATTTGGCTTTGAGCTTTTTTTTCTAACAGGGCCGCAGCCAGGAGTGTACGTGAGTTCAATATATCGATGCCCCACTTTTTATCGCAGATGAAATAAAGCACTTTCAAAATTCAAAACATTACAAATGCTTGTTTTAGTTGAAGTTAAAGAATGATGACATGAAGTAATGAGAACACTAAATATTGAGCAAAAGAATGTAAAATGTATATCCCATGTAGAATTTAGTAAAATTGCAACACAGGAATTTCGAATACCTATTTTCAGGAGATTCATTTGTTTCAATAGATTACTTAAAAGCAAGAAGTCATTAATTCGGAAAAATATTGATTGGCCTGGCAAGTTAAACATCCGGCCCCCATCAATTCGGCTCCGGAGCTTAAAAAGCTTTTGGCGGGAAATCCACGGTGTAAAGCGTTCACGCGTTCTTGTCTTAGCTAAATATAATGTGTATTCGGAATGAAAGCACCGGTCAACACAGTTTCTTATCAAAAGTCTTGATATCAGTTGTTGATATCCTTATAATCGCTACACTACTCGTACTTCTAACTCAGCACATAGTAAAACTGGCGACAATTGTGTCCAGCACGATGCTTTGGTCCTCCTAATGTGTTTTTAAGGGAAATCCACTAAGTCGAAGCCGGTTTCAACTCTACGCGTTATTTCGGGCTTTAAAGAGTTTTTCTTTTATATAATTTCGCTCAGTATTTCTTACTCTGAGACAATGGCCACTTCTGGCACTAAACATTTCGCACACAAATCGCTATACCGCCACAATTCAAAGTTTTTTCAATCACTTTTTGCATGATTGCCAACATTTTACTGCAGCAAAAGGAACACGTGGAAAACTAACATTTATATTTATTGATTCTGCAGTTATTTAAGAATAATCTAAATTTAGAAAAGAAATTGTTTTTAGAGGCGTCGATAGTTATTGGCTGTTTTCCCGAGAAACGCAAAGTTTTGAATTGTGCCGACTTAGTGATTTGTGTGCAATTTATTTAAAATTTTTTTTTTTAGTTTTATTATATATATGTACATTTTATATATTGAATATAAGTATATTTTTTTTTTATTTATTAAATTAACATGGAAACACTGGTTTTGTAGCCGCGATTTCGTTATGAATTTTGGATTAGGGTGGTATTGGTAACATATTATATATTAATCTTTTGCGAGCTGTAGCTTTGGGGCTTCCATTGAGTATTAGCATATTACGCGCTTTAGTATTTTATTTAGGTTGATATTGTATCAAAGCCAATACCACTATCAAACAAATTCCAATTTTTCTACAAGAAAAAGCTTCTAGCTTTTAAGTTACGAGCTTCGCGATTCTAAAATATTGAAATTGTTTCATTTTTTCTTCGATTTCTGAATTTTATTTGCCTTTTGAATTTGAATTTTACTAAAACTATTTTTTTTATAGGGTTTCGAAAATTTGACTTACTATTAGTCTTTTTACCAAAAATGTGGATTGAGTCCGTCAAGATTTTCGTTCGTCGGTCGTCCCCCTTCTTTTTATAAACCAAACCAAAGTATTTAATTTGTTGAGCGGTGTTCTTTTGTGGAAATGCATAAAGCTTTAAATGCATGGTGTATTTAATAAGGTGTTTGTACTAGATAGTATGCTTGTTCTAATTCATTTTTGACAAAAAAGATTAAAAGACAATTCTTTTATGTTATTTTTAAATGTGAAATTTGAATTTCAAGTTGAGAAATGTCCGTGAAAAACTTTTGGAACTGGCTACTTTTTATGGTCAATTTTTCACCCTTTGCTTCTGTAGCATTAAAACATTTCTCAAAACTCTTATTAAATAATTGAGGTATTCCCTTAAAAGTGAAGAGATTGGAAAGGCAAAAAGTGTAAAATTTCTTTTTAAGTATAATTTTTTTTTTTAAGTATAGATTTCTTGTATGAATCAGTAATCGAATGTTAAGCATAATCTAGAAAATCTTGTGCTGTAGTTTAGATCAATTATCTATTAAATTCTGAAACTTTACCTTACGTAGCCAGCGAAATCGGCAATGCACGAAATTCCATGACATCGGTATGTTAAAAATAATGCATTCAGTAAGGAGCTCTTCGCATGAAGTTTCTTTAGAAAAATTTAAATTTTTCCCGCTGGGTGTTTAACAAGGTGTAGGCTCAAGGGCAAAAAATTTAACTCGAAATAAAACAACACGGATCTGAGATTATCCAACGAAATGGGAATTTAAAAATCGGCTCAGTAAGAAGTCAACAAAAATTTTCAAAAATTCTTAACCAGGGGCGCCCAGGCCCTATACTCTCAGTGCTCTTACCTTAAATCGAAAGCAGAGACCTCCACGCCATAGCAAAATTTTTCTCGCTCACTTCACACGTATGCCTTACGCTCTTTCTTTAAGACTCAGTTACTCTTGATTGAACGTAACATAACTTAACTTATTGAAATCTGTTTTCCACATATTCTTATCTTAAGTCAAATTAAGTAATCAGTAACTGCTCCCATACAAAATGTACTAAACATATCAAGTCAGCTGATTGAATAAGTAAAGTTAAGTTACGTTCAATCAAGAGTAGGGATGTGCCGGATAGTGAATTTGCCGGATAACCGGATATCGGATATCCGGTAAAAATATGTAGCCGGATACATAGTATCCGGCCGGATATCTGAAAATGTTTTTCTCTGTATGAAATTGTACTTCCGCTGGCCACAATTGAACAGATTGTCCGAAATAAATGATTTTCTGGCAACGCCGTTCATTAGATCTGAAACCGAGAGCAGCTTTGGAGGTGAGGCAGAAGTCTCCACAATCTTCCAAAGACAAAACAGTGATCGTAGCAAAAAACTTGTGGCAAAATTTAGAATGGAAATTGAAAACTATATAAATTTGTCGTTGCTTCCCAGGAAAGAGTCGACTTTTTTATGGTGGAAACAGAATGGTGTTGAATATCCCAACTTAAAAAAAATTGCTATGAAATATTATACCTTTGCCCGCCGCCATCATCGGTGGAATCGGAACGACTATTTAGCGCCGCAAGCTCTGTATATACTGAAAATAGAAACCGTTTGTTACCAAAAAATGCCGAAAAATTGATTTTTATCATGAAAAATATGAAAATTTCAAACTTTAACTATTGATTTATCAATAAAAAAAAATATAAAATATTGGTATTTTTTTATCGGTATCCGGCCGGATAGTAGTGATATCCGGTGAGCTTGCCGGATATCTAAAAACCAGCCGGATACGCCGGATACCGGATAGTTACCGGATATCCGGCACATCCCTAATCAAGAGTAACTGAGCCTTTGGTCGGTAGCAATCGCCCGACGAAAACACTTCAAGCGGATCTGCGCAACTTTTTTTTAAAAAACACTTAAAAAATATTTTATCAAAATGGAATGCAAAGCCTACTTTATGATCCCAAATGCTTTTGAGAAATTTCTTTAAGGCTTTTATCGTTTTTCCCATCAACTTATTTTTGTGAACAAATATTTTCAGATTTGAAATAAGTACATTTGTTCAAAGCAGCGCAACAAACTAAGCGCAAAACATTTAAAAAGTTTTTTTTTTAATAAGAAATCGTGGCGGTGTGGTAGACATTGAAAAATTCATTGAACATGACACCTTATATAGCCGAATATTTGTTATTTGTTAAGTTTTTCCACGCTAGTAATCTTATATTTCATTGATTTATGAAAACTATTTTATTTTTTACTAACAAGTTATGGAAACTCAAAATTTTATTGAGCGCACGTAATTAGTGTTGAAATTTTTTTCAGCGCATTCGCTCTCTTGCTCACTAACACAAATGCCTTTCCCATTTTGGAGATGGCTGATCTAAAGTCTTCTTTTGAAGAGGTTTGACTTTAGCTGATAAAAAGGACTATTATCGAATAAAAACTTTTCTTAATATTTTCTTTTTGGAATTTTTTAGCACTATGTTTATTTACATTTCATGCTTTCTTCGGCCGCGCCTTTTAATCCATTATCAGTAAATCTCTCCAATTTTCTTTCATTACATCGAACTTTCGTGCCAAGCAACCTGACTGCACCTTCAAAATCACATTAGCATAAGACTTCGAATCATGAATTACTCCCGAAAACGATTGCACCCAAATCCTTCATTTTTCAATTAAGGACATCAATAAATTGGCAAAGTGAAGAGATGTGTGTATGTGCAATTTATTTCGCGATTCGAACGTCCATCGTATCAACAAAGAAACTTTTGAGGTCAGATGAATTGACCTATTGAAATATTTACAGGAAGCTTACTTCAATTCATTAGAGTCAAAAATAATGTCTACTGACTCGGATAAAATTGCATAAAGTGTTGTTTGTGTAACAAGGACATGGAATTTCCAACAATTGCTTACTGATTTCCCCAATTTACTTATGATGAAGGGAAATCCCAAAATATTCAATTAAATTTGAATTTCCACTGCTCGCATCGTTATATTCAAAACGTTTAGTAGTTGACGACACCGGCTATCCGAATTCAACACGCAAATAACATAGCGTTATATCTGCCAAACTTAAGCGGTTTCCATTGCGTGCGCTTTGAATCATTCTAAGCTATTAAGATATTGCCGCGCTAAAATCCTTGAACTCATTTCAACCTCTTTTTATACCCGACACACTCTGTGTCGAGGGTATATTGCGTTTGTGTGGTTGTGTGTAGCACCCAGAACCATTCGAGATAGACCATACAAATTATATATAGAAATGATCAGCGTCACCAGGAGATTCGATTTAGCCATGTCCGTCCGTCTGTCCGTCTGTCTGTATACATTTTTCTTATCGAAGGAGTTGGGCTATCTTGAAGATATTTGCTAAACATGCTCTTGGAGACATGAGTAAGATCGAGTTCGACCCGATCGCAGCATTTTTAAGGGTGTCTCCAGTACTAGGGTCTGTCACAAAAATTCCAAAACTGTAACAAAATCGGACTTTTTTTTTTTTTTTTAGATATTTCAAGAAAATGTAGAATTTGAGCGGGTTTTAAGCCTCCAATTTGAATTCAAACACATTGGAAAAGTGGGCGTGGCAAAGGGTCTGTGTCTGTGTCGGGTATTTTATTGTCAGGATTACCTGACTATAACAACCTTACTGGGTTCTCTCTAGTTTTTGTGTTTGCTGATCCAAAGATGGGGAATTCCTCACCATTGTTCCTTGGGCTTATCCGTAACAGTACTTTATAACAATCATCATAATTGTTAACTGTGATATCACGTCATTCCTGCCCGATGAGCCAAATGAGCCCACATTCGCAGTGTACGAAAATCGACATTACCATTGTGCAAGTCGCGCTCCTTCAATGAATCCATCCCACGTACAGGGTGCTAATGACTTTCAGGATTAGTTTTTTTTTTCTAGTTCAATTTTTTGTTTTGTCAGATTTCCTCGTTCAGTAAGTATTTTGTATTCGCATCACCCTGTGAAAACATTTCGGCGTGATTATTTGTTCAAGCACCTTTAACGTAACTCATGGATGTATGTATGTTTTCGTTACGTTACGCTGTGTAACTTATCGAATCCTAAGAGGCCCAAAATTATTTGTTAAATTTTTTTCACAAGAATTGTTGGAGACATGAATATACAAGCTATGAGCTCAAGAAATATTTTGAAATGCCGAATAAAAAAATGCTCAAACCGTCTATGGGGGGAGAGGGGGTTTGAACCCCTAAAAGCCTACCCTTGCGCACGTGCTTGGTATACAGACAATCGGACGGACGGACATGTCTAAATCAAATCTCCTGGTGACGCTGATCATTTCCGTATACATTTTGTGTGGTCTATCTCGAATGGTTCTGGGTGATACACACAGCCACACAAACGCAATATACCCTCGACACAGAGTGTGTCGGGTATAAAAAAAAAAACATAAAAATGTCATTTCATTTGAAAACTCATTGCTCTGCGACCATTGTTTGTATATTTGGCCCACGGAATGTCTGAAGATTTCCACCGTTTTTCGTTTGAAGTTCGAATGCCAAACTTGAGCTATTATTTTCGTTTTGACAACGTGACGTGACTGTCATTTGGGCAATGCAAAGATGTAATTTTATATGATTTTTTGTTTTTTCTTTTTTTTTTTTTCTTATCACTATATAAGCTCATTAAATTTTGACCAAATTAATCCCTTAGGTGAAGACACATTCAGTTTTAAATTCATTCTAATGATAATAATGCGAAAAGATGTCTTAATTTTTATTCGAATGAAGACAAAAAAACTAAACAAAAAAAAAAACGAAGTCACTCAAAATTGAAATCGACCGAATTTCCAACCCGAAAAGGGAATAACAAAGACGAAGTCTAGGTACGACTGTGACGTTTTGTTCGAAGTTAAAGTGAAAAAAAAGAAGAATTAAAAAAAGAACCGAAAGAAAGAATGGCAACAGCGTTAAGTTTTCATGTCCAAGGCGAATTTATGTCAACCGGAAGTAGGTTTACTGACCCACGTTTTCGTAGTACGTTTTCCGCGATACCAGCCTGCTAGCCTGCAAGCAAACGGAGTGAGCCAAGTAATGAGCAAGCCGAACCGCTGGAACAATAACTGCATGAAAGCGGTGTCCAAACTACTGGCCCGTATATATTCGTCGGTATTTTCCCATATATGTATGTATATACGAGTTCTGTATGTGTGTTTGTGTGTGTGGGCTTTCAGTGGAATAAACTACAGGAATCGTAAGTCCAAGCAGTAGTAGAAGAAAAAATCGCTACTTAACTATTGGCTACTGCTTCAAAATTGGTTAAGAACTTTTCAGTTTCTTTATGAACGGCGAGTGCAACGGATCGATGCAGTAAAGGAGAATTTTAACGGGCGTTGTGCTGTAGAAATCACATTTTTTTCTTTCTTTTAAACACCTTGGCACAATACAAAGAATAAATAACCGGATTGTCGAATAAAAATTATTTTTAAATTAATATTTAAGCTAAGAAAAAGTGCAGCTGGAGTCAAGACTAAAAACAAAAAAAAATAATTAAAAATAAAAATTACAAATCAAGGCATAAATGCGATACAACAGAAATGTGAAAAATTCAAATATGTATTCGACTTGCAACAGTATAATGACTTCAGTCTATAGGACATCTTAAATATAACGTAAATAAACTTAAAGTTATTCGATTCTTCTATTGTATCAATGGTATGGAGTGATTGATCATACAAAAGATTGATGAAATTACCCTTCCCGGTCATTTGCCCATTCTAATTTTAGGAATTCGTATAATCTATAGTTAGTCATCGATGGCTACGAATTGAATTTAAATCCAGATACATAACTCTTCAAGTTCTGGCTTTAAACCAATGCCCTGCATAAGAACAATATTTAAGTTGATTTCGAAAAATTTTCTGACTGTTGGATAATGTTCGAATTGCGTTAAACGAACTGAGGAAATGGAAATTGTTCAAACTATCGTTCAATCGTCTCCGACCTAGCCCAATTAAGTTTATGATTTCGATAAATTTGTGAAAAACTTCAAAAACACTGCAAAAACATGCATATCCACACACAGTGGCCATGTTAAGATCCAACTATCCCATTCTAGGTTCCTAGCTTCGTTGGCATGTATTCGCCCCTTAAATACCAGTTTTGTTAGAATGAAGTCAACAGACCGAACGACAGCGTCTGCAATTAAAATGCATTTGACTTTGTTTTATGTCGCACGCCAAACAAAACGAAAAAGAAGAAAACACAATAATCACCTTAAATCTAAATTTCACTGAAAAACGCCGCCGCCGCCACCGCCGCGTAGCGTAGCATGCCTGAGGCCCCGAGCCTTCTTCAACTGCCACTTGCCGACCGAAATTGAGAAATTACGCTTCGGTATGTCCTCGTTCTCTTTCGTCGAGAGTCCGTTTCGCCGTTGAAAATTCAACAAATCTATATTGCACGTATGTGCATACTTGTACATACACATGCATGCATGTATGTATGTACGTAGTAGCGTCGCAAGTGGCAAGTCGCGACATTAGACAAGGATTTTCCTTGCCCTATGAGAGGCCCATCGGCATCCTGAACCTATACATTCTTGATTATTGTTGATTTTCTTTCAATGCATTCGAGTGAGTGCATGCAAAATTGCTTCGCTGTTGTAGTTGTAGTTGTAGTTGTAGCTGTAGTTGTAGTTGCCGTTGTTTGCTGTTTCTCGATATTATGTTGCTTGTTAGTGTTGTTAAGAAACTTTTGACCCCTTTCGGCCAAAGCCAAGGAAATGCAATCACCTTTTCCTTTTGCGTTTTGTGCATTCATCTTTTTAACTCATTGGCCGCCACTCGGTGTTCGAGTCCTTTTGTGCTGTGCTTTTGCTTTTTACGTTCTCTACTTATCTTTTCTCGTTTATGCTTTGCGTCAATTTTTCTTGAATTCATTTGCGTCTTATAATGGCAAAAAGTTGTCTAGTCGAAATGCACTTCTTAAAGACTTCTTAGGCGCATTGGCATGGTCAGCATGGACTCTAATTTGCCTTTTCGATTTCTTATGAAGATGTGTTTTTCACAAATATCATTTTTCCATTCGAATGTAAATGCTTTCAAAACTACAAAAGACTTTTAAGTAAACATACATGTACATATATATATCTTACGTATTTGATAAGATCGCCTTCGCAGCAAGAGTTATCATGAGAGCATAAAAACATTGAATTTTTTATTCACGATGATCACATGAACATGTGCAATGCTCAGACGCACGAGCACAAAAATTATGAGAAACAAAAGGAAGAAAATGATGGGTCAATTGAGTCCAATCATAGTAATCTTTTCATCATTTTGGCACTTCGCAATTATTTCTTACATTTAATGCTTTCTTCGGCTGCGCCTTTTAATCCATTATCGGTAAATATCTCCAATTTTCTTTCATTACATCGAACTTTCGTGCCAAGCAGGCTGACTGCACCTTCAAAATCACATTAGCATAAGACTTCGAATCATGAATTACTCCCGAAAACGATTGCACCCAAATCCTTCATTTTTCAATTAGGGACATCAATAAATTGGCAAAGTGAAGAGATGTGTGTATGTGTGCAATTTATTTCGCGATTCGAACGTCCATCGTATCAACAAAGAAACTTTTGAGGTCAGATGAAATGACCTATTGAAATATTTACAGGAAGCTTACTTCAATTCATTAGAGTCAAAAATAATCTTTGCTGACTCGGATAAAATTGCATAAAGTGTTGTCTGTGTAACAAGGACATGGAATTTCCAACAATTGCTTTCTGATTTCCCCAATTTACTTATGATGAAGGGAAATCCCAAAATATTCAATTAAATTTGAGTTTCCACTGCTCGCATCGTCATATTCAAAACGTTTAGTAGTTGACGACACCCTCTACCCATGCTGAAGATATGTTTATCAGATATATTTAAATATAAATATATATATAAAGTTATATTTAAAAATTTTTTTAAACTCCAATCAAGATGGCGCTAATCGGGTAATGTTTTCGTATATCTATGTGAATCCGCAGGACATTTTTCGACCTTGCACATCCCCAAAATTGGGGCCTGACTCTGATCAGATTTGAGTTATGAGTGAATTAAGAAATAATCTTTTCTTGGGACAATGGACACCTAACGATTCTGGGAGCATTGCGTACAAAATAACTAGAAGAAAACTTTCATCAAAACAGAATATGAATAAGACTGGAAATGAAAAGAGAAAACAAAAAAGGAAGAATAGAAAAATCGCGTGTCAAATCAACTCAATTCATTTAGTTGCAAGCCAACAGGTGATTTCGCCGCAAAAGTTTCGTAACCTACAAAGCATAAGAGGCGGAAAGTTCTGAAATGCGCGGCGAAGAACACAGGCTTGAACATGTGCGTGCTAGCTCTCTTCAAGAAGACCTTCTGCATTTTTGGTCTGTTGTTTGTTTTCGTTGTGAGTATTTGTATTGGTCTCGCGTGTGCCGTAAAATGCAAGCAAAAAAGCAATTTCAACAACACTCCAAAGTGATTTTGCAAAGTGTCAAATGTGTTTTTGGAAAGAGAAAAAAAAAAAACGTGAAAAGTGCCAAAAGGCAGGGAAGAAAACTTTTTTTCCCCCAACGCGCAGAATATGTATGCGATTTTGCTTGAGGTTAACTGACACGTAACTCCTTGGGCGCTGTAGGTGGCCTTTCGCTTCTGAAGAAAAATCAGTCGCTTTCCAAATCGCGCTCTTTAAGTTTGTGTGTAAATTTTACATTCCACGATGTCTTGTGGTGTTTGAGAAAACAGTCTCAAAAAAAAAAAAAACAAAAAAATAAATAAAAATTAAATGAGTAATAATAATAATAATAATAATTTAGTAAAAATAAAATAATAAAAAAATAAATATAAATGAAATTGATTCCTAAGTGTCCATATAAATAAAGAGTTGCATTTAATTTTTAACTTTGAAACGAAAAATTAAATGATCTAGACAAAAGAGAATGAAAGAAGATATTCTTTCATTTTGACGGTAGAGAAAAGAATATTAAAAATTCTTTCGAAGCATATTTAAAACTTTTATTATTTAATTAATTATTTCTTATAATTGTATATTCCTTCCTTTTAACTTTTCTCGATGGATATTTAGGACTTCAGCTCTTTTTAGCAGGCACCGAAAATAACAGTTATCAATTAATTTTTTGAGGTTAAAAGGCAGATAGAAGAAACAGTTGGAGCATGGAAAAGGAAGTTGCCCTTGTGATCATTGTGACCTCTTCTACTTAAATCCGGGATGCCTTTTAGCTTTTATTCAATTTGAGTAAAAGGCAAAAGATACCTTTCATTTTTTCGGGCACAAATATCGGGCAAATTCGAATATCACAAAGGGTTTTGGTAGCATTTGGAGAAAGAAATTTGGTGGCTATCGAGTGTTCAAGTGATTAAGATGACGAGCTTAAAATACCTATAACGATGAGAAGGTTCCATATGATACTTATTTTGAACGTGACCGGAATTATCGGCTCTTTAATTTATCAGTACTCAAGATCCTTTCAATGGTCATTTCTTGTGCGATTAATTGTTTGAAGTAAATATGTCTGATCTACAATTGATTCTCTAATATGCTCTTGTGAAAATTGCCTACACGCCAGAAGTCACGATTCACGTTATTCAAATTTTCAATATAGGAAAAGCTATGAGCGCAAAGATATCTTCCTTTGAGTCTCAAACAATAAAAAAAATTTCGTTCACAAATTTCTTAAAGTGAATAATTCTAACGTTCACATTGAATTAAATATTATATGATATTCCAAAAATTGTACCCATTTTTATTTTGTGGAACCTTTTTGAATTTAATTCGATTTATGCGATCCAAAAAAAAAAGTGTGGAACCCTATTGCGATAATCTTGAAGAAATGGAAACCCACTTTAAGTCTCTTGCAATAAATATCTTGGCCTAGATTTCTTATCTTTACATCAAAATAACCACAAAGGCGCTCACGAAATTAATTTTGAGAGTTTTGCGCGTCTGAAAAATTTCATCAGCATTTTTAGTTCGTCAGTCGTTTTGACACAATACACTGAAGAAGAACTGTTAAGGCTTTGTAATGAAAATGTTAATATATACATATGTATATTTTTTTTTTTTATTAAATAAATAAATACCAAAATGGAACTCTTTCAATAAGAGATTTTCAATCTCTCTATGAAAATGAAGTTAAACAAATTCGCAATGATACTTAGGGCTTTCAAACGAAATAACATACTGCCGGATGTAGGTCGCTTTGGTATTTCCATATTCCCCCGTTAGTTAGCGATTTCAAAGCGGAACAATGTCAAAGAAAACGTGGCAGAACTTCGTCTCGATTCGTATTATAATTGAGCTCACTCAACACTTGGGGGGACACAAAAGCCGGCTTTATTGAATCGCTTTCGCACTAATTTTTCATATTCTTTAATATGCTGCCGAAAAATTAGGCTAAACGGTGTAGTAATAAATGGACTTGAGGGCCAAAAATCAATGCTTTAAATGGGAATGGGGATTTCTTTTCTTCTTTTTACAAGCGTGTTTTGTTTCATTCGTTTTTTCATGAGCCAAAAAGAAGGAAAACATCCATTATGCCGGAAATAGTTTGATGTTCCTATAGAGTTTGAATGTATTACGTTAATTTTATGATATGGTATTTTCGTGGGCTGGAACAAAACAAAACCAATAGACATTTTTGTGATTCATTTAATTTGAACTTAAAACAATCGATTGCGTGAGGTGTCTCATCGTTCGGTAGAACATAAGAATTGAGTTTGTTTTCGTCTTCTGATTTTTCTCTCTATATATAACGCTGTTATTACCCAGCAAGCAGTTACCCTTACTAAACAATTGAAAGTAATTTGCGCCCGCAAATAAAATATTTGGAAAAACTGAATTTCAATTGTTGGAATTTGTTTGGAGCAAACAAAAGGGCTCCAGTTCTATTCAAATAACACATAGAAAAGAAATATATCCAAACATATAAAGTAAGGAATTTTTTTTGAAAACAGTATAAAATGCGATGTCGTCGAGTTTAAAGCTGATCGTTTTTTTGCGACACATCCAAGACCTGAGCTGGGAGTTGAACCTAGTGCCTCTCGCTTCGTAAGTTGGCATCTCACCCAACTACGGCCCAGAAGCGGTCCATAATAACATAAAATTTAAATTATACTTATTTGAAAACTTACAGGGATGGCTTTCAACTAAAATTTTATACAAAAAACTAAAAAAAAAATTAAGGTTCTAGCAGAACTCATCTGCATCTTTTAAAGAGCTTTTTCATTACGTTTTCGAAGGCAGGATGGAAACTTGTTTTATCCTTCGAATAAATTTTTCGTTAAATTTTATTTGGCACTTTTAAGACCCCATCTTTCCTTGCTTTTTTTCGCCTGCGACAGGATTCGAACTCGAGCCCTTCGGATTGCTAAGCGCACACGCTATTCACTCATTTACGCGAGCTTAATATATTATGTTTACGTTAGAGTTTAGACGCTTCATATGTACCTATGTTTGACATCTATATAATATACCTACGTATTATTTTACTTAGGTAGATTTGCGAGGTACTTGAGAAGTTCAACGTTTTCCAAACACATTCGGAAAGAATTTGGAAAATGTTTTCAAATCTTATACATATAACACATATATGGGTAATTCTACGAGATAGGGTCAAACCTGTGGCAGCATTCATGGAATTGCCTACATTTAATTTTTAATTTTTTATTTATCTTATTTATTTATTGTTATTTGAATCCTAGCGCTAAAGTCATGTTAGTCTTATTTTTTAAAAGCTCAAGTTACAGTGATATTGAGTAAGCATTAATTAATATGTATGCTTCGAAAGAATTTGGAATCCTATTTGAGAAAAAGTATAAAAGTAAACACCTTTGTAAAAAGTTTATACAAACACTTGCTGGGTAGAGTTCAAAGAGCTTTCATTTGAAATTTATATAAGCACATATATATATAGACATATTGACACTTAAAAGGGTTGTCTCATTGGGCAAAAATTGTTTTGCCATTTTTTTTTCGCATTTTTTTATAGCTTGGATAATTGAGAATATCATGCTAAAAGGATTATTTTTAATTCGAAATAACTTAAAGAGGATAAAGCCTTCTTTGTCGAGCAAGATCTGCGCTAAAACGATTAATTTTTGCGTTGCTTCAAACGCTTTAAAGTTTAAACGCATTTATCTCGAAACCAATTTTTTTTTATCTTGCTGCCACGATTTTTCCAGTTCAACTGGACCGATTTTAATGAAACAAAGTGGAATCAGAGCAGAATTGTCACCATTATGCCGTGAAGTTCAATCATAATTTTAAAAAAATTTTTACTGTTTCTTTTTTACACTGAACTACTAAAAAATATACCCGAGATCGATGGGTCATTTTTCAATGGCCGCCATTTTGTCAAAAAAAAAATCCCAATTGTATTTTGGAGATTCACGCCATAATGACATCCATACAGATTATTGTCCCGTTTTTCCTTTTAAATTCGGACAACTTGGAGACCTGGAATCGTGGCAGCCAACACTACACTTTTTTTTTGAGCATCCGATTTGACGGCCGAGAACTTTTTGAATCGCCTTCACATAAGAAAACAAAGTGCTTTTTTTTATTAACTTTGATTCATTTCTAACATAATAAAAAAAAAAACTAAATTGAAAAATCTCTTTTCGTTTTCTAGTCGGAATTTTTTTTAAAAAAGGTCCAAAAACAGCTACGCCAATGAGACAACCCCCTTAACCAGACATGAACATAAATACTAGTGGGATTCAAGCATGTGTGCGCAAGTTTTGCACTCGTTCTTCGCAGAGTCGTTCATACAAAAGGGAAAAATTTGCTGGTGCAAAATTAGCCCACTTTAATTTCCACAGCTGCTTGAATACCACTATTGTAATTAAGAGAAAGTGCAAATCTATTCACGCACTTTCTTCCACAATTTCATTCACATTCACGCAGCTTTTTACTTATCTTTCGCCAAGTCGAATAGACGCTTTTCCTTTGTTTAATTTCAACGATTCTGCTGATAGTCACTAACACGAGTTCCGCTCTCTTAAGCAATTTAATTGCAATTAAATCCAAACTGCTGAAAACCCCATAAGAAAAGTGCAACAATCGTTGTGTGCTTTTTTTTTTTTTTTTTTTTTTTTTTTTGCATTAATTTTCACACGTGCTGAGCACAGTGCATGTCTTCAGTAAGCATTTAAAATCGGCTTTGTTGAAAGACCTGATCATGGACAGAAAAGTCACGCGCTTCACTCAAACTAGTCGTTAATTCACGGCTCTTCAACATACATCAAATAAGACCTTCTGTAAATGGTTCTAAAGAACAAGGTTGGGTTTTTTTTTTTGCTAAGAAGCAAGAATCTTATGACGTCTTGGCACAATGTCTTCCAAATTGGCTTATTAAATGGAATATTTCAAAGTCTCTGTTTAGATTATCAGCATTAACTTTGTTTTTCTTTTTTTTTTTTCATTGCCAGCATATGCAATAATAAGTTAAGACCAACCATAAATGTATAGGGAATGAGACGTAAGACAATGCCATTCATCGCATGAAATAAAACTACTTAAAAGCGCTTCCAATAAAATTTGAAAAAAAAAAAAAAAAAACCCCAATGAACTGGCCATCTCAATGGAACTACATACCGTCGATTTAAAAAACACACAAACCAAAAAAACGATTGATCGAAACTACAACTTCCACGATTAGAAAAGCCATTAAACTTGACAAATGCAGAGACTACAAGGAAAAAGAAAAAACAATTTTAAAAGCGGACATCGAAAGTATACCTTGGATAATTGGTTTAAACTGATTCTTGCCTGAAAAAACCAAAAGAAAAATATCTTGATCGATAAGAAATTGAGTAGAAAAAGGACAAAACCTTCTTGAGGAAAGCACATCCACAAGAAAAAAGAATCAACGGACTGCAACGCTATGAAAAAGCTCCAAGGCAGGTACCAAAAAGTTTGCATAACAATATAAGGCTTTTTTTTTAGTAAAGTGCTCTTTTTTTTTTCAGACTACAAAATTTAGAACGAGTTTTTCGATAGCACTATGCATTGAGGGCATTCGTTTTTTTACGATCAAACACACCACTTTGTCGCGAATCCAAATGTGAATATGAACAAATCATCATCATCAGCATCATCGTCACCACCATTTACCACATTACCACCACCGCCAGTAACAATATCAGCAGCAGCTTCCAACCAACGCAGACTACCTTCAGTGATACCATTAGATTATAATTACAATATAATGCCGCCTTCGTCACTTTCACAACTGCGTCAGAGCACAGCAAGCAATGCAACACGTTCCGCACGCTCGCAGACTGGAACATCACAGATGGATGCGACATTTGAAGATGGTACGCAGTATAATAGTTTATTCGGTGATCCCGTGCCACCACCGCCTCCAACGGAGTATTTTGAGTCCGAATTCGATTCTCGAGCATCGCGGTTATTTCAAACAAATTCTTTTGCAGCCACCGAAAGCTTCGACGAGGAAACACCAAACGAACGCAACATGACATCAGAAAGTTCCCGACGTCTTTTCTCCAACGTTCCCTACACATCTCTCCTCAGTCGACGCTCATCAAGTACATCTGTGGCGGCAGTTGGTTTGCCCCGCCTGCAACCACCAGATATACAAATCTTACCAAACTCTAGTGGTGGATCCAGCTCCGGTGAACAGCGAGACTCACCAAATTATACCCTACTAGCTCCAGAGGATGCTTATCGACGGTCTTCGATTTTTGATATTGCTGAGCCAGCAGATGTAAGTGAATTTTCGGAGACATTTACGATAAACGATGCGAGTGGTACTCGTGAATATTCCGAAGCTTCTCGACGTATGTCCGACTTTAACGCGGATTTTAAAGCTAACGTGGGACCTTTCAAGTAAGAGTATTATAATTTTTATTCAAGTAAACTCTTATATATTGTTCAAATCAATTTTTAGCACTTCTTTGGCAGATGAACCAACACCAATCGGTAACGTTCCTGGTCGCCAGTTTTCGAATGAATCGTTTTCAAGCAGTGAGTGGTTTCGGCCTTCTCTGCATGACTTTCCAGACTTCAGTAAAATGCCAAAATTGCGTCCAAGCTCGAAAAATGTCATGTCAATCAAGCGCGATGAAATGCCCACAAAAGATTCACCAGTCGCAGCTATGCTGAATGATTCAAATGGTTCCAGTAGTGGCGGCGAGGAGCGCCTTTTACAAACAACTGCAACACTACCCGAACCTTTGAGATCTTCGGATACTGAAGCACCCCGTCGTCCACCTGAACCATCTCCTTCACTTTTTCGTAACTTCGAAGCACATTCACATCTTGAATCGCCATCTCGACGTCGCAGTTCAGTTGAAGAGGTCGGTGAACTTTTTTCACAAGCACAACTACCGACTCCAACTCAAAGTTCTTCACACATGTATGATGAAACAAATAGTGTTAAACGAGAGATGTCACCTGTTATTCTAAGGGATTCAATAGCTACTGGCAGTGATTACAGGTATCTGATTGCAAGCTCTCGCTTAACTTGCTGACCGCATAATCTTTCTTCCTTTTACTCAGAGTTGATGGACTTCGCTTACATAAAAGGACTTCATTTACAATAATTTCCGATCGAACACCGCAGTCTTCACGCGCACCAACACCCTCAAGGCCAGAGACCAGTCCCTCTCCTCAGACGCCAATGAGGACTTCAAAGATTGCATCCACATCAACATCAACACCAACACATATTGCGACTTCGAAGCCCACCGTAAAACCACGTCATTTACAACACAAATCGCTAACATCAACAGCACTACGAATGTCGAGTCTTTTGGTGCAACCAATACCGTCTGACGATTCGCCGCGACCCTCAGTCCAATTTGATATGTCGCGGCGTTACAGTCCTGGCAAAATGCCTCAAAAGGGTATACTGCAAAATCGTGAGTCGTTGAGCTCATCTCAAGAAACAGCACTGCCAACAATACATCGCATCAGATTGCCGGCACCGCCTGTGCCAAGGCGAAGATCTTCAAAGCTGCCAACAATGTCGCCTCTAATGCCGTCTTCGACATTACCATATAATGAACAAGAGAGAATACGCAGCTACGAGACATTGCCATTGATAACAGACCCATATCGTACTGCCATCCCACGGTTACATCGCTCGTCGTTCGATTTAAGAGAGTCAGCAATTTTTCCGCCAGGGGCATTACCACGCCCACTTAAGCCAAATCCAAACCCAACCAGAAAGCAACGTGGACTGCTGCGCATAATCAATAGCGCTGATAGTATTTCCCGAATTCCACTGCGATCCAATTGGACTGCGAGCGCAGATGACTTGACACTCGAGCAAAGACGGAGATCATCGTCCAATTTGAGCCTTCAAACGCGCCGACGTTCAAGCTCAACATCGCCCGAGCGACGAAGCTCCACGCAAACCATCTCGGACAGGCGAAGTTCAAATCTCAGTTCGGTAACAACTTCAGATTTTAGCTTCCGCCGACCCTCACTGACAGGTACGCAACCATTAAGAGAGAGACGCAAATCTATTTTTCCTGGAAGCAAATCTACGCCAACTACGCCAAAGAGACGTCAGTCTATTATGGGTACCCGAACCGAAGCACGATCGGCACGCTCAAAAATAGCTAAGCCAACGACACTTTCCCCTATAATTGGAACACCCAACAAAGACAGCAGTACACCTCAGAGTCCAGTACGAGGAGAAGTGGATATCAGAACATCTCTGCTCAATGCGTCAGAAACGCTGTCGGACAGCACGTCAAGACGGGGGTCAATTTCAAAAATACCAGTTCCCAATGGCGGGGGCTCACGTTCAAATTCACGTCTTAGCTCCCTGTCAGGCTCCAGAGTGAATTCGCGCTCTAGCTCGCCAATGAAAGAGTTAATGGTTCAATCACCAAATACAGGTCGAACGTCACGTGCTACTTCAAGTCGTTCGCCTTCTAGATCCAGCTTTCGCAGTGAGTCAAGACCAGTTTCTCGCGCTGATTCACGTGTAATGGTATCGCGGTCCTCATCTCGTGCCTCAACCCGACCAATTTCTCGTGACCCAAATTCGCGTGCAAGCTCACGTCCTAGTTCTCGTGCGGACTCCAGGCCGAATTCACGTATGGATCAGGCCCGCGATGTTGCAAATTCTCGCTCAAATTCGCGAATGAGTCAGCGTTCATCGCTTGCACGAGCGAGTATTTCACCAAGCACAAATCGGGTTCGAAGTTCTTCCACACTTTTGCGGCGTAAATCGGTCTCATTGAGTCCAACCGCCATACGAAGATCAGGTGCTCAACGACCCTCGGTAAGCGCAGCGACCCTCGGAAACAAACGAAACATTTTTAACAGCAAATCACTAGAAAGACGAAAATCACAATCTCGAATACCAACCCGCACAAAAAGTGACATGACGTCAACTAGATCTGCACGATCTTCGTCGAAACCAAGATCCAGCCGAGAAGTTTTAGTCCGAACGACGCCTACACGTAAAACTAGAAGTTCACCGACTCGAAAGCAACCCACAAGTGCCAAAAAGGCGGCAATATCCATTCGAAAGCCCGAATCGAGTGTTCAGCGTTCGACATCTTCGGTAAATAAAGTACCAAAAAGAGCAGCCAAAGAAACGTCGACCAACCTTCAAAAGACTGCAAAGATTCTCAAACCTGACCTCATTTCAAAGCAAAAAAAGAAAACCGTGGGCAGTACGAATAGTGCAGACACAAAAGGCAAGGTTTCCGCGAAGGCAGGAATGAAGAGGCAGCAACAATCTACTGGGATAAAGAGTACAGAGGCAAAGGACCTTAAGAAGCAGACTTCATCAAAACAGCTTGGCAAATCGATGGAAGCAAAACCAGCAACTGCCAGCAAGTCTTCGACAGCTGATGGTGTCCCCTCTAAACTTACAAGTAATTCTGTGTCAAAAGCAGAAGCTAATCCAGGAACAACAGATAGCATAGTAACAGCCGACGAGTCAACGGTTTCAGCGACTGCAACAGCCACCGGAGCACTGATGAGCGGTATGAAACGGCAGCCATCCACTATGTCACTTATACGAATGGGGTCCCGTTTAAGTCTACTAAGCAGAAAGCGACCAGATAGTAGTCTTAGTCGAAGACACATAACCGAAGAAGAAGAAGAGACCAATGAAGCGACTGGTAAGTTAATATGGTATTTTACATGTCTCAAAATAAAATCGCAACGATATTTCCGAAGCACTAGAAACAGAAAATGCTGGCACAAATAAATTGCACAAAGTCAGTAGTTCAGGTCAACTTGTAAATCCAGATGGTCTTCCTGCTGTGATATTGGAGAAATCTCAAAAAACCCTAGAAAATATACAAAAAACAGTGACAGTGGCAACAGATGAAATTCAACGCAAAATCAATGAGAATCTTACAGATTTAAAGACCCTGGAGCAAGATATGGGACGGATGTCAGACGGCGCTGTGTCACCAACTGCCAGCGTTGCAACAGTCGTCGAAAATCGAGGAACAAAAACGAGCGATTCCGCAAAGAGTAATGATAAATCGCCACTGCCATCGGGACAGCCGATTGAAGCTTCGGTTTCCGTTGTTAATAAAGCCTCGGGAACGGCTGAAAGTGCTGTAACAGTTGCAGCTGAACGGGTTAGTGCGTCTACTGCTATATCAGTTTTGCCAGAAGTTGACTGTGAAAGTGCAAATTTCCAGAATTTCGATATGGGTATTGAGAGCAAGCAGAGCGATGTGAGCGGCGGCACTGATGCTGCTGCGACCGCTGTCAATGTAACCGATCTAACAGATGAGCCCAGTTCAGGTAGCGGTGTTGATGGAATCGCGAAACACCGTCAATCCCCCGATGGTCAAGGTGGATCTGCAGCTGGAAGCGATGGTGCACGGTAAGAAAAATTAGCAGTTAACCAGTATTTGATTAAAATTTGCGAAATGCCATCACAACACAGGCCACGATTCTTTTGGTAATCACATTTTGCGCCATCCGATGGCTGCATATTATCAAAAGCTTTTTTCCGAATCTCAAACAATGATAACGCAATGAGATTATGTATTTGCAATTAATTGGTAACATCTCCTAACTCACCTCAAAGGCTCAGTCAGTCTTCATTGAACATAACTTTGCTTAACCTACTCACATTTTACAATTTTTTCCCAAAACTCCCAAATCAAATTGAATAGCCAAACTGAGCCGTAACACTCGTTAATATCATATTTTATTTTTTCATAAATTGTCATCATTTCTTTTATTTGAAATTTTAAATCAAATTAACGAGAGCAATAAGAAAAAAATGATTTTTTAATTAAAACAAGCTGATCACGTGCACGTAACCGAAGTTTTTCCCAGAAAAACTATTTGAAAAAGGCGTTAAAGTGCATTCGATATATGGGATTGGTCAATTACCAAGTAGAACGGTGTTACAACGTTGTGTTCATTTATTGCTTCTGGTATGATTTCCACACCTTGAATGCACTCGTCACGCTTAGGTTCTCTGGCATGCCTTAGGAACTTAAAATGTAGAGACCATTTCTGGCCTCTTTCATTCATAAAATTTAATATTTTCTTATTTCGCTTAGTTGTTTCATATTGTAGGGCAGGTTAACACCGAAAGAGGGCAATTTCTCATCGTCATAATATTTCATGGTTCGTCCGAGCCTTCACTAACTACTTTCGTAGACCAACTTATTGCATGACCACTCATAATGCGTCGATAAATTTCGTTTTTCTCGATTGAAAGGAACTTGGTTACAATTTTCCTACCACAACTACCCATTTCAGGCATGCAACGCCCGTCATTGTTTCCGGTTGCTTTTTCAACTTGTTTTTTTTTCGTGCCCGAACATACTCATGCTCGTACATACAGTGCTAAGGCTGAGCTCAGGAACTCAGAAGGAATTCGCTTTGAAGTTTTGAGGTGCTTTGGTCGTTAGGTTGTTTTGATTATTTTCTGAAAGTTTTCACTGGAACTTGGCTTGCCTGGCATCGACGTCGCCATTACAAATCAGTTTCGACCGACAGCTGGACAATACCACATCACGATGCAACTAACTCGCTTGATTCTTTAGCTAAGGAAAAACATTCCATTGACCCAGCGATAGGAACGCAGAAAAATAACTTCAGTTTGAATGCCTTAAAAAATTAAAACAAAAAACAAAAAAGACCCACAGTTCAAAGTTTTTAAATAATTACTGCAGTGCACGGTACTTAAATAACTAAGATTCCTCTGCTGTGTGTATCGTTTGTTTATCGCATGAAAGTGTTTGTTTCTGAAAGTTGGTTTCTGCAAAGTTTCCACCATCGAGCAGCGTTAATTGCAGTCGCCCATATTATTAACGCCTAGAAATTCACTTTAGGAAAATGATTCAGAAGAAAGGAAAACAGAAGAACTCTGTGGTTTTTCATATCGACTTGCCGCAGGAGCTTGTGCATCCGGATAAATATTTTTTCAGGTAATTTTCTTCTAACATAACGTTTGGATGGTTTAAGAAAATTTTCTCGCTAAAATGTCACGAATATGTGTATTTTCTTTTTTTAATTTTCTCATCAAAATTTATCACCTTTTCCATGTTTTTCGGTCATCTTTCAAACGTTTTCTTCTTTAAACAAAATTGTTCATCTTGGCACATGAGCTCGATTTCGCGACAAGTTATTTGATGCGTTATTAAATACGTTCGTCCTCAATATGGCACCCTAGCCTGTCACGGTTGATTTACAGATTATCATCATCAAAGCCAAGACGCAGCATATAAGACATAAGTACTCTCCTAAATGCTGCTTAGCACCCACTCGGAAGCATTGATCTGTGTGAAAAATTCTTCGTAATACTAACATTTTCACTCTGTTTGATATATTGAAAAAAATTTTGGTTTTGGTTGAGAAACCTATGAACAAACTATCCTGTCAGCCCATGGCTGGTATGTTATCCTTTATATTCCCTATGCTCTATCTTAGCTTTTTTTTCTCTCTCTCTCTTTTTTTTTTTTGAATAATTGCTTAGTTTGGGACAATCCATGGTTTGGTCTGTTATTGTTAGCTAGGTATGCACGTAAACTTTTGCCGTCTGCATTGACTTCCGCCTTCGAAAAAATACTTTTCAGCGTACGACTGCATTGTAAATTTGAGCAAAAAACTTTCTCAAATTGTTTTGATTTTTTCCTTATCGCGTTTGGCCGTATGTTAAATTTTTGGCCAGCGTCAGCACCATAAAAATATTTGACATGCAATATATAAGTACGTACCAATGGGTCCTGTGTCGTTCACGACAAACCAAAACACCCGACTCTTTCAAAATCATCAAGTCGTCCTTTGGGTTCTTGGCCCTTAAATTTGACCTTGTGCGGTGATGTGTAGTTCTGGGCTGTACACATACACACAAGTTGCGAACAAACAGAACAGAACAGAACGTAATGTAGGATTTGTTTTTGAAATGAAATTGTGTTTGTGTGATTTGTCCCAGACACACTTTCGGCAATTTCCGATCTACTAAATCATACCAAGTCACGACCATTAAATTCTATAAGGACATTGGCCTGCGTAAAAATGTTCAACGGAGAGGGAAGAAAAAGCTCACACATTTTCACGCTATCGCGAAAAATTCCTTAGCAGATTTTTGGAACGAAATTTTCAGAGTTACGAGGTGCCCAATAGAATTGCTAGCACATTTCAGTCATTTGCAAAAAAAAAAAAAAATGTATTTTTCCAAGCCTTTACGTGTGCTCGAGTAAAGTGTATGTATTCTTTAACCCGTTGAACTGGTTGCCTTGATTACCCTGTACACACTCTTACCCGTAAGCTGAGACGCTTGAGAGGTCGTACAAAAATTTTTTTACCGCAGAACTCCGTAATTAGTTGAGCGTGCGTGTGGCCAAAGTTTCCTCAATTTATTTTTTTTTTTTCTATAAATTCTGCGGCCTTTTAACAACGACATGTTTTTTACTTTCATTTCATTGAGAAAGATTGCTCATTACGACGTGTTTGTAAATTGATTCGCTACTCGTTCATGAAAACAGATCCTTCAATTATTTTCCGCTATTGATGCTTTGTTTTTATCACAAATAAATTGCATATATCGTATGGATCTTAACTCAGTGACGTCGGAGAGGTACGCAAGTGGATTGTGTTGAAAAACCACAGAAAAAACAATTTCGGTAGACTAAATTATGTGAAGTGAAATTCTATTACGGCAATTAAATGAGCAATGAGCTTTAAGATAACGAAGAGTTCTAGATGATTGTCAAAACGCCAAGTTTCACAATTTCGCGTTATCATGAAGAAATTATTATATCCGTCCTATTTGTTATCCTTTACATCGCTAGGCAGATTCCTATCAGTATTTGTTCGCAATTCTTCCGCATTTAAACTAAAAAAGCTGCAGCAAATGTTGGGTTAAACTCTATGTGTGGTTATCTTAATGTATTGATAAAGTGGATTAAAGGATGGACTTTGAGCCTATTTTGGAAAACCCTGTCAAACATACCTATAAACGAGAACATACAAACGGACCGAAAAGAATACAAATAGACAATATTATCCCGCAACCTCGCAGCATATGTATGAAAAAAAACAAGTTTCTTGTGAAGTTCAGACGACTAAAGCCTTTCAAATCGCAATTTTGAGTGTTATTTTCACCTGCAATTATTTTTTCCCTAATTATGTATGTATATGCACTCTAGACTGAGTCCATGAGAAACGAAGAATCTAATACCAAAGACCTTATAAGTATAGTTATAAGGTCTTTGCTAATACGGTATGTGGAACTCTTTAAAGGATTTTTTGTTTTATAATTTTTTTTTTTTTTTTTAATTTTAATTAAGTATATCTGTCGATAGGTTTTGACAATCTGATTTATAGTACGTCCCAATAGTCTAGGTAAACTCGAAAATGGTTGTTTCCTTCTTCATAATTGCTGTGCTGTGCTGTGCTTTTATCGCATGACATATCATGCGATCTTGGCAGCCAAAGTCTATGCATCGACATTGAATGTGTAAGTTTGTATGAACCTTCATCCGATGTGTGGACGCATATGTAAATTGCTGATTGAATAACAAATTTCTTTGAACGATTATTATCGTGACATATGCAGTGATGCATAGCTTCCTCGTATGACTATCGTACAATAACATTTCAGAGACCGTTCAACGCGGGCCGCGAAATCCCGATCACATTCATGCATTTTTTAGAACCAACAAAGCTCCTCTTTTTTAAGTCGCTCTAGTCATATTGTCTTGTAGGTATGCTAATTATTTAATTAATTGCCCTATGAGGACATTTGAACTGCTATTTTATGCAAATTTTCAGCTGCATTTTGCCTTTGTTTTCAATTATTTGAAATGCCTTGTGCTCAAGGAAGGTCTTGAAAGTACATAATAACCGCCTTCATATAAGTTTAACCCATCGCCCTCCTACACCATTTTTTTATTTTTTAATTTTTTTATTTTTATTTTTTTATTATTAAGGAATAGTGTCTTGGAATTCAAATAAGAAAGAAAGTCGATAATACTTTGACCTTCAATCACCCACAAAAAAAAAAAAAAAAAAATAAAAATCATTTCAAAACGGATACAAGAGAAATGAAAACAAAATGGAAGAGAGTAAAACGACCAACAGTCAATGATTGCGCCCATTGTTAGAAGCTTTATGATGTGTTCAATGCTAAACACTGCCAAAGTTTTTAGCTTCAAGGGTTAAATATCAAACGGAAAAAGGAATTTCCTTTAATTTTTATTCCTTCGGATTGCCGCTTTGTCCAACGGCCAATGTACTCAGCCCACTTCCTTTCAGCGAACTTGGCGTGCCTTGAATTTCTGACAGAACTCCATCATTCAAATTAGCTCATTGCCTCATACATTTTCACATTTATTGGCATTTCGTTCAAGGTTTTTCAAGAGCTAGGCGTCGGGGCTTTTTTGCCGACACGACGATTTTTTTTTTTTGTTTTTTTGTTTGTTTTGTGCATGACCATTATTTTGTTTCTTCAGACCTTTCTCATTTTTCACATACTGATAGGTTTTCAAAAAAAGCTATCGCATAAGATTCCGGAATAAATTGTGGAAAATTTGTTGAACTCTTTAGAAGATCTTTGATCTAACGAAATTTTTGTCCCTGGAAAGAAAGATCTATAATTTCAATTTTATTCTATCTCTTTCTTTGGATTGTGTCTCATTCGCAAATAGAACGGGCAGCCGTGAACTGCTGGACGCGAGTGAAGAAGACAGTCCGAGGGGATGCTGTCGCTGCTGTGCAAGATTTTGCATGCCTTGTAGGCGATCGCGCTGCTCGTTATGTTGTCGGGGTGGCAAGAAATCGGGCCACAATGCCGATGAATCGGAGGATCGGCCAGTTTTATCGGCGACCAGCAGTACGACAACAACCAATTTAGAAGTCATTGATGAGACTACGGAAAAAAAAGAAAAATGGTTGCTGGCAGAAACTGAATTGCTTAAAGCGGAAAGACAAAACCCAGCCGGGAATTGTGAATGAGGAGATGTCGAGAACAACTGCACCGATGCCTTCAAACATGGGACCAACGATGACACCGAAACAAGGCAAATGTGGTGCATGTCTGCGCAAAGTTTTATGTTGTCGCTCCTCAAATAAAGTCGAAACAACTACAAGTGATGACGAAGGACACGCTAGCGGGAAATGTGCTTGTTTCCCTTGCTGCCGAAAGAGGACAATGGTTTCAGATGCGGCAAGTAGTGCTTGGCAGGATCCAGAGAGAGGTTTAACTGCAACAGATTCTATAGAGGGTGTTACCTCTGCTATCGCACCAGAAGAGTAAGTTCTTCGTTACATCACGTTGTGAACGATTAATGATGTGATGTGATGCGATGCGATGTGATGCGATGTTATGAATGAACGAAATAATTCTACTTTCAGTGGTTGTTGTAAACGATTTTGGCGAAAGATTTTCTGTTGTTGCTGTCGAAAGAAACAGCCGCCTGTGCCAAGCGGCAGCAGACGTGCCAGCATAAAGCCACCACCAGTGGAGGTAAGTCATCGGAATGATTCACAATAGTTATTACCTCTCGAAATATATTCTCAAGCACATTTATTCATTTAAGGATACACGTCGTAAGCTCCATAATGATCTTGTCGAGTACACTTCGAAAATGAAAGGAGCAATACCCGTTTTACCACTCTACCTTGCTTGGTTCTGTGCGATCTGCAACACCGTGTTTCCCGGATTGGGTAAATTGACGAAATTAATTTTCGACTCCACAAAAAAAAAAAAAAAAAAAATTTTTTTAACTTCTTCTCTACTTACCCGAACCTTTCAGGAACGCTGTTTTCCGGGCTTTTTTGCATCTGCGTTGGAATACCGCGTTTCTCCCAGTACGATAGCGCCAAAGCGCGTTTGGGATCTTTCATAATCAATACTATTGTGGCAGCCGCTCAGCTGTTCTGTGTGCTCTTCTGTTTCGTTGGTTGGGGCTGGTCAATTTGGTGGGGCACTATTATGCTCAAGTGTGCCAGTAAGTGGAAATTTCGGCTTTGAGCTCGTTTTGTTTTAATTCCGATTTTTTATATTTTTTAATATTCTTTTCCTTTCATTAAATATCCACTTCAGAGAAATTGAGTAAGATCAGAAAAGTCGAACGTCTTGAAATGGAGGAGGAACAACGACAGGCTTCCGCAGCTGCTGCAGCAGCACGAGCTGAAGCAGTGCACGGAGCAGCAGCAACTGAAACAACAAAAACATAATTCCGTTAATAACCGAATGCTTCCAGTTTTCAAGCATTGTCTTCACTAAGTTTGTGCTTCCCACGAAAGTTTTTCAAAAAAAAAAAAAAGAATCAAGAAATTAGTTTTAGTTGATTCTACGATACGTGTAAATAGCTAACGGAAAACCCATTAACTTGGAGGGTCTATGAGAAAAGTAGATTTAGAGAATTTCCTCTTCAATGGGGCTTCTTTTATAAAAAAAAAAAAAAACACATTTCTTCCGTTTACTTTTTGCATCAAAAATGTAAATGAAATTGAAACAAAAGCAATTTCTAGCCTTCATATATTTAATATTTTATCGCTTAAACGAATAAGGATCTCCATACATATAAATAGCGTATATCTATTATTAAATTGTTAACAATAAAGAGCTTTAAGCCTTGAAAGAGTAAACTATCTTGAACCTTTTCAAACTTGTAATAGAAGGAAAAATAAAAATAAAAAATAAAAAACAACAAAAATGTTTTAACATACAAATGTGCTTTATAGCAATAGGCGAAACTTTTAAGTTTAATCTTTTGAAATTTTTATACAGAGAAAATTTATGAATTTCCTTCATTTCGACTTTTATACGATGGCTCTTCACGCTGGAGGAAAAGCTGGAAGAAAAGAAGTGCTGGTGGGCGAGCGCTGAAAAAAACGACAACGGCGCGGCCTTTAAAATTCGTTCTAGTAAGTTTTCACTCGAGGGGAAAAGAGGTCATATAAAAGTCGAGTAATGTTTAAATCATATTAATTAATAATTGAAGACAAATCCTTTGTTAAAATCTGTTAATTTTAATAAACAGAAAAAAAACAAACAAAGCATCCACTCACACATCGAATTATTTGGACAAGCTTTTTTATAAGTGGCGGATTTACCTTAGGCAAGATAGGCAGCTGCCTAGGGCGGCGAATTTTAAGGGCGGAAAATTCTGACCGTCAATGCATCAATAACAGAAAAGACGAAATAAGGCTGCTGTCTAAGGCAAAATCTCAACCGCATAGGACGGCAAGTTCCCTTACTCCGCCCTTGGGTTCAAGCGATTAGGTAGAAAAATCGTAATGTCACCTTCCCAACTTGTCATTTCAAGAATATGCTCCTAATTACACATGTTTACAGCATTCTTTCTCAAGAGATCAATATACACCATTCTTATGGACTTTGGCCCTCTAAAGACGACAAAAAATTTTTAAACGTTTTTTTATGGAAGCTTTTTTTTAGGTTTTTATTACCTATATTTTTGTGAAAATACATTTTTAAAGGTACTGTTTTGAAAAAATTATCCCTTAAATTGAAAAGAAAATAAAGATTCAAGAAAATAAGATTCTCTAGACGTTAAAGCCAAAAAAAAAAAAATTTTTTTTTTTAAATATTCCCAGCCAACCAAAAGAGTCCACATGGAGCTCCAAAGACTCCTTTTCTGGAGCGCAAATGCTCCTAAAACGCTCCAACAAGAGAGAGGACAAAATTAGAGTTTTTTCAGGAGAAAAGAGCACGGAGCCTAATATGGAAAAAGTGTACCTTTGGGGATCACAAAATGTATCTTTCATGATTGCTATAATGCTCCGTAAGAGTCTGTTTGGACACTCTTTCAAATATAAATTTTAAAATAAAAAAATAATTCGTCCAGTCTCCCTAAATGCTCGAAGGCGGTGTTTCTTTGATACCTTGGCAAAAGCACTAGTTCGAAGGGCTCCGTTAGAAGTCCTTTTAGACTCCTTTTCATAGCACTCCGTATGTGGTGTCCTGGGATAAGCAAAAACATTCCTTCCTTTTTACTACTTAATTAAGGATAATAAAAAAAGGCCTTTGAAACTCATTGTTTTATTTGAAAGCTCTCTGTTTATGGTTGGCTGGGTTGCGTACAGAATTTACCGACTTATCTCAGACGCACACCGTATGCTGCACATTTCTACCTCAGACTCGAACTTTACGCAGACCTGGCTCAGACTCGCACCTTTTATTGTACGGACCAAGAGCTTCTTATATCGAAGCTCTTTGGCTCAGATTCGAACTTAATTTATATATATTGATATATATATATTTTATAAAATTGACTTTTTGATGACAACATCTTCTGCAGCCTGAAACTCAACACTGAGTAAAATTTAACGATAATGGGCTCAATAGTAACGGAGCCTACATCAGTTTGGCGGTTAGGGCTCGATATATTTACACGTTGAGACATTTGGATAATGGAAGAAATTTTTGGTGGCAGGGGACGCGCGGGGAAGTGAGAAAATCGCTCCCATAGCACAACCCCGTTTCATTATCGAAATGTCTTAACGTGTAAATGGCCTCTAGTTTAGGGCTGGAAACTTAACGATAGTATCGACATGACCGTGGATGGTTTTGGTTTTTCAATTATTATTCGATAATATTCCGGCTATCGATATATCGTGGGTGAGATTGCCAAATTTAAGCAATTTTTTAGAAATTGAAAATCTTTAGACGCGGTTACAGTAGCATAGCGAGGGGGGAGGTTGGGGGCGAAGGGGAAAGCCTCCCCGGGCAACAAATCCTATTTCAAAGCTTATGAAAGTATTTTTATCGAGGCCGGTTGGAGGGGGCGACATTTCCTGCATTGTGCCCCCATCGTGTCCCGGGCGCCGAAATGTCTCGCTACGCTACTGCGCGGTTAAAAAGAGATATTCTTCTAGTTGATAAATAGTATCGACTCTCTATCGATAGTTTTTTCTTAAAATTACCGCCAACTATCGATTTTCCGAACTATCGAACACTTTCCAACATCATCGATCTTGATGTTGGATCGCTTAAGCTTAAAATAAGAACTATTAATTGTTGTGTTTACGCGCACTTTAGTTGGAGAACGAAATCAAAATATTTATTATTATTATTATTATTATTTATTATTAAATACAAAGGTGATAGGCACACTAAGACTAAGTCTTTTATAGCGCCAAGCAACAAAGATAATAGTCAACAGAAAAAAAAAAAACGCGAAACGATTAAAATTAACTTACGTTACAATAAAACACTAAACTAAGATTGACTTATATGCTTAACCCCCAAAAATAGCGAAACATACTCTAACGGCAATTATAACCAAGCTATTTCAAAATAACTTAAATGGAAAAAACCAGGGACCATAACTGTTATAAGTTACATTTTATAAATTACAATTTAAGTGTTATTTTAAGAGTTTTATTATTGTAATCCGAAAATAACATTTATTTTTTGATTTTGATTTTTTACTCAGAAGATAAAACTTGTTCTTAGAGTTTTATTTTTCGATCAAGAAATAAAAATAATTTTTCTAGTTTTATTTTTTGCTTAGATGATAAAAATTATTCTTAGAGTTTTATTTTTTACTCAAAAAATAAAAATTAATTTTTGAGCTTTTTTTACTCAGACAAATAAAACTCTTACATACATTTATAATATATAACATATAATATTAATAAAAATATTTGCATAATACCTACATACTTTCATTTTGTGAGTAAAAAAAATTTTTTTTATTTTCTGAGTAAAAATAAAAACTCCAAAAACAATTTTTATCATCCTTGCAAAAAGTAAAACTCTAAAAGCAAATTTTTTTTTTTTTTTTTTTTTTGAGTTAAAACTAAAACATTTAGAATAAGTTTTATTTCCTGATCAAAAAATAAAACTTGACAAATAATTTTTATTTTTTGATGAAAAAATAAAACTCTAAGGGCCGTTTTCTCATATATTTTTTATCTGTAGGTTAAATTATCCTGATGATAATTTCATATAAATTTGATTAATAAGTCAGAGAAAATGAAAATTAACTGGCAGATAGAGCTTAAAAGTAGGATTAGAAAACGGACCTAAGAATAACACTAAAACAATAACACTAATTTGAAAAATAAAATTTATTTCATATTGATTTTTAAAATTCAAAATTCAAAAATAATTATTATTTTGGGTCCCTGGAAAAAACTATGAAATAAAACCATTAAAAAAAATCGAATTTTATTTAAATATGATTTCAACAGCGTGGACCGAAGTTGGCACCTCTGAGTAAGATGTAGTGAGTCATGACAGAGCAGAAGTACTCACCAACAGTGAGCAAAAGGCTTGCTCGATTTAATTTGAAAATAGTATAGCCTACATACATACATATATATTCTATCTTATTGTGATCAGTAAAATGGCTATCCACGAAAGACTGGCATAATAGCAGGTCATATATTTCGGTGGCGATCTACTTACTACAGGGATAGCCTTATAAATTAATATGGAATTGTCAAGCAAGCCTAGCTAGAAGACCTCAACTCGTGAATAGTTGAAAGGGTTTTCTAACAGTTTTTTTCCTACGATGCTGTTGTTCAACTTTTCCCGCACTCTAGTAATACTAACGCAAATGAAATTACCTGCCAAAGAACTTAGATCTTGAAATTGATCCGCTTCCACCATCCACTGCTCTTCAGCTTCGATTCATTGGAAAATCATACCTGAGCTATTTTCAATAGATATAAATAATACTGCGACACTTTCAGAATTAATAGACTGTGACAAGTTCTCAGAATTAAAGATACTCAATCATCTACGATTCGGTAATCGAAACGAGCGAGCGTTTCGCTAATGCCATGCTAGTGTAATGCTATATGGCATGCTTGAATAAATATTATTACTCGAGTTATTGCTCTGCGATATTATTAGATGGCTTTTGCGTAGCTTCTTGAGGCGTACAGAATGCTTCAACGCATTCATAAATTCGTATGTTGTGTGTGTGTGTGTGTGTGTCTGTATGCGAGCTTGCCATATGCCAGCAGCAGCTACAGGTCGCAACGATTCCGAAAGGATTCATCCATGGGCCATGGCAGACGGCAGCGAAATAAAATCCGATTCAAGCCCATTCCATGCCAATTCGATTCAATCCATTCCATTCCGTTTCATAAATCTTTATTTAATTTTTCACTTGTGCTATTTATTTGATATATTTGTCTGAATTAAGTTCGCCGAGTCATAAAACTTTGTGATTTCTCATGCGTTTATAATAATTTTCTACGCTAAGCACTTAGGTATATTGCTGCAACATTCGTTTTTTATTGCGTAATTTCTTCGTGGCTTAGAAGGAAAATTACGATTCATATCAAATGTTATGCGACCGGGACTACCTCAAATTTGCGTCTCGATTTAATACGAAATTCGTGACAAATTTTTGCCGCACATAAAGCAAAACAGACATAAATCAGAACTGTTATAAATTTCAGGCATTAAGAGATTGCTTATGAGGCAAGTCTTTGCTGCCGTTCAACAATTACACTGTGCAACAGTGGAAAAAAAAATGGAATTCCACTATATAGGTTTGATAGTATGACCAAAGGTGAGTGAAACCCTAGCTGGGTGTCGCAAGTTTAGCAGGCGTTTGGATTTTATGGAGCCCTAAACATTGCGAGCCGTGCTGATTTTGGTCAAAAGTCGTAGCATCAGTTTTTGTTCAACAGCTCCGTAAGACTTAAAAATATCGGTTAAATGTCTTCGGCAAAGTTGTAGCAAACGGTCCAGTTAGCACAAATAAAAACAAAAACAAGTAAGGGTGTTATAGTCAGGCGAGCCTTACAATAGAACACCCGACACAGACACACATCTTCAAATAATTTTTAATATCAAGAAGTGTTTAAGGCCATAAGGGGCCCCATATGCAGACTTTTGTTAAATTTCTTTATGAAAACCACCCCTTTGCTAGGCCCACTTTTCAAATTTTTTTGAATTCTAATCGGAGGCTTAAATATACACTCAAATTCTAAGTTTCATTGAAATATTTGGAAAAAGTCCGATTTTGAGGCAGTTTTGAGATTTTTGTAACAGACCCTAGTACTGGAGGTACCCCCTAAAATGGTACGATCGGGTCCATTCTCGAACTTGTTCTTACTCAATGTCCCCGTGAGCACGCATACTAAGATAGCTCAAGTCCTTCGATAAGATAACTGTATACAGACAGACGGACATGGCTAAATCTAATCTCCTGGCGACACTGATCATTTCTATATACATTTTGTATGGTCTAGCTCGACTGGTTATGGGTGTTACACACAACCACACAAACGCAATATACCCTCGACACAGAGTGTGTCGGATATAACTACACATTAAAAAAAAAATTCCATAATATTTCTTTTAAAAAATTATCCAAAAAAACTAAATGTTTTACTTTTCTGGGCATAGCTTGAAGGGAATCCAAATTTTTCCCGTACTTTCTTTGAAAAATTTGTTGCTCGTAAGAAGCCTAACAACTCTCCCAAATACACATATGGGATCTGAACTTGTCTGCACTAATTAAAATGCTCATAAAGGTCATTTTGTGTAGTGAAAAATCCGTATTTGTAGGGCTGTTCATATTCTGTGAGGTATGTCTGAAAGGCGTTCAAAAGCTATGCGCACACATACGCACAAATTTTACTGCCAACCAGATCTGTTCAGGTCTGCCCTTGGGAGAAAACCTTAAAGTTCTTCAACTCATTGCTTTGACTTTCAAGTACATATTGGAAAACAATATATCGTAAATAATTCATGCGTGTGTATGTATTAAAGCTTTCTTTTATATTATGGCGCCCTGTGTTCACAGGACGTAATCTGGAGGATCTTAACTATCGTCAAATTCATATTGGGCTTTTTGTAATTTATTATTTTAATAAAGAGAAGAATTGAAAAATCTATTTTCCCTCAATCTCCTAATGTTGTGTTAACCCACAGTTTCATCGTTCCGTTGGAATATATCTTCCGGAGCTTTACACTTTGTATCTTGTAAATGGCATACATTTTTTTATCGGAAAAAATTTATTATTATATTCTCTTTTCTTTGCACTTTTCCGGTTTTTCACATTATTTCGGTTCTCTAAGACACTATTAAAAATGATTTAAAACTACTTTTAACACAGAACTGTGCTAAGACCATGAAGAGACAGTGGTGCTTGGTCGCTGAGTTATTGGCTGTAGTGAAAAATGTTCTTCTTTTGTTTAAGACATGAGAGCACAAGAGCAGTCTCTAAGTGTTTATGATGTTCAACGAAAAGGAAAATTAAATTTTGTGAAAATAATTCAACTGGCTCTAACAGATGCAGATGCTTTCCGTTTTTCCTTTGTTTCAGTTTTTCTTCTTCTCTCGAGCACACGAAACATATTTTCATTCGACTTATTTCTACTATCTACTGAAAGCATAAAGTCATCCGTTTATTTTCCACGCTTTAATGCCTTAAACAACATTAGGTCCCGATAAAGCGAATTTTAATGCTACAAAGCAAAAGAAAGACGAGGAATTTGTTTTCTTTTGTCCAAGAACAAACAAAAAAGCCAGACAAGTTGAACTACGCTTAGACGACTACAATGTTAACTTTCAGAATATCGAAGGCTTTAATATGTATATCCACATTTTATGTGGGGTCGGATAGCTTTACTTACACCTTGCTTTAATAGGAAATGGTTGTTAGCTTTGGTGTAAGTAAGTAGTTTCCGACTAGATACAGTGAAAGCATCTCAAAATGAAAAAATAAAGTTTTGAAAATAAATTAACTTATTAGTAGTAAAAAATCCATTATATATGCATTAATGAGCTTTTAACATAGGTAAATGACTCGATTTAGTCCAATATGCGCATTATGTTCGGATAACTTGTTGCCATCTAAAGTGTAATTTCATTATGCTCTAACTAGGAAGCCCTCGTTCTATTAGCAAAAAATTTGAGACTACCGTAACGTATGCCAGAAGCCTCTCTGAATGCGAATGTTTCACCAGATCAATGTGCCATGGACAGAACAGTGTAATCACTATGTGCCATGTCGGACTATAAGGTATTTCCAGAAGAACTCCAAGTAAACTTCGGAGTTCTGGCGACGTCCAAACATATCGATGATGTGGCCGTTGTCCTGATCGGCATTACAATTCTCATAGGTATAATGGCCGGAAGAGCTGGCACGATAATGCGTTAGAAACAAAATTACCATTTCAACAGTTCTTCAATTCGTGGACTTTAAAGTTCGAGTTAAGAGTAACTGTCACGTCCGTATTGGAAAGCTCATATGTTAATGACTATCCCTGCAGATGTGCGACCTAACTACTACAGTCAAAACTGTCAGCTCAGTGGAACCGTAAATCTGATCTTTGCACCGTATCAAGGACCTAGTTCTTTTATCGTGTTTGGACTTCACGTAAACACGTTTTGCTTGATGTTGTCGTAAGTGACCCACTTTGTCTAGTACAGACGACTACAACGCTCCTCATAATAATAGCCGGAAGATTTGTCAACTGTGTCAAAGGACACCAATACGCAGATGAAATACGGTCATGATGAGGCTTTTATGCGATTAACTGATGCTTTTGCTTACCCATACTCGAGGTTGCTATTGAGGATCCGCTTATTCGACTGGTCAATACGAGTTTTTTGTGCAATCTTAGCTCGTTTTGCAATCGAAACAGTGCTAACATGACGGTCGGACTCGATAATTTCCATGATTTTATCGACATTTTCGACAATTGGCCTTCCAGTGCGTGGTGCATCCTTGACATCGAAGTTACCGGAACGGTATCGACGAAACCAAAATTGCGCATGATTGGCTGTTACAGTATCAGGTCCATAAACGCTATTCACATTTTCAGCCGCCTGGCTTGCGTTTTCTCCCTTATCGAAGAAAAACTGTAAAATGTAGCGAATTTTCTCTTTGCTGATGTCCATCTTTGACAAGCTCTCAAACAAAACTGAATCAATCAACCAAAAAAGTGTCAAAAAAGCTTTTTTAGTAGGAACTGTCATCTTTCTAATGCCCCCTAGCGGAACACGATCGGACTTATACAACGCGAGATGCAGATAAATAACGCCATCTATTGGAAAAATAATGGATTTCTTTTTACTACACCTAATATTAAAATACTTATATGTGTTAAGACAACATGGTATATACTCGTTTCCAAAGGCATTCATGTGGATATGTGGCTCTAGTGTAGCTTCAAAGATTAACTAGCGAACATTTGAAAAAAATTTTAGACTACCGTAACGTATGCCAAAGTATGAATGTAATTTATTGTATCAATGTACATACATACTTACATATGTATGTGCATATGGGTATTTCCAGAAAAAAGTAAATTTTTTGTCACGTCCAAACATATCTAATTGCCTTTCTGATCGGCATTAAATTTTCATAGGTATAAAATTCCGGAAGAGCTGCACGATAATCGTTAGAAACAAAATTACCATTTTCCACATTCTTCAATTCGGGACTTTAAATTGTTAAAGTAACTGTCACGTCCGTTTGGAAATACCCATATGTTAATGACTATTGAGATGTGCGACTAGCTACTACTGTCACAACTGTCAGCTCAGTGGAACTAAATCGATCTTTGATCTATCAAGGACCTAGTTCTTTTATCTATTGGACTTCACGTAAACACTTTCTCTTGTGTACACTTTGTCTAGTAAGACGACTACAACGCTCCTCATAATAATAGCCGGAAGATTGTCAACTGTGTCAAAGGACACCAATACCAGATGATACTCATGATGATAATGATAATGATGCTTTTGCTTACCCAACTGAGGTTGCTATTGAGGATGTTGCTGGCAATAATGTCATTGCTGCTCTCGCTGTTATCGCTTCTTAGATTGCTGCAGTTCTGTTTGCTCGATGTTTGTTGCCGCCACCCACTTCGATGTGCACAAGGGGCGAAGAACAAACGAATAAGCAAACAAAACGATGATAGAGCGAACGAAAGAGCTATCTGCATCCAATTGCTAGAAATATTTGGCTCAGCTTTGTTACTATCCAATTGTTTGTCGATAGTTTGTTTGCTAGCAAACAAAGATTTTGAGTGTAGTCGATAGGAAAACGACAAATTTACTCGGTTGAGCATCATGAAACACCATCGAATGAGTGTGCATAAATGGCAAATGGAGACAGATTTTTATGCGCGATTTCAGCAAAGATGCAAGGTACATTCGTTCAGTCAGGATTTTGTAGCACCTTGAGAAATTCGATTTGAAAATATAGAAATACATTGAAGATATAACTGCACAGGGAATCAAGTTCCAAATAAAAGCAATTTAGAATCTAAATTGTATGTACCTGTTGGGTCCTCGAAAGGTCCTTCAAACTTTATAGGCCCGTTAAGGGAAGAAACGAAACAGTACCGAAAAATGTTAAGGTCCATAATGTGAATTGGGTTGGTCAATAGAGCTTTTTTTTTTTTTTTTTTTTTTTTTTTTTTGATTTTCATACAAAAATAAGAATACGTTAAAATCAGCTATGACCGATTTTAGTTCTCGGTTTGTTTTTTTTTTTTTGTCTTTTTTTTTTTTGTGCCGCTGGAGCTACACCCCCATTGTTTAAGTCTCATTATTTTAACGATGGACGCTCACAGCATGCTTCAGAGCAAGCACAATTAAAAGCAAAGCAATATCGATTGACTTTGTGTCAAGGACCGAAAAATGTGCCTCATCAGTTATGCTTTTAACTGTCGCCCCATAGACCCAATCAACTATGAAATGTAGCACAGCAGAAGGTAGCTTTTTGCGAACAGGATAAAACGTACCCAAGGAGCAACGACGCAAAGCATCGACAAGAAGATGAACGTACCTATAGACAGTTAAATCGAAAGTTAGACATCAGAATATTGAGCGTCGCATTTTCAGCTTTGTGCGACAATTGAGCATATCTATGATCAATCGATTGTTAAATGAAGTAATCGACTCAAAAAAAAAAACGGATATGACAGCAGCACAATTGACGGATATGAAAAAAAATATTTTTGTTTTTCTTTTCATTTTCGCGTACACATAATTAAGCCATGAGCCTTCTTCAAGTGTCATATTGTTTCCGGACTTCTCACCGAATGTCATTAAATGAATAAAGGAATTCCATTCAAACAAAGCATTCGAAAATTCCCCAACTGAAGCAAGGTAGAGGTTTCTGCTGAGCTTAGCTTAAGATAATCTAAAGGCCTGCATGATGTGCTCATGTGTAAGCCTTACGATTTAACAATTTGACTCTAAACTAATGAGATTCTGGAGCTTTCGAGCATGTGTTTAATCTTAACATGAGAAGCCTTTAAGTTGGCCTTTCATGCCATCACATGCATAAAGTGATACGCTTGTACAAGAGAAATCAAAAATCTATACTATAAAAACTTCAATTACTTGAATAGAGAAAGTTCGCTTCGCTCGAGATGGCGCTGGTCGCAAACTCAACGGAGCCACAGGATATTATGTAATTCGGTTTGGGGAAACATTGCCTTGGACTTGCACGTGTACGTTCTGAACGTTCGCAGAGTATGACAAGTACATATGTATGTACATGTATTAAGATTTTATTACAAGACTTCGAAGACTTGCTTTTCTTCCATAAAACTGTATTTTATGGTGTTTTGTTTTAATACTTAATAAATAAATCCGATATAATTTGTCTTAAATTAAAATATTATGGTAATGTCACCTATTGTGGACCCCCCAAGCAAATGTTTAAATAAAAATTTGATGAAGAAGGTTAACCGTGGTTTTCATATACCATTCGTTAGTAGATATTACTAGGAAACTTTTGATAGTAGTAGATCTTCAAAATGTTGTTTATAGAAAAAAAAATATTTGATTGTGAAAAAAGGGTAGAGTTTTTCGAATAAGAAAAATGCAACCTTGAATGGACCATCAAAGGAAAATTTCAACAAAAAAAAAAAAAGGAAAAAAAACCGTCGAAAGTTCAAAAAAACCACGCACAAAAACTACAAAATTGAGCATCGAATTTAGTGTCATTATTCTAGTCACAATGTTTGCATGTAGAAAAGCCTTCGATACTGATGCACTACTCGGCGACATCCCTAAATACTATTTAAAAATCAGCAAAAAATTTAATAAAGCTCATAAAACTAGTTAACATTGTTCCAAAGTCTATTTATATCCATAAACAAGCTGAATTTATATTAAGAATGAAAAATTTTGAGGGTCCACCCAAGGTTGCAAGCAGTGGTCCACTCAAGGTGAATCATACGATTTCAAGTGAGCCACCAAAACTTATTCCAACATCTTCTTAAATTTCCAAATGATTTTGAACCATCAAGTTCAATACCCAAACTAAAAAGAAATATATGTACGTCTTACGTTTAACAAGTCGTTTTTCACACTATTCGTACCAGGCACGAAGATGCACAATGTTATAAAACGCAAATTATTTTCACTTTTTTTTTTTTTTTTAAGCGCTCGCGTGTGCTTAGCTGGAAGCTTTATTACTTACTGTCACAACATAGCAAACATTCAAGTGCTCCACTCTACGTTTTTTCGTATTCCCTGCAAAATTTAAAAAAAGTCGGAAAACTGTGTTTTTTTTTATGTCAAAAAAACAACAATTTTTTTTTTTGTTTTTCTCCAATCCTAAATATTTTTGCATCACTATTTCCTTAACATCTGTGAGAAATTTAATTTTTTTTATCTCTGCATATTACAAAGTTATTAATTTAATGCCGTTAAATTGGTCGTTTCGGCCACTGTGAAATGATCGAATTGCATGCGTCAGTTAAGGCGAGGGCTCGTGCGCGTGCATGCGAGAGTAGTGTGAGTGCGGAGTCCCGCCATTTTGCATGACTATATTCAGAGTTAAAAAGCAAAATCAGTTGGGCCGACTGCAATATTGACAGTGCCTGACAACAACAACAACAACAACAACAACGACAATGCACTAGAAAGAGCTTTAGACTCGGTTTATGGTTCTGCTGCAATGTCGAGTCGACTGTTGCCGAGTGCTGTGGACATTTTCGCTGGCAGGGTACGGAATGCGTGTATGCGTTTGTGTGTGTTCACGTGTGTCGCATGTGTGTGGACTTTGGTATGCGCTTTATGAAAGGAATTTACTGTCAATAAATGTAATATATGAGGCACTTACGGCACAGGGAAATATTCTGAGTAAAGTCGATTTTCATGTTGCATGTTTGAGTTCTTTCTTTTGCCATTTTCCATTTTTCTTTTTTCTTATTCCTATTTCTTTTTATACCCATTACATTTTCTGTTTCGCGGTATACTATGTTTGTGTGGTTGTGTGTAACACTTAGAACCAGTCAAATTAGACTATAAAATATGTTCATTGTATAGAAATGATTATCGTGATCAGGAGATTCGATTTATTCTTGTCCGTTCGTCTGTCTGTCTGTCTGTCCGTCCCGATACAGTTTTCTCATCAAAGGAGTTGGGCTATCTCGACGAAATTTTGCATGCGGAAACATGAGTAAGAACAAGTTCGAGAATGTACCAGATTGATTCACTAGGGACTGTCACAAAAATTCCAAAAACCACGCCAAAATTTGAGTTTTTCGAAATATTTCAATGATTATTATTTAAGCCGAAATTTTGTGAAATTTGAAAAGCGGGCGTGGCAAGTGGGCGGATTTCATAAAGAAATTGAATAAAAATCGGAATATGAAGCCTTTAATGGCTTTAAAACTCCCCAAAATACCTTGTCTTAATGCTAGTGGTCTTGGGGCCTGTTTTAAAAAATATTCGAATATACACGTCTATGTAGGGTATTGTATTTTCAGGCTTCCCTGACTATAACACCCTTGATTTATTTATTTCTTTTTTTTTAAATTTGAGTGCATAAAACAGATTCTTTTTAAATAAAGAATAAAAAAAACGAGCAAGTATTCACAGTTTATGAAGGTACTCACCTCAATAAGTGCATATTTATTGAGGAGGCTGGAAATGACAAGTTAAAGTGTATATTTTATTTTCAACGTTAACGCTAATTTAAAAGGGCCATTATGAATGTCTTGAAGTTTAATATTTTTAATAAAATTTTTTGTGAATAAAACATAAAAGTTATAAGTAATTGAAGCTATCAAAAGTAGAATCGATTGATACTTATGACAGCTGAAGCAAACGATGTCAAGCGAATAATCAAAGACGAAGTTTATGCACAGTACACGATAAAGGTGGTAGGCTTTCAACTTGCTTCATACATTTCAATTCGATGATGCTCAAATTAAATGCCTCTGACACTGCCACATTTTCGGATGATTTCTCCATTCCAATGAAAGTAATTTCTAAAATCAATAAACATAGCATTCACTTTGTTTATGCAAGCAAACATTCAAACTTTTTTAACAAGGGACCTTAAATCACACAGTCATCGTCACTTCAAACTCAACCAAACTTAAGACATGTTAATTGAAATACCTAATTTCGTTTTAAAGATCAATGGCAGCATACAACTTAACTCAACTCAACTCAACTCATTTCAACATCACAGCGCACATCGTTTTTTGAAGTTCGTAAAATGATTTTTAAATATTTTGATTAGTTCTCCTTCTTGCATGACAGCTTTCAAGTACTTTCGCAAAAGAAAAAAAACGAAATAACAAAAATTTAAAAAAAAAAACAGAAAAATAAACAAACAAAAACACACCAGAGCAAGAGCAAAACATAGCAAAGCAAACCATGACGGACCATAACAGAATAAATAGAACAGAACAGATATTGAATATGGCAGAGCAGAAGAGAACATGCATAGAAGAAAATAGCCCAAGCTTCACACATGGCAATAGCCTTAAATAGAGACATTAGACTTGAATTCATTCGTAACAAAAATTGAATATGCATGATGGAGTCGTACAAGAGCGAACATAACATTTCAATATCCTAATGTCCTTTTCCATTTTCAATTTTACTTCAGTTTGATGCGAAATCGATTTGATGGCGCTTGACTTCGAATAGCACTTGCCTTGCTCAGACATGTTGAAGACAGAAGGCCATAGTCATATCACAGCAGCAGTACACTACAATTGTATGCACAATACCATATGCAAATGCAAGTGCATACAAGCATTTAAACGTCGTCACGTTGTTGGAGTATGAACCCATTGCACTCACAATCGCACTCACATAAACACATACACACACACACACACACAGCCAAACACACTCAGAGAGCCTTTCGTGTGCACTATAGAGCGCACACAGCTATAGCGGAGTACATATCATGCAACAAATGCTGCAGCTGAAATGTTGCCCCTTACTCACTGCAGCGGCCATATCTCAATTATCTATCATTGCTCCGTGTCCATTACCATTCCTATTGACAAATGCATACGTTCGGTGCGACCGTGCGACTGTGCGAGGGTGTGTGAGCGCGCGCGTTTGTGTTTCTCTAGATATGACCGTAAAATAATAACTGTGCTCGAGTTTGTTGTTTCTGCCATTGAGCCTAACTTCAATTAAACCCGCACAGACAAGCTCTGGATGGAAAAGTAGAATAACTGAATTTCACAAAAATTGCGAGTGAGTTTTTTTTTTTTTGGTTTTGTCTTTTATTTTTTTGTTTTTGTTTTGTTTTCTGAAGTCTCTCTTCATTTGTCGATATGTGCGAGCTCATTTCTTTATTTGAACTACACTCGAATTATTTTGTAAAATTTTACTAAGCCAAATACGGAAAAACCTTTGCGTAAGAATAAAACCATTTTAGGATCAACAATGTTTCCATTGATTCTTACCATTTGCATGAAATGAAAGCATTGCATGCTTTTAGGGGTTGTCTTAATTTTCTTCTCTTAAAAGCAAGTATTTTGCTTTTATAAATGCTGGACGTGTGCTTGGTTTTTTTTTTTTTGTTTTTTGTTTTTTTCAAGTTTGTTTGCTTAAGGGCTTCGAAGTCATTGAAAGCAATGTCGGATGTAAAATTTTTAAATGATAAATGAAATTTGTAAATTGCAAAATTCCAACTGAAAAATGAAGCTTGGAAAGGTAAAAATAAATGCAAATCTATTCCAGCGATTCCAGAGAGAGAAAGAGAGAGAGATAGAGAGAGAGAGAGAGAGAAGGAAGAGCGAGAGAGACAGAGAGAGAGAAGAGAGAGAGAGAGAGAGAGAGAGAGATAGAGACAGAGAGAGAGGAGAGACAGAGAGAGAGAGAGAGAGAGATGCAATTTCTTTTTGAAGATGAAGCTACCCAGCGGCCAACAGTGCCTATCGCTTACAAAGTGTACCAGACTGTAAGCGACCTGCTTACTAATAGCTAGAAAGTATAGGAGATTGTGGCGACCTACACTCAAAAAATTCCGTCGTAGAATCTACGATATCCGACGTAGAGTCTATTATATCCGCAATTGATATAGGTCCAATTGCAAGATATCATAGATTCTACGACCGCTTTGCAGTAGTTTCTACGATGAGGAATGTCATTGATTTCAACGATATATAACGAGATTTAACGATATTCCATCTTAGGAACTATGATGTTATTTCATAGGAACTACGATATCAAATCATAGGAACTACGATATCAAATCGTAGGAATTACGGTTTCAAATCTCGAAGTACATTTCGATAACTTCTTAATTTTGATATGAATTCTTCTCGGCGGGTTCGATCCCTGCTCCAGCGAGCGTATTTTTTTTTTTTTTTTTTTTTTTAAAAGTAGATAATTTAACATTTACATTATTTAAAAAACTGAGAAAATAAAGATTTTACCAAAATTTGTATCCTTAAAAAAATAAAAAAAAGATTCTATAGGAATTTCTTGAAAGAGCTTGTGCGTGACGTTTTGGAAGGCGCAATGAAAGCAACTCTATTTATTTGGTTGGCAACTTACTTTCTGTTTTCCCCGTAATATTGCCTTCAAATTTACTTGCTTGATTTATTCTCCATTTTTCCACAAATTCTTTTCTATTTGACAGGGTTCGAGAACTCGGACCTTCCAGATTACAAGTCTAGCACACTTCAAATACGCCATCGCGTGATATGATTTGAGCTTGCTAGTTTTATTATATCAATATAAGTGGGAAACAGTAGAAACTATTAGATTGACAGTAGAACTTATTGTATTTTACGTAGATTCTATGATATTTCCATCGTAGATTCTACGATATTTAAATCGTAAAATCTATGATGGACATAATTCTTCCACAGTAGAAACTATTATATTCACAGTAAAACTTATTGTATTTTACGTAGATTCTATGATATTTATGTAGATTCTATTTTATATTTCTACGTCTTCCTATCGTAGAAACAACGATGCAAAATATTTTCAGTGTACCTACCAATAGCTTACAAAGTAAACGAGATTGTGGACAGCGTACTCGATGAACACCACGATTACTTTGTGGTGTGTTGGTAGGCGTTCACTCTACAAAACGGCCATCATATATGCGGCGGCCAACAGTGCCTACCGCCTACTAATTGTCTTGCGATCAATCGCCTCTGTAAGCAGCATTTGGCCCGCTGGGTATTTTCTTACTAATAAAGCGAGTTGCTCAGTTATTTGTTTCGTTTTTAGCTACCCTTTGTTTGGGTTCTATTGGATTTTTTGTATTGATTTTATTTTATTTTAAAGCAAATATTCTTTCTATCGTGCTCAATTTCGAGCAACAAACTAATACTGAAGAAGTTTGAAAATTCTTCACAGTTTCACTCAAGACCGGTTTCCGAAGTTCGTCCGAAGTTCGGAAAAATTCCTTTTCCCCAAACTGATTATCTACGGTTGGACCACTAAGAAGTTGGCGTTTCGCACATAATTACACACCACATTTAAAGTTGAGTAATAAGCGCTAATTTTTCACAAACAAAACACGATCCAGGCAAAAGCGATACACGAGAATGAGAACGCCGGAATGCAGCGTATTGGAATTAAGATAAGGGAAAGCCAACGGCAGCACAGCGAAGGGGACGGCGAATGGCGAAATGAGATGAGGGAGAGGAGCAAGGCAGACGAGCAGTACGTGTGCTGCTGATGTGATTGCAATGCGTTGCATTTCGCGCCGAGCAAAATACTTTAAAAGAAATTTTCCACACCACAAAACAAAACTTCATCGTTCCGAGCAAGTTTTCCAGTGCCAAAAACGGTACATGCAGAAGCGGACGAGGCGGAAGCATCAAAATCAGCAGCACGACAACAACTGGCATGTCCCTGTTCGCTGTTTCTGTTTTCTGTCCGTTGTTCGCCGTTCGCCGTTTGCCGCTCTCTGTTCCTTAATCTTTTCTTAGCCGAAATGCCCTTTTGCCAGTTTACGCCATGTTGCCATGTTGCGATTTAGCGATGCAAAACTTTATCTTTCAGTATAAATTCTTGTGAAAAATAAGTTAAGTTAAGTTTGACTCAGTTTGCTTGAGTTGTTGTTGTTTTTTTTTTTTTTTTTTTTGCAACGTTTGTTAGCGATTCCATCACCGCTCGCATCACCGTCACCATCACTGATGCATTGCCTTTCTTATTCAACAACATAATCATCATCATCGTCATCATCATTCACTTCTTCCTCTCCTTCGCCTGGCGCCCATTGTTGTTGGCATCGCTTGAAGCAACAACAACAACAAAATGAGGAAAAAACCAAACCAAAACAAAACAAACTCGAACAATACAAGCAAAACATGTTCGCTGTGCTCAACAACAGGAGCGAGCCATGAGGTCCTATTTTGTTCATTTCAGGTGAAGTATTACAAATTAAATTGCCGTTTCTCGAGCTTAAAAAGTCAAATGGTCCAAGAGAAAGCAACAAGCCACGCAAAATGTAATTAATTACCAAATTAATCTCTTCGAAAATATATCAAACCCTTCATACACCAGCCGTAGGTAGTTCTATCGAAAATTAATCTTTAAATATGTATTTAAATTGTTTCCACTCTTGGCAAGTCAAGCGCTTTTAAGGAGTATTTTGCTTTCGCTTGCCAAGTGTGGTTGATCAAAAAGCATTTTCAGCAAGCAAAATTATTTGTGATCGAAAGTTTTAGAGTTTTAGAGAATACTTGCTTCTTCAGGAAGTAAAAGCGCTTTACTTGACAAAAGAGGAAGCACCTTTATACATATTTGAAGATATGTAGTTCGCTTTCATTAAAGCTTCAGGAATACAGCGATTAAAAGGACTTTGTTTTTATGGAGAAATCCTTTAGATTGCTTTAGACACAAAAAAAAAAAAAAAAAAAAAGTGAAAATGCTAATAGGTTAAAAACAAAATAACGCTATTATTGTGTGATTCGACAGAAGAATTTTTCTCGCTTGCCAGTAAAAGAAACATTGACAAAAACGAATGCTCGGCACAGTTAAAAAGTTCAAATACAACTTCAGACACACACCCAAAAATTTGGATCGGAACGCCAATGTTCGCTTGATAAAATAAAAAAAAAAAAAAATATAAAAAAAAAACGAAAGAAAACCTTGAAAATTTGTCTTGAATTTCTCTCCTTTCCCCAATCGTTTTCAAGAAAACTTTTCTTGATATTCGCAAAAGCTATGTAAGAACACCCATTTATGAGAAAAAAAAACTTTTCTAACAGGAAATCTCTCACACCAAATAAAAAACAAAAAAGAAAAAAAAACCTAAACTTCAGAGGCCCTTGGCTCTTATGGAGGTGGTGGAAATTTAATTCTTTCTGGAAGTAAGAGATAAAAGAAGAATGGAACCTAATGAAACTTAAAATATGCGAACCCTTCTCAAGGCTTATCATTACAATCAAAATTTATGCTGATTAATTATGCCACTGATTATTTAAGAGCCTTGATTCATAACTTATCTAGCTTGCTTAAAGCTTCAAGTCGAACAGAACACATAGCTCAGTTAAATAAGAGAAAATTCAAAAGCATACTTTTTGGATATCCGAGTAACTTTTCCGTCAAAAATTCAAAAGCCCACATATGAGAAATAAAATCGACCTTGAAAACTTATTTCAAACTTTAGTAATCCGCATTCAAAGGGGCATTTGTTTACAAGCATTTCTCAACCGTTTTAGACCGTTTGCGAGCCGTTAAAGACCGCTTCGAAAATTCGATTTCATATAGAGAGTTCTTTTGTAGGGGTAGTCTTGAATGCGCATGCGTGAAAAATGTCACAAATAAGAGAATGTAAAGCTTAAGCAGTTACTTTTCAAAGATTCAATACGGATGAAAACGGTTAAAACGATTAAGATGGTAAAAATTATATTTGTATTTTATATTGTTGATAGTTAGGATGCTTGGCTTATTGAAATCCATTTTGCAGTAGATAACAATTGCTCTAGCAGTTTGTTTGTTGTTATATCTTTATAAAAGTGGATCGTTTTGTTCGAAAAAAAAAAAAAATTAAAATGAAAATTGCCCTAGTGAAATAAGATTCTAGAATTTTTTTGGAGAAAAAACGCCCATGGAACCATAGGTCAAAGCCGAATTTTTTCCCCCCGTTTTTCAAAAAGAAGGCCCATCTTAAATATGCCTAAAAGCATGCTACAAATTATTGAAATTTCTACCTTATTAAAAAAGTTTTTAAATTGAATTTTTCTTATTTTGATTCTTAGCATAATTTTAGACATGAGAAATAATAAAGTTTTGCTTGAAAAATCATCATAAATTGGCCATTTTAAGATAGTTATTAAAGAAAATATAAAATTTTTTCAACGGCTTGAGTTTTGGGGGACGTTGAAGTGATTGTTTCTCTGCTTTTTGAGATGTTTTCACCAACAACGATGACCAAAATAAGTCGAATATGGTATGAAAAACCTTTGTTTGCAAAAGCGGAAGGTTAAAATTCACATTTGACCTATAGTTTCCTCGGCATAATTATTAAGTATGGGCAAGAGAATAACATTATATTCTGCCAGGGCAATTGGAGGTTACAAGATCGATCCACCTTTATCTATATGTTATTTTATTTGAAATTTTTGACTAAGCGGTTGACCATGAAACAACCCAGCAAATGTAACGATTTCGTTTAGACTATTTTTATACTAAAAACTTTGAACCCAACAGTATAATTTGAGTTTCAAAGCAAATAAAATGACAAACTTCACAAATCATGAAAAATATCGATTGGCCCTACATATAAATATATTAGGTCGGATCGATTCATTTTCGCAAAAATGGTATAGCAAAATCGTAATGTACGGAAAATGCAAAGAAAATTTCTCTCAGAAACCATGGCCCCAATATCGATCCCTGTACCAGGCAACAATTGACAAATTTGTCAATGACAATAAGTTTTCATTGAAATTATTTTTCTTAATATATATATTTACTGTTTTCACAAAAAAAAAACCAGTTATTAATTCATACGACTGTGATTAAAATCGAAAAAACTCTCTCCTTTAATTTTTTTCCCGCCAAAAAGAAGACGTTAAGGATAACGGTCATTTGCTCGAAGTCACAGACGTGACATTACCTATAGGCATTGATCATTTTACTTCCTTGCTATTAGGATTTCTTTCTTGATGCCGTAACAAGACACCGCATTGTCTAATTGGTTTCTACTGTGACCCAAATCAATATATGAACAGGGCTCTAATTTTGGAGACTTTTATAAATTTCAAGCAAACTTTATGGAGTACAAATTTTGTTCAACTCACAAAAAGTCAAAAATCAAATCGATTTTTAACTTCAATATGATTTTTTTCGAAGTTAGAAAAGCGGTTTGAAGTTCAACTTCGCTAAACTTATTCGCAAAATGTTGGTAAGAAAAATTTTTGACCCACAAACTATGCTTTAAATTTATATAAGTCAACAAAATCCGAGCCCTGATAATGACACTGGGCACTTAGTCAATGTAGCACTCAGTGGCATAGGTATGAAAGCAATTCGTTGTCTGACCCCAAATCACCAAATTGGATATTGAATAGGAGATAAAAATTCGCAAGAAGTTTATCCTGGAAAAGTGCATCTTATGGCATCAAATTGCAAAAATAACCATCTTATACCGTACTGCGTATGTCGCGTATACTTAACCCACATTACTCATACGCAGTACAGTACGAGATGGGAATTTTTGCAATTTTAAGCCACTTGAGGCACTTTTTCGGGGTAAATAAGTTCCTCATCTTTTATCTCCTATTCAATACCAACAACTTTGCAAAGGACACCAAAAGAATATTCCGTGCGGTTAACGAGCTACAGCTATGTCAAAAAGTGGTAAAAATCGAATTTATATAAAAAAAAATCCAAGGCTACCGTTTTCTTATTAGCAGCCGATTTGAAAAAAGCAATAAAGCAGAAGTTAATGTTTTTCCAAACTAGCTTTACGAGAAAGTATATTATAAAATCCCAACCCCCATACGATCACCAAAAAAATGTCGCACAGTGTTATTAAACCACCTTCAAACTGTTTTGGCATCAACTGTCACTTTTCTGCGAGAATCAATCCAACTTTAATTATTTCTGCTGGGAAAGGCTGGGTTTCGATGTGCATTTTTATGCAAAAAAGAAAGCACGCAAATTTTATGGAAACGTTTTTACTGAACTGCGGCCAGCCGTCAAAAATGCAACGGGAAATTTCTGTCAGGAATTTTCTCAACCTTTTTTTTATATGGAGTTTTTATTTCCTAGCCGAACTGAGGCGCCTTACCTTAAACAAACGAACATTATCTTTTCCAAAATCCTCCGTAGATAAGTAAATTGTGCTCAAAGGTAGCTTAAAATCGAAGAAATGGCAACACAAAATCTTTTTAGTCTCCCAATACTCCATTAGATCATTCTCTTTATATAACAAATAAGTTACGTGAAAAGAGTTTGATTTGAGTCTTGTTTTACTGCTCGAAAGTGCTCATACCCGGCTAGAAATTGCCTAGAGAAATCTAGTTACTAGCTAGGGCCAATCTAGTGCCTAACTAGCGCCTAGCTGGATTAGCCCAACTAGATAAATCTAGCCTGGCGCTAGCTAGAACCTCCCCTGTAGGGGCGATGACTAGAATAATCTAGACAGGGCCAAGCTAGTTTTCTTTAGGTAAAGTCCGGACAGCAAACTCTATCCGGGCGCTAGGTAGAAATTAATAGCCGGGCGCTAGGTAGAAATTAATAGCCGAGCGGTAGCTAGAAATTACTTGCCGGGCGCTAGCTAGCCGAAGCATTAACAAACTAGGAAGGCGCTAGCTAGACTTTACTAACTAAGCCCAAGATATAAACTAGCTAGGGCCTAGCTATCGCCTAGCTAGCACCGAGATAGAATTTCTAGCCGGGTATTTAATTTAGTTTTTTAAGTCAAAATAACAATTGGCTCTATGTATATTTTCAAACTGCGTATGCTAAAACCTTATTTTTTACTATTTTTATACTCCCTTTCTTAAAATTTCCAAAACGCATTCAAAATTTAGTGTATAGGGATCCATGCAGCTTTAAAAATGCCATTGTAACGTTTCCCATCGGAAATTTTCACATAAGTTTTGACAGTTCAGTGAGAAATTTCTCGTTTTTTTTTAGAGTTACCGAAGCTGAATTAATCCCGCTAATATTTTTAAACTTTAAATTTTGAAGCTTTCAAAAATTGTTTGGTGGACAATTTTCACAGAATAATGAAAAAAGAAAAGGGGGGGGGGGAAAAAATAAAAACAAATGCAAATCATACCTTTTGTCTATCCGGATTACTTTTCCGTCGAAAATTCCACACAAAATTGCTTACACATGTATGTACATTATATGTACGAATATATATTGACCTTGATAACTTATTTCCAACTTTATCCATCCACATTCAAAGGAGCATTTGTTGACAAAACTTTCTCCACCGGTGCGGCCCGTTTCGAACCGTTAAGGACAACATTTCCCCTCAATCGTCAGTGCGCATGCGTAACAAAAATTCCACCGATAAGAGAATGAAAAGCTTTCGTGTCTCTCTTTCAAAGTTGGTCTCTTATTATCGAAACGGTTAGAAACGGCTGAAACGGTTAAAACAGTTCAAAATGAGTTTTAATATTCATATTGTTGATGGTTAGGATTCCTCGTTGATTGAATTGTTATTTTTTGTTGTATTTTGCAGTCGAACAAATTGTTCTGGTAGTTCTTTGGGTCTACTTTATACTTTTTTTTTCATACCTATACATTTTTATACTTGATTTTTTTTTTTTTTTTTTTTTAATTTTAGGCGAATCAATAGACCGTGCATTGAAGTTTCGAATAATGAGAAGAGAAAGATAAAAGAAGGAAAAAAAAGTAAACAAACATCATGTACGTGATGAGCTTTGCTTATGCGCTCCGATGTGAGGTTATACATATTGGTTTTATTGTTCCTGTTTCCACCATTTTCCGGCGTGTTAACACGTATGTACGTGCGTACGTGCTAACAAATGGACCCTTATATTTTGTTTCCTTTTTTCGATATTGTTTTTTTTTTTTTTGTCTTTCTTTATCGACGAACGATCGACATTTTTGCTAAACTGATGACCGCAAGTCAGCCATTTTTATAGCGTTCGTTGATTGTTGCACGCTGCCGATTTTGCTGTTTTCCGTAAGCATAAAAATCAAAATAATAATAATGTTGCACACTTTTAGGCCACTCAATGTGCTTACATTTGCATTTTTTATTTACGGATCTAATTCATGCATTAAAAGCGGTCGCCTGCAATTCGCAACGCTTGCGAAATCATATGTCATGAGCATACTGTTACATTAATGCCTATTTGGGTCATGCTTTTGTGGGCTCTCGGTTTGGTCGGACATGTCGCTTTCGCAATTGCAGTCGCATTCACATTGCGATGCGATACGATAGCAATTGCTATCAAAACTGAAAGCGTATTGACCATGACCTCAAAAAGGAACGCTTTTTACTTCCAAAATTTATTGCAGATTTATACGAATACGAAATTTTTGTTGGATTCTCGTTGGTAACGATGGCCATTTGTAGCATAAAATTGGGAGCAAAGGCTCTACTTTCGTCAGCTTGGGATGCGATGAAAGCGCTCAAAAATTGTCTGTAAAATATTGAACGCAGTCTTCGAATTGAAAGGACCTATTTTCCGAATTATCATTTCGAAATTGTATGTCATCGATTTATTTGGTCAGAAGGGCCAAAATAACGCGTGTACTAATTTTAATAAATCCTCTCCTTTAGTTGAAGAAGTATCAAATCGGTTTTTAGCCTGAGAAAACCTCATTCTTCAGGAATTGAAACTGACAGCAAACTTCAAAGGATCAAAAGGTCAAAAGGAAGACGAAAATGCTATGGTCGATAGAAGTCATATGAAAACATCTAACATTAATAGATTTATGTGAAGCATAGGATGCTATTTACAGAAGTTTATGGAGAGCGAAAAAAGAAAAGAACTGGCTCTGTCAGACGATAAGTAAAGGAAGCATACAAGGGACAAAATAACGATTTTTTAAAAGTGACAAACACAAGACACAAAGTGCGGACACACTAGAAAAATTATCAAAATAAGTAAGAGCACACTGAGAGATTCGTTGTATGAAAATTCGTAAAAATTTTTCAATTTCAGCACAATTCAAAATAATCTTCACTCAAACAATTTAAAACAGAAGACGGCAGCTTAGGTTAGGCTAATGTGGCTGACACCATGAAGATTGACACACTTAGGCTTCACATGGGCCCTTTGTGGTGCCACCAAAAAATGGTAAGCTAAAGAAGAAAAACGAAAAACTAAACAACATCCAAGACCTGAGGTGGGAGTCAAACCCAGGGCCAAGAAGACGGCAGAGTCTATAAAAACAAATTGAAGATCTGAAGAAAAGTTGCGGCATAATTGAAATTTGTTTTTTGTACAGATTTCATATCTGAAATGTCTTAACTTCAAGTCTCGTCCTTGCGCCTTAGCACAAGAATCGCCAGCTAGTTCATATTTGCTCATTAAATCAAGAAAATTAATTTCTATTGGAGAAAAATTCCATGAAACCGCGATATTAATTATAGGTTTTTCATCGAAGACAAGCAATAGATGCCACAGTCAGGAATCAGTCAAAACCGCTAACCAAAAACCTGCTGCCAGAGCAAGCTAATTATAATTAAGATCTCACCAAAGAAGTTTCCAAGGCGGTGCGAAAGCAAGCTATTCGATTTCGTAAGCAAGATGAATTTCCATACAGCTTAAAGAGAATCAAATTAATTACAATGCCCATAGCGAAGTTCATTCCATAAAGAATTTTCCCATAAGCCAAAGACTCCTCAGCGGAGAGATTCACAGCTACCTACTCGTACTTCAAGGGATAAAAGACAATCGTAAGGGATGTAAGGGTGTTAAATGCATCACTTCAAAGAATCACGTTTTGATACATATACATACATAGACGAGTATCTTCCGCACGCGAGCAGGTGGAAAAACCTTCCTCTCAATATTCAACTCATTCATTTTCACAGTCATTCACTGCCGTATTTTTGGCACAATCGCTCAAGTGTTCTTCAAATATTTGCGACTATAACGCAACGCAACGTTACGTTACGTTACGTCGTTGCGTTACGTTGTGTTGTGTTACATACGATACGCTGAATTCTTGTCGCGTTTGATTGCTACCCAAAAGAGCGCAGAAAACTCATCGGCTTATCCTTCGTTTTATTATTGCAGCAATGCACACACACACACACACACACACACACACACACACAAGCTCATGTGCACACAATCGCATGAATAGGTGTATTGTCAGCACAAAAACCTGACATCTCCCGCATGATTGCGCTTGGGTGGCCGGGGGTGCGAAAATTGTCTGACACACGCGTGAATCGCAATAGTCACAATGCTACCGCCTACCATCGAGATCTACTGCAGCGTGACAGCAAAGCAGACGTGCAAGCGCATGCTAAGACGCTGAGGAGCTGCGATGCTGCGATGCCGCGAGTTGCCAGTTGCGAGCTGTGCAATTGACATAATTAGGTGCGGAAGTGTAGCTACGTGCGAACGCTGCCGGTTTTTCCTCAAGTATATACAGTTCTTTATACAGGTTCATACCAACATAAAAATATGTAGGCATGTCCATATGTATTGTATATGAACGTAATTGTATGTGCATACGTATTCTTGGCACGACAGACATATCTGCGCGCATTTTTCCACGTCTATGTTTATCAGCTTTTCTTCACATTTCAGCGTTTCGAAAGAATTTCCTTCGCCAAGATTTGATTTAGTTGGCTCGGCTTGTATGCCGTTGAGTATAACGGTATTTTCTATCCGTTTCTAGGTCGCTATTTCGTCGTCCGTAATTGGGTTAAGAAGTAATTCAAAGCGACTAAAAACAAATAAGGGTGTTATATTTATGCGAGCCTGACAATAAAATACCCGACACAGACACACATGTTTAAATAATTTTGAAAACACGCCCAAATAACAGGACCATTAAGAAAGAATATGAATATTCAAGCGATTTTTAAGGCTATCAGGGGCTCCATATACCGAATTTTGTTCAACTTTTTTATCTAAGCCGCCCCTTTGCCATAACCCCACTTTTACAAATTTTTTCTTAATTTTCATCGGAGGCTTAAATATACGCTCAAACTCTAAATTTCATTGAAATATTTCTAAAAAAAAAAATCAGATTTTGGGGCAATTTTCGGATTTTTGTGACAGACCCTAGTACTGGAGGTGCCCTTAAAAATTGTCCGTGGGCACGCATACCAAGATAGCTGAACTCCTTCAATAAGAAAGCTGTATACAGACAGACAGACGGATGGGCATGGGTAAGTCAAATCTCCTTGTGACGCTGATCATTTCTATGTGTATATATTTTGTATGGTCTATCTCGACTGGTTCTGGATGTTACACACAACCACACAAACGCCATATACCATCGACACAGAGTGTTTCGGGTAAAAAGAAGACCTAAAGCTGTAAGCAGAGCCGGATTAAGGACAGCTGTTAGGTGGGGGCTCAATTTTCTTAAAAAGAGAAGAAAGCCCACTATTTATTTTATTGACCCTATTCGCTAAAATACTATTGAAATTTATCTTTAATGTTCAAAAAGAAATGTTCAGTTAAATATCAATTAATTTGGGTTACAGTTCACGGGGTCCCGTCGGTCATCGCCTACCTAGTCCATCCTATAATCCGGCCCTGGTTGCGAACGTTAAGAAGTTGAAGTACTTTCCGTGCCTATCTGCGGAGCTTATTTTAAGCTAATTTTTAACGAAACAGTCCTTGGAATTGCGCGAAGTTTACGATGAGTCCTTAAGTGTAACGTCCAGAAACATTTTAGATAGGCCACACAAAATTTGAATACAAATAAAACGTCGCCAGGAGATTTGATTTAGCCATGTCCGTCTGTCTGTCCGTCTGTCTGTATACAGATTTCTTATCGAAGGAGTTGAGCTATCTTGACAAAATTTGGTATGCGTGCTCCCGGGGACATAAGTAAGAACAAGTTCGAGAATGAACCCGATTGGACCATTTTTTTGGGGTACCTCCAGTACTAGGGTCTGTTACGAAAATCACAAAAACAAAATCAAGATATTTTGATGAAATTTGATATTTGAACATCTTAAAGAAATTAAGAATTTGAGCGTATATTTAAGCCTCCGATGAAAACAAAAAAAAAACAAAAAAAAAAAAAAATGGAAAAATGGGTGTGGCAAAAAAAAATTCCGTATATGGGGCCTTTATGGTCTTAAAAATCTCAAGAATATTATTTTTTAATGTTCCTGTTATTTGGACGTGCTTCAAAAACTATTTAAGCATGTGTGTCTGTGTTGGGTATTTTTATTGGCAGGCTTGCCTGACTATTACACCCATAATTGTTATTGCAAAGAGCACACTGAAATATAATCTCACTTCAAGTAGACATAGCTACGTTCTACCTCCGACCTTAACTCTATAGGTTCTCATAATCGGTTGACTTTCGTTTTGTCACTTCTAATAGGTTCAAACAATAGAAATAGTTCCCGTTAAGGGGTTCTCTCCAGTTCTGTCAGAAATGAAAAACTACATATGAAAAAAACGCTTCAGAAATGAATCAGAAATATTCTGTAGTGTTTTTTTATATGAAGAATTTTATTTCTTATTCATTCCTGACAGAACTGGAGAAAGGCCCTAATAATTAAATCACAACAAACGATCAAAAAGTCCAAAAGTTAACGTCAGCGAGCTTAAAACGTGGATGTTACCATATGGCATCAAATGCGAGAAAGGGTTAACAAAAGCGCAGAATTAAAATCCACATTCGGCCTATGGTTTCTTCGGCATAATTATTAAGTATGGGCCATAGAAGTATGTTCTGCTTGTGGAATAGGATGCTTACAAATCGATCTACCTTAGGTGATCGTTTTTTTGTCAAACAATTTTTTATATATTTACTTATCATACATGTGTATTGTGTCATTGAAACATTCAAAGCCGCTCTTATCGATCCAGAGCACACTTAGCTCATGCACGGTCAGCCTCAACATAAAAAATCAGCAATCGACAAATGTTTAAACCGCAGCTAATTGGCCACAGAATCATTATGCGCGAACGTCAATTGGGCGAATGTACGAAGAGTTTTTTTTTTTTCTATTTTGACTTATTTAAACGAGCTCAAAAAATCAGTAGAAAATAATACATAGAATGAAATAATTTTTACAATATTTAAAAGGGAAAAATAAGCATTCCTAACCAAAATGAATGTGATCTCTAAAGTCGTAAAAACTTGAAATCTTATTTAATAGCTTCCGCTTGTAGATGACAAGTAGAATTTTATTTACTCAGCTCTCGTGGAAAGGATATATTGTGTTTCTCAGTAAAGCCAGTGAGTTAACGGAACAGTGGAAGCGGGTAGCGAGAAGCGGGAAGCAGGAAGCAGGAACCGGGAATCGGGGAGCAAAAACAAAATAAAAGCACAAAAACCATAAACACTCGAGAGAGTTTTCCATACTCGCACACAATCATCGAGATCCCGCCATACAGAAGAGACACCGAAATGTGTCCGCAAATACAAAGACATGCAATAGGAGTAAACAAGTTTACGACTCCCAGTAGATCACATTTCATCATTATGCGCCTCCGATGCGACGCTGCTTGTCAGCCTAGAATTATGCTTGCTTTGCGACGCTCTTAGCTGCCTTTTCCCAAATGCTGCTGCTATCGTTTCTGAAATTTTAGTGTGCTCCATTCTTCGTATTTCGGAGGCCAAACACACACTGACACACACACTCACGGACATGCATACGAAACACTATATTGAAATCATACACGCACACACACACACGCCCACATATATGCACGCACGCACACAGCCATGCAGCCACACTGATAGACGCACAAGCGAAGTGTAAGAAGTTCGTACGATTCGTACGAGTAAAATAAAAACGCAAGGAAGCAAGGAAGTTGGATACGAGAAGAAATTCGCAAAATTAAAAGGAAGGCAGAACATGGAAACAAAAAGTCTAAATGAATCTAAACAAATGCGCTATCCAAGTTTTTTATTTAAAGGTCCTTCGTGGGCGTACGTTTTGAAGTTTCTCGACTCGACTTGGCTTGGCTTGGCTACGAGCAGCAGCAGCAGCAGCAGCAACAGCGACGGCCTTCAAGTGCTCCTTCAGAAGTTCTTTGTAGTGCTTTCTTTGATAGCGATGCGAATGTGTGCATGAGCGTATCTATGCGTGTAAACTGAACGTTACGTTGATATATCTATAGATTCGCCTCAGACACTTGTATAGATTTGAATTTTGTTGTTTTACTTCGAGAATTATTTGTTTAGCAACTAGCGTTCTAAAGTTAAAATGAATAAAAAGAAAAGAAACAAACAAACGGAACTATTCCCTTTCGTTCATGGACACACACACACACACGCACACGCACACGGGCGAGCAAACATTCACATTGGAGGAGTAGTCAAAAGTATTGCCACAGCAAGTTAAGTAGCAACATTTTGAGGATTTCGCTTTGCTCTCTGCGGTTTCAGCTAAGTTGAGCACTCATTTTGTGTGCGGCATACCGCATCCGCCGCATTCTCAACAAAAACCGGAAATGCACTTTCCCCATATGTAATTTTCGCTAATTTGCATACAGATTAGAAGAAGGGAAAGTTGTTTTCTTAGCGCGAACAATGGCATCCCTTATGAAGGCATCTATTTTCGTAAGCCACATTTTGTGTTCTTGCTTGCAATGCAAATCATCGCGTGCTCTGATGTTTTTATTTAGCTGGAAACTTTTACCCATTCTTAAGATATTCTTTAATTAGAAACTCAATTGTTTAAGATGGATAAGCGTAAAAAGAATATTCAAACGAGACGAACATTGAATTCATTTCGGAGTACCTAAAGCGTAAAATCGAAATAAAATAGGTACCTATTTTCGAATAAGGATCACATGGATACTTAATCCAGCTGATGTAGGTACAAAATGATGATTGTTGAAATTTTGTTTTCAATTTATCCAAAAATACGTGTTTTCGCGATTTCCTAACGGATGCTAATAGGTATTTGAGGTACATATGTACCTCTAAAAATGGTCTGATCAAGCACATTCTCGAACTTTATCTTTGAACATCGAATGACGGTAGCACAGTTAAGAAATTTCTCCAACAACGAGCTCTAGCTCCATAAATACTTAACCCTCTATTGCATGATATATCGCACCCTGGCAACTAAAGCGACACAACTCAAAATCTTTGAATTTTGAGTTATGATGTGGATCTTGTTCCTAAGTTACCTGTCTACCTGCAGGAAAAATTCCATTCCGTTTTTCCTATTATAAAAGGCCGAAAAAAAGCCGTAATGCCTTTCTTCTTGCTTTGATTGACACTGCGATGCATTTTGTTTATCGCGTTTTCTGAAAAATGGCAAATTTTGTTGTGTTGTTGTGTCTCTTTAGTTGCCGGGGTGCGATATGTATGAAATAAGCGGGGCGAATATTTAATTTCGTGTCCAATGGTTCTATTAAAGCCTTTCCTGCATTAAATATTTAATATTTGGGACAAAAATTTCCACCCTTTCAATACTTATATTAACCCTTAACTGCATGATACAAAAAAAACGGCCAAAAAATCTTTTCCCGCACTAAAATGCTTTATTTAGGCTTAAAAAAATTATTATATGTATATCTTTTTCCATCAACAAATAAGATCTTTTTTTTTCTTATTCAGAAAGCATATATGGTTCCGTTAGCAATAGAGGGTTAAAATATTTGGAGTGATTTTACCCACTATGTCTTGCGACTTTGCTGTTTACGTGAGAGCATACGAGAGAGTCAGACAATAAAAATATATCATTTAGAACAAAGTCCTAGTTTCGTAGTTTTTCGTCCTTTTCGTTTCGCTGTGATTAATTTTTTCTTCAAAAACCGGGTCAAGTTTCCCCTAGGAAGTGCCGGTCGCATTCGTTCCCGGATCGCAACTCAATCGTGAAAGTTAAACTACTAAGATACTGAGTAAAGTACATAAAAGTATAATTGTTGATTCAAGTTTCAAGGCTTGATCCTTCTTACCCCCTTATTTATGCACTAACCATAGCGTATTTGATTCGATATCTTATATAAAATAAAGTTTTTCCTATTTGGCCGGACACGCCGAATGTCTGACATGTTCTTGGAATTGCAGGTTATGACTTTTCTTCGGTTAGATTGTTATTTCGAACCACTGTGCGTCGGTCTCGCATACCATAGCAAAAGTTTCGACACTGATAGACATCTTGCTCAGCGATTGAGCGCTGTACACCATGCCAGTATCTCAGTATTTTTGAGGTTTCATATCCCAAAATTTGCAACGTCCAAAGGCCAATTAACCCACTACTAAGGTCATTAACTAGTGAAAATTAAGCTTGGGCCCACATGTGCACGGTTCCCGTAGGCATGAATATCGTTATGCGATACTAATGTAAGGACAGCTGGACTCCTCGTATTCGACGCCATCAAAAAAAGTTAAGCAAACAAAAGACTGCGATAGTCTCTACACTCTGCATGGAAAATCATTTAAATGTGACCGACAAAAAAGAAAAATTTTTTTCCTCTCGAAATTTCGTATTTTCCCACTTTTCCATGGAAAATTAAAAGCCATGGCTAATGCAGCATGGAGTGGTAAACAAGTGAGCAGATAAACGAAGCTTCTAGAGTTTCGCTTTTCCTGATCCACATGCCAAAGCCGTGGCACACGATTCGAATTTCCACGAAAAAACTTCATGCAGAATAAGTTCTTTTTTATTTTATATCATTTTTTGTTTCTCTCTGAGTTTTCGCCTCCCTTTTGTCATTTTTATGTCATAATTCCAAGCAAAAAAAAAATATTTAAAAAAATTCAATATAAGAATAGAAATGATATTATATTCGGAATGAAGTGGTTAAAGCTTTTTGTGTACACTTTCATATGTTTTAGCACAATATCATGCAAATGAGGTGTCGTGTTCTCTTGTTTTTCGTCGAATATGGAATAAAGTTAAGTTAACGTCAGAAAAAGAATTCGTTGGGAAATGCTTTTATGTTTTCCTTTCATAAGGGATTTTCATCTTGTGCGAATATTTCATTACAAAAAAGCAAAAATACCAAAAAAAAAAAAACGATTTGAGGGAAAAATTATTTTCACATCTTCATCTAAATGTGTTTTTAAATTTTAAAGGCACAAACATTTTGTGGGAAAAGAAACATTGAAGTATTTTTCAACACTTTGAACACAAAAGAGATCAAAAGGAAATGCTTGGATCGAAACTTGAAGCAATATTATTTCTTAGAAACTTCGAGCGTGATCAAAGGGTGAATTATTTGTTCTTCTGATTTTGGATTACAAATGTTCAACTTTGAAGTGGCAAATCGGTGTTGGAGAACGCTTGGATGGCGTCAATTTATACCAAAAAGCTTTTCAATTACTTTTCATTGAAAAAAAAAAAAAAACAAGTTGAGTTGTGTCATAGGACACCAGATAAGAACGAAGTTCATTATGGTATTTATAAATGTTAGTAAATATAATTCGCAGCAAGGTTTTTCGCAAAACTCAATTGTTTTTATTAATCGAAAAATATATGTATACAAGACGGCTGTTTGTTGTTTTCAACTGTTTTTAACAAGCGAAAATGCGATACAGTATATTCTGCTTAGCTGCATTCAATTATTTTCCAGACAATTTTATGCACTTACGCGAAAAACGCACCTACCCGAAATTTTTTGCTGTATTTTTGAGTAACATATCAGAATGTCTTTAACAACACTTGAATTCTTAAAAGAACGCCGTCCAAATATTAATTTTATTAACAAAAAACATATTTAACTTTTGTAATAAAAGGAAAATTCTTTCATAACTGATTAGAAATAAAAAAATGCAGTAAAATGAAATGAAAAAAAAAATTGAGGTTTATCGTCTTCAACCTAGCTTAAACTTTTTGATGGTTTAAACTTTCAAATGATAGTCGCTATGAGAGCTTAAACCAGGTTTATTAATTTTGTATCAACATTTTTGAAAAATTCTAATAAAGCAAAGGCATTTTAGGTCGATAGGAAAGCATTTGAAATTCAAAAGATAAATTTTCAACAGAGCTGTTAAAGGAACATTTTACCATGAAATTTTATTTGTTGTGAGTCGTACTAAACATAACTAACGTCACGTCACACTCCAACGTCACGCTATCAGCTCTAAGCGGTAAAAGTGACAAAACATACAAAAACAATCGAAACACAGCAAAGGAGTTCGACGACACAGCACCAAGCTCGAAATCCGACACCCTTCAGCAAGAACAACAACAACATAAGAACTCGACTACTGAGAACAATTACGTAAACAAGCATACCGATCGCCGGTACCAAAACTTGGCACAACACCGATCAGAGAAAAGGGCGAGCGGGGGAAAAGACGAAAGACCACGAGCATGCAAGTCAGCAATAAGCAACGGCATAAGCGGTTCAACGTCTTCAAATGTAGACCTACACCAACAATAGAAACACAGCAATAAAGCTATGGGTAACAACAACAACAGGCGATCTAGACGGGCAATCAACGCAACAGAACAACAAGAGCCAGGTGCAACAACAACAAGTGCAACGTAGGCTCACCGGCAGGGGAAGTTCGAAGTCACACTGATGAAATCAATCAATATGCAATTTTGCTAGATCGGCAATATTGATCTATTTAAGCGGAGCTTCGATCTACGGAAGAGGACTTGCAGTTTGGAATCGAAAGTCTAATCAGATCTCAACTTTGGCGCACCTACTTACGAGCCAGGATGACAAAGTGTGGATCTCAGTGTTAGCTAGGGAATTAGGGCAGTAAAGTAAGCTAGAGTAGAACCTGTAAACATCATTAAAAGACTTTAATAAAGAAACACCAATGGAAAAGGAGTAAAGAGTGTTTTATTCAACGGAATCCTTTCTTGGCGCTTTACTAGAGGTCCTTCTCCCCAGCAGACACGCAACATATTTCAAAAACTAAAAACAGGATACTGTTAAAGCGAATGTGCACCTAAGTTGAATGCAGCTAAAAGATAAATTTTCATACAAATACAGACAAAAATGCTGCCGTAGAATATTTTTGTGCAGGTATGTAACTTACATGGGCGCTAAAGGGCTCTACGCTCTAAAGCTGCAAGTAAATTTCCAATACCAAACACATGTGGAACCAAGTAAGAAAGCTAAAGTCGGCCAAGCGCGACTTTGAAATACCCAGCGTCCCGACATTATTGGCGCACTATGGTACGAAAAATCTCCACTTGTGGGCGTGGCATTGGGCGGGCTACATTACTTTTTTTCCTGCACCTATCGTTCACCTTGGTCAACCTACTTATGTTGCGAATTTGAAGCTTCACGCCTTTTACTTCGGAAGTTACCAAAAATCTTCATTTGTGGGCGTGGCAGTGGGCGGGCCACATAACTTTTTTCCTACACCTTTCATTCACTTTGTTCAACCTATGTTGCGAATTTGAAGTTTCTACGCGTTTTACTTCATAAGTTACGATAAACCCTTATTTGTGGGCGTGGCTCGAGGAGGACGGCGTCCATTTTCGTCCAAGATATGTCCATTTTCGTCGTTTACCAGTACACCAAATATCAATGAAATGTGTTGAGTGGTTCGCAAGTTACAAGCATTTTACTGAAAACACATTAAATTCATTTGTGGGCGTGGCAGTGAGTGGATGTCTTCCATTTTTAGTTAAGATCATACTCGGACCCCGATATACCTGTGTGCCACATTTCGACTTTATTGAACCATCCGTTTCGGAGGAGATCCGGACACGGACGGACGGACAGACGGACATGTCTAAATCGATTCAATTTTTGATCCTGATCAAGAATATATATATATATATATGTCTATATCTACGGAGCGTTATTCTGGCTGTTACAAGATACCCTAATATACCCTGCTTACGCTGGGTATAAAAACAAATAAGTACTTTGACTTACTTTCGCTACTTGAACGCATACGCTTATTACAAGTAATCGGACTCACAGGGTTGCATTTAAGTCACACATTTCCTATATTTCTGTCGACCTGTCATCGAAATTTTAACTCTGATTTCCTTTCTTCAAAGTAGTGAGTTCGTTACTTCCTTTCAATTTACTTTAACAGCGTTGAGCCCTCAAGGTGCTAAGTTAGATAAGCAGAATATACTGGAACTGAAAAAGCATACGTGTAAAGGGTTTTCCATCGCAAATGAGATAGTCTCGAAAATGCGAATTTTCATACATAAAGATATTTTAAAGTATCGATATTTTTCACACCGATATTACATCCGCAGCCCCCGGAGTACAGACGATGGTTTTAAATATGTTTTAATTATGTACGAATTGACGTATGCTTTGATAGCGCAAAAAAATTATAAGCTACCTAAAATGCCCTTATATATTTGCAAAAACCTACTAATCGGAGTTATTCTGAAAACGTTCAGTCTGGCAGCACCACATATTGTTTTGTTTTGTTTGAATGCATTTATGCTTGTATGTGTCTGTGTAGTTTCTGAATTTAATAATTAATTGTTTTTTCGGGATATCGTCGGAAATAAGTGTCGCCTAAAAAAGTATAATATCTCGGCCGCATCAGGAAGTCAATTTACGTAAATATATGTATATTTCTTTCTTTTTGCAAAGGTTATTATACCCTTTTTTGCGAACTTCAATTTAGGTAACACGGATTTTATAGCGGTTTTTAACTTTTTCTCGACTAGGTACCCTGTCGCTATCGTTTCATAAAGAACTTCGTTCTAAAAATTCTCCAAAGACTGGTTCATACCGGTTCGGGAGCTATGGGCCAGAAAGGTTGAAAACAGGTGAAAAAAATTTTAAAATTTTTTATATTTCGTCGTGTAATTCATTTTTCAAAAATTTTACAGGGCAGACAAAGAACTGCTTCAAATTAACATTTTCATCATTGCAAGGAAACCCAAAATATAGTTGTGGTTCATTCATAAAATATCGAAAAATGAACCAACCAAACGAATATTTTTGGGGTTTCCTTCCAATGATGAAAATGTTAATTTGACGCAGTTCTTTGTCTGTCCTGTAAAATTTTTCAAATACCACATCCATGAATCTAAAGTGACATAACTCAAAAATTTTTAAATTTCGAGCTATGCCATTAATCTTGTCCTTAAGTCACCTGTATACCAGCGGTAAAAATTCCATAAAATTTTTCTTATTACAAAAGGCCGAACAGAAGCCAGAATGCCTTTCTTCTTGCTTTGATCGACACTGCGCGACGTATTTTGTTTTTCGCGTTTTCTGAAAAATAACAAATTTGGAGTTGTGCCACTTTAGTTGCCTGGCTGCGATATGAGTTAGCGGATTTAAATTCTAAGCCGACGATTTTTTTATATTTTGTAACAATAAGAAAGACTTTTTCGGGTCTGTTATTAACCCACAGCCACTTTCTTCATATCTACGGCTTGAGGCAACATTTTGTTTACCGAAAAGAAAATAAAAGTGCGCAGCTTTATTTTCGGCCACACTTTCCGAGATCAATTTAAAAATGATCTGTGGCGAATATTTGGTCCACGGCATATTTTCCATACGAAATATATATTAGGAGTATTCCCTTAAACGTGTATTTGCCTCGAAAACTTTGAAAACTCATTAATCAAGAAGGCTTAGAATATAATGAACGAAGTTTTGTATGAAAAATTTTACACTTTTTCCGCTTTTTCAATCCTTTCACGTTTAAGCCCTTGTCCACAAGTGAAGAGAAATGACCTGAAGGAGTTTTTTCCCATATAAAATGTATGGGAGATATTTCTTCGCGAAATGAAGAGGAATGCAAAAGAAAAATGATTCCGTTTTGTTGTCCACAAAAGAAGAGAAATGCAAACGAAAACTTGACAGCTGGCGATTTGAATTTTTAGCTACAAGTGGCAGCACAGCATGAGTTTTCTTTACGATTTATTAAACAAGTTTAATAAATCGAAAAGAAAACGTGAAATAAGTAATTTTATTTTATTAATTGAAACAAGTTAAAATACTTTTTAAAAGCAAAGTTTTAGTTTAATTTTTGCACAATAAGCGTAATCAGTTTTCTTTAAATCGAAATTGACAGCAGATTGACCCTATGGGAACTGTCAAAATTCCTCTTACTAAAAATATATTTATTAAACCAAAATTCCTTCAAGTCATTTCTCTTCCTTTGTGGACTAGGGTTAATGGAATACCCCTGTAGTAAATATAAAAATTTGAGCTCTTTAAGAAAAAATTTCTATGCCTCTAGATATTGGCCTCAAAAATGTTGCCTTTTGAACCAAATGGTCCTAAGGCACCAGCAGGGTTAAAAAGAAAATAAATTATATAAAGTCAAGAAAAGTAAATGGAATTTACACATGTTTAAGTATCCTTGTTCTTCACTCACATGCAACAAACAATATAACGTCTTTCAAAAGTGGAAAGGAAGCAGAAGTCAGAACTGCTGCCGACACGTCTTTCTATCGCAATGTATTCATTAATTACAGCAACGTTGCTTCTGAGATCTAATGAAGGAAATTCTATGAATTCGATCGGAAAAAATGTGTAAATTAATTAAAATGCAGAGAAGTGAAAATTGCCTTTTGTTAATTGTTTTGAATTCCTGGAAATAGGAAAACTCGGTAAAAACGCAGGTCACAGGAAAACTTTCCCAATAGATTCACTATGGCTAACAGTTTTGCACTCGCACGCACACACTATCTATAGAGGTTGTGGTTGAAGCAGGTTTTATGAAAAAAAGAGATCGAACCAGATCGATAGGGAGCGAGCAAGAGAGACAGATAGAGGGAGATATATATACATATACATATAAGGAGGCGGAGAGGGGGCGAAAAAACAGTCACCTAATCAAATGGAAAACTTTGATTGAAGTAAAAATCTTTATTCGCCGAAGTTCCATTCTTTGAGACATTGAGAGCGGGAGAAGGAGTTTGGGGAGGGAATGGAATGGAAGTGGGAGTGGAAGAGGAAGAAAGAAAGAACAAGGAATAAAAGGGCAAACAACGTTATTGACTTTCACAGCTTTTTAACTTCGAAAAGCACTTGAAATTCCAATTAAATTTTCAACAGCAACAAGAGACGAACGCAAAGAACAGACGCGAGCGGAGTGAGAGTTTGCGCTAAATTACAAGACACCAAACTTAATTAAACGCTTAACAAGCTGACTGAGGGAAGCTACAAAAATTCAAAGCGAATCTATGGAGCACCGGGAGCGAGAGGCGAGGCGTGGCGAGGCAAGGCGAGGAGAGGAGACCAGACGGTATATGGAGCAAGCGACAGAGTCAAAAGCGACGAAGAACGCGATACTTATGAGGCTATGAAGGGCTGCGGAGTTTCATAAACGCTTGCTGTTCGCTGCTTAATGCCTGTTGCCTGCCGCCAGCTGCCTGCCGCCTGCTGCTTGGAACCACATTGGCAAAAGCGTGGCTGACGTTGCGTAAATTTCCGCTTGCATAGTTTTCGAAACAGTTTCATTCGACTCCCGCCCCCGCCCCCGATCACCAAACTCGCAACTCCCGAGGTCGCCGATGCTCGACGGTTTGTGTTTCGTAGAAAAAGGTACAATATTAAAATGAGTAGCGAGTCATTTAAGGTTAAGGACTTGGAGATAGCATTGAGGCATGACCTACCTCTCGGTCTTGCACCCACTGACACCGACCGCTCGGAACAAGCTCAGCTCAGCTCAGTTCAGACCAGACCAGACCAGACCAGACCACCTCAGCTCGTGGTCGTCGTGTTCGTCGTCGTCTAATTTCTTCGGCAAATATTTGAAATGGCGATGGCAGCTAAATGTGGTCGGCGCACGCTTTAGCCCTCGGGACGTTTTCCATTGTTGAAGGAGGTAATCAAATTTTCTCGAGCGCAACAAAAACAGCTATGCAAATAGTCTTCAAGCATATGGAGCACGAAAGGACCGTAGGCTAAAACGTAAGGTGGCTGGTTTAACAAAATCAAAAAAAGGATTTTTTTGTTTTTTTTGAGTCAGAAATCACGGTTCGAGGGATCGTTTGATGAGTAGACGCTTTAATCGAATTTCCCTCTCACACTCAAAATGCCTTCAATTCAGCTTTTGATTAATAAAAAATATTTTTCTTTATTCATTGCGAGGTATCCCAGCTGGAAATGTCCCGGTGAAGCAATCAATGATTTCAGCATGACATAGAGCCGTGACTCCTTTTGATTATACACCAACTTTCTAATGAAATTAACACACAAGCGGCATTATCAGTCATAAGAGCATATGTCACGAGTTGGTCATCGAAAGTGGAGTAGATCTACTCCGTCGTATCGATACCTCTATCGATTACAGTGCCATTGGAGTTGCGATGAATAACATTTCCTCTCGATAATAGTGCCATTGCAATTGCGATAAAAAGCTCCTTCTCTCGATGACATTGCCATTGCAATTGAGAAGTTTTCAATTTTTCCCCTTGATATCCTTGGTGAAAAACTTAATGAATTGGTCATTTATGAGAAAATTTCCGGCTGGGATTTATGGCATGTGAATGTGGGACACAGTGCGTGTTTGTCTGTGTGTGTGTGTGTGTGAATAATTTTAATACGCTCATGGGAATTTGAGTTTTTGTTTGGATTCTTGTGCGCTGAGAGTTGCTTCGCATGTTTACCTGGCGCAATTTGTTTTTCTCTTTTTTTTATATTTTTTTGTTTTTTTGTTTTTTTGCCCCTTCAAACTTCAACAGTATCATAAAACATGAGACTGAACAGGGGGAGGGGTGGGGAATTATGGAAATAAAATAACAAAAATTAAATATATTTGTTTCTTTACGTGGGTTTGATTTTGTTTTTCTTATGTTTTCGCTTTTGTTTACAATGCGGTAATATGTGCGCTTATCAGCTCATCCGTGAGTTTGTGTGTGTGTGTGTGTGTGTATGATTGTGTTTGTGTGTTTTTGGAGTTCGTTGAATTCTTGTAGTCCCTGCTTCGCAAAGGCATATTAATTTTTTGCGCATTTTGTAACAGATTGAACACAGCTATGGCAGTAAAGATATGTATAACTATCTGTAGGTTTACATTCATATATGTATATATACATATCCTTCATCAGGATCGCAGAGAAACACATTAACGAAAATATGGGCGTGTAATTTGCAAATGAACATCCACAAAATCTTTGCATATAAATATAATCGCTGGTTGAAATGTTGAAAATGAAAAGGTTAATAGCCATTCCGCCAACTACCATGCATATCGCTCATTTACTTCAAAAATGTCATATCCCAAAAAAAAAAACTCAATTTTGAGAAAAACGCTTTCAAGTTTTTCAATTCGCTTGCACTTAGCTGAAAAAAGACCACATTATTCTCTTCCCATAAAGAGAGATAACTTAAGTCTGGGTTAGGCGATATGGCGACGAACCAAATTATTTCTGTTTTTAGAAAAATTTTTTACCCAATCGAGGCCAAACGAGGGTTTACGAAATTTTATTAGACAGGTGATTAAGCAGTTTGGACTCGATTCGGACAAAAAATATCTCAAAAACAGCCAAAAATTTGGTTCGTCGCCATATCGTCTAACCCAGACTTAAATATCGATACGAAATTTTTACACAATGTTAGCATGATACGACGAATATTTCCCCATCATTAACTGAAAAATCGTATTTTTTGAGATATGCCACTCTTGAAGTTAACGAGCGATATATGAACTGAATAATTTTGCGAAATCAACTATGAACAAGTAAATGGTGAGGATGATTCGAATGTAAATTTAACATTACGGCTTAACATAGTCGGGCTGGATTGACTCCGGTTTTTATTTTTTTACTCTTTTGCGTAAGCAATATGGGGCTGCGGTTCATTACATACATAAGTACCTCTATTCGCACGTACGCAACAAAGGAGTCACAACTCAAAATTTTTTTGATTTTTGTGTCAATCGAAATCAGACGAAAGGCACTGACGGAATTTTTTTTTTTTTTTGGGGGGGGGGGCGCCTTTTTAAATACATAGATAACAAAAATGAAATAGAATCTTTCGTGCAGATGGACAGACAGATGACTTATGAACAAAAGATCTACAATTAAGTATAGCTCAAAGTTTACGAAATTTGTCAAATTTGGAGTTGTGACTCCTTTGTTGCGGACGTGCGTGCGATATGTTTCCAAAATGGCTTTTGTTTCGACAGCTGTTTACGTATTCGTGCTTTGCTACAAAAAACTCGAAAGCTTGTATTTGTAATGATAAACAAATATGAAATCCTTTGGGTGCTTTCACCGTAGCATAAATAGGTTGGAAAATTCCAGAAATGAATTTTGAACGATAACAAAAAAAAAAAAAAAAAAAAATTATAATAATAAAAGGAAGGAAAGCATTGGGGAATTTATACAAAAACGAATACCTCCAATCATGCCTCGTGGGATTTGTGATACAAGTGTATTTTATGCAGCATCTCATTCCACTTGAAGATGTTTTTCGCATAACATCATCTAAGCTACGAAGCCTTAGGTTATTCGATGACTGTATGAGCTTACACGGCCCTCATTAAAGGCATGGAATTCACCGATTGGTATACCTTAGAGGTTGAAATCTCATAAGGTCGAGCAATCAAAATTTAAATACTGCTTATAAGATTTTCCTCAAGAGAATAAATTGCCAGTCCGTGACAATGCAACATTGAAACTTAAAATTTATTTCAAGTTACTTGAAGATGATCGTGATTAAAAGAATAACGGTGTGGACATTCAAAAGGTACCCTTATTATTATAACAATTTTTTTTTTTTTTTCATAATTGGAAGCTTCTCGCGAATAACTTTATAAGCGATCTTTTTTTTTTTTCAAAAACATAGTTTTTTTCACGGATTCACATTCTGTTTACCTTATCTGAACATATTTTTTTTAACGGTTTTTTATTATTGCATTTTCATATCTTAAACAAACAAAAAAATATTTAATAATATTATATGACTTTCAGTCCACGCCAACGCGTGAACTGGTCTGCCGTTCCGCATGTTGAAATCCATAGATGGGCTTCCAGGAGAAAATTTTATTACAAAAATTTGAGGGGGATCAGTTGTGAGACAGTGATGGCAAGTCACGCCTTTTGAGCCTTGAGTAGATGTTTGTTAGCAACAATTTTCTAGCTAGTGGATTCGGATGTTGGGACAACCGAGTGCAATATTTGCGGCTTAATGAAAAAAGCTCGTTTTTGACCATCGGGGTACAAAGGCCTTTATGTATGTTTTCGTTTTTTATAAACCATGGAGCACCAGTTATAGTCCGAAGAGTTTTGGACTGTGAGCGTTGGATAATGTCTATTAAAGAATTACTCGCTTTTCCCCAGAGCTGGGAGCCATAAGTCCATATAGGCTTTATTGTTGCGTTATAAAGAAGCACTTTGTGTTCGACCCCAGTCGTGACTTACTGTTAAAAGCCAGTGCAGTTTTTGGGCGCTCAGCTTCATTTGGGTGCGTTTACTTTCATTTACTTTTATTCTCCAGTTCGCAAGCCAGTCTTCAAAAATATGAAGATGATTATTAAGAACTCGAGAGGCGACCACAGGGTCGCTGTGTGCATACAAAATTGCTGTGTCATCTGCAAATGTAGATGTGAAGAGTTCTGGGGATACTGGCGGGTCAGCCGTGTAAATCAGGTATAGCAGTGGCCCTAGGACACTACCTTGAGGTACACCTACTGAAATGTCAAATTCATTTGTCGTGTGTTTTCCATATTTAATTTTGAACTTCCTTTCAGAGAGGTAGGATTGTAGGACTTTGTGCGTGTTTTCGGGAAGGGTATGTTTAATTTTAAATATTAAACCAGAGTGCCATACTTTATCAAAGGCTTGCGAGATGTCCAGAAATATGGCGGAACAGTATTTCTTTTGTTCAAATGCGTTTCTGATTTCGGTGGTAACTCTGTTTACCTGTTCAATGGTGCCATGGCTTTTACGAAAACCAAACTGGTGCTCGGGAATAACTCCATAGTTTAGCAAGGGTGGTAAAATTTTTGCTAAAAGACATTTTTCATAGACTTTTGAGAGTACTGGCAGCAAGCTCATTGGCCGATATGATGATGGGAGTGATAGATTTTTTCCTGGCTTAGATATCATAATTATGTTCGAAATTTTCCAGGGTCTAGGTCATATGACTGGGAAAAAATTTTGGAAAAATATCTTTTAAGCACTTAAAACGATGAGGTCGGAAACCCTTCTAAATGAAATGACGTTTTAGGCACTTGTTTATATTAATACAAAAAAATTAGGGCGTGTTTAGATGGATTACATACTATCGAATACCAAAAGACAACCATTTGTTTTTCTAATAATTTTTTTTTTCTTTTTTATTTTGTTCCGTTTAAATCGATGTTTTACCGACTAGAGCAATAGAAAGTGTACATGTCATCGCTCCACTAAAAAAGCCCTTTATTTCGAATGATTTTTTTGTGATTGGATTAAACTTCTGAGAGTGTAAAAATTGGAATAGCATGATTTTTGTCATTTTCGTTTTTTTGATATAAAGCAAGCAGTTCTTAAAATGTGTACGTTTATGCAGAATATCAGCCAATCATGAATTGGTTCGTCAAATGTTCCAAAACTTATCGTGTCAGGGCATCATTCATTCAAGAAGGACAATTGGAATGGATTTTAAATCATGAAATTATATAAATCGCATGTACTAATAGTGTCGAACTTCAAACGATTCTGAAAATTTTGCAAAAAAACGCAGTTTGCGATATGCGCATTTGAATTAGGCTGAAAAACATAGAAAACGTTTATGCTTGCATTCATTATTTAATCAAAAACAATCTATTGACCGAAATATTCTCTAAAGCTTAAATCGTAAGTTGAAAAATCTACATTTCTAGCTGATTAGTACTGATTTTGGAAAATTTATTGCCTTCGACATTGAAACTAATTAAAAAACACAGATCTGGCGATATAGGTGAACCGATGGAAACCGCAACTTAATTAAGGCAGAATTCGTTGTTCGGTAGTTTTACGAAATCTACTTGAGTGTTCTAGGCTGAAAACTTCATGAATACGGATTACTATCAAACAGATTCGGACGTCTAGGACAATCGCCCTAACGTGCCAGCTTTGCAATAGGAGAGAATTTTTCCATCAGGACAAGCCAGCCACACATGAAGTGAACTCGCCGAAGCTCCGGGAGTTTGTGGGAGATTCTTTCTGCATCCACCTTATTCCGGACCTGGCACCAATGTGATTACCATCTGTTCCTGTCCATGCGAAACAATTTTGCTGGTGAAACATTCGCTTCAAGAGAGGCTTCTGAAATTCGACTGTCTCAATTTTTTGCTAATAGGAACGAGGGCTTCTATGAGAGAGGCATAATGAAATTACCTTTAAAATGGCAACAAGTTATCGAACAAAACGGCGCATATTTGACCTAAATCTTAGGGTACTTTTTTCTGTAATTTTTCACAGTAAAAAATTCTGCCTAAAAGAATACCTTGTAAATTCGATAAAGTTGAAAGAAATTTTATTTTTCGTTTCGTATTTTAAATTAGTATATTTTTAGGCAGGCAAAATTTTCAAACTTTGAGCCGTGGTAGCGACCTTAAAACTCAATTAAAAAAACAACAAAAAAACATGAGTTCGTTTATTAGGTAGGAGAACCGAATGACGAGTACCCGGCAACTTTCAAATTAAGGAGACCTAATATACATACATGCTCGACGACCGGTAAGACACCATTTTTTTACCGACACACTCTGTGTCGAGGGTATATTGCGTTGTGTGGTTGTGTAACCAGAACCAGTCGAGATAGACCATACAAAATTTATGAAATGTCAGCGCAGGATGATCCGATTTAGCATGTCCGCCGTACGTTGTCCGTCTGTTTGTTACGTATCTTGCAGGATTACTATCTTGACAAAATTTGTATGCTGCTCACGGGGAATATAAGAACAAGTTTAACCATTTGTAGGGTACCTTAGTACTAGGTTGTAACGAATTAAAAACTGTTAAATCCATTTTTCATAGATTTTGAGAAATTTGCATTACATATTGAAGCCAGAATATTTTGGAATTGGAAGTGTCTGGCAAGGGCTTTTCGAAAATTGTCCCCTATACCCAGCTTCAAGTGGGATGGAACGAATTTTGGCTTAAACATTTTTGTACTTAAATTCTCCCAAAAATTTCCAATTTTCCATATGAAGGGCCTCCAGTGATAGAGGCTATAAATCCAAATTACTGTTCAAAATGGTTTTCCACATAGTTATCTGAAAAAATTTGGCGATATCTTGTTAATCCTAAATCGAATGGGTCGGATTCTAACTATCTAAATAAAGCGTTTTAATGGCACTTTCTTATATTTACAAAAATAACACGTGTTCTGTGGATATACATACATGCTCGACGACCAGGTAAGACAACCATTTTTTTTTTTTTTTTGTTGTTTTCGTTTACACACTCGATTGATTCAACCGACAGTTGAGCATCGCCAACGTCGTACCATGGTCATCGATCATGCGCCCTAAGGGAAAGCCCCTTATTTCCAGAAATGGAATCCTTTTGGATGGAAAAGCTGCTCCTGATGAGGTGTTTTGGAATAGCGTTTTATGTGCATTTTGTTTTTTGCATTTAAAGTGTACGTTTTGCCAGAAATCTGCCAGATATCGTTGTTTATGTTAAAACTTTCACTACTTGAGGGCCACTGCATCCCAAAGAAGGAACAATTGGCATTGGCATTTTTATAATTCTCAAATCTATATATCGCACATGTACTTCAATAGTGTCAGAACTCAAAATTTGAAAATTTTCAAAAAAACGCAGTTTAGCCGATGCAGTCTGGGCGCATTTGTATGGCGAAGAGACTGACATAACAGTGTTTTTCTTTGATTTTCAATAACAAAAACGCAACTATGAGTGTGCTTACTAGGTAGACAGGTGACCAGTGAACACATTTCTCGCATTAACCTGATTTTGTGAAAATTTTGAATTGTGACACTATTGAAGCACATTTGCGATATATTAAAAAATGTTGGAAAATCGTTGTTCGTTTATAGCTGACGAAGTGTCAGACCGACTTCATGTACACGGTTTATACAAAAGACGGAGTCTATCGACGCGTTCGTGAGTTATGGAGAAATTCTCTATGCAAAACCCGACGTATGAGCAATGTTATACAGTGGGCCGTAACATTACGTATACGCAAGCATTGCATTTCCGAATCAGATAAATGTTTCTACTTCATTTTGCCACTGAAGGATTTTCTAGTTCAAATCATAGCTGTGAAGTAATGATTACTAATCGTAGTCATTAGTAATTTGATTACTTTTATCCAAAAGTTGAAGTAATTGATTAAGTACGATTCTTTTCTGTTTGGCCCAATAATCCAAGAATTACGAATACAAATAATCAAATTGGAATCAGGATTACTTGCGATTACGAAAAATAATCAAAAATAATCAAAAGTAATCAAAAAAGTAATCCGACTACTTTTAAAGATTATTTTTGATTATTTTTGATATTTTTAGGGTTTTTGTCTGTTCAACTAGGAATTTTCAGAAATTTGGTTTCTTTGTTTTATCATGCATTGTGTGTTTTCGTTCTTTTTCATAATAAAATAATTGTATTATATATATTTGTATTTGTTTTTGAATCAAATTGACGGTGTCAGCAAAATACACAACTGTGTACATTAGGATGTCCCAAAATAATTTTTTTTTTTTTTAGAATTTCATAGTAGAACGTAAGTTTTTAGAAATCTTATATGCTAAAATATTTTTGAGAATTTTTTCAGATTTTTCGTAAAAGGTTTAGAGGTCGCTCAAAGCGGTTTTTCAAAACTTGCCCTTTTACCTCAGTTTTTGGTAATAGCTTTTGAATATGTATTGTCTTTCTACATTATCGGTAGAAAAGCATCCAAACTATATTTCCATATCCATAAACTACAAATTATACTATTATTTTCGGCAATCAAGCGTCATCAATTGCATTTTTTGCCAATAAAACTGGGCGCCAGAAAACAAGAATGCTTCATAATTTCCAAATTTTATATGAAAATGGTTGAAAGTAATGATGCAGCTGTAAACAAGACAAAATTCGCTCAAATTGTCCTCAAAAATATTACAAAAATACGTTGCATACTTCCAGGAATTAATTTTTAGTTTTCAGTGCTACCATGATTGCTACGCAATCTCCATCTTAAATAGAATATTTACATATCGCACCCTTGCTACTAAATCGGCACAATTCAAAAATTCGCATTTCTCGAAAATCATTCAATATCTCTTGAAACTGAGGAGAAATAATATTTTTTCTAAACTTATATTATAGTGGGTGAGCCCGAGAGGGAATTTTTGCAGTTACTCGAGCATGTCAGAAAATAATATGGGGCGAAAGCCTGCACCCTGTTATATGGCCACACCATATATGAGCGCTCAATATTGGGGTGTACGTTTAGGGCAGCCCGTCAGATTAGTAAAAAAAAAATCGATCCTCCGAAAAACTCGAGCGCATCAGATTAAGAGAAGGTAGGTTAAGTAGATGTTAAAAAGTGTATATTTCAATTCTCTGACAATTTAAGCGTGGCATAGGGAAAGAGGTGAGTACCAAAGTTGAAAAAAAAAAAAAAAAAAAAACGTCAACTCGAAATACTCGAGCGCGATTGGTTTTTTTTTTTCATTTTGAAGGAAATCCTTTAAGGATCACGAAAAACATATAAGCTGATGTTTTTCGTGGGGCAAAGTAGTAAAAAATGTCACATTTAATTGCAAGCTTTGTAGTGTATTCAAATGATTTTGTGAAATTAAAAACTTGTATTCCGTGTCAATAAAGAGTTTTTAAAATTGAAAAACTGTGAATCGCGAATCCTTTTCGTTTTCTTTTTCTCTCTCTCCTTATAAATAAATATATATAGATTGCTATTGTTACATCTAATTATAAAAAGACACGAAAGAAAAATTTGGTCTCTTAAATTGTCAGATTAACAATACGCCTCCATGTAAATGTCAGATTATCATTCAGGGCGACTAAGACATCTGCATAAAAATCTGACGCGCTTGAGTATCTCAAGGTTAGCGTTTTTTTTTTTTTTTACATTTTCAAAAATCATTCCTGAGCTTTGGCCACCTCCAAAACGTCAGTCATTGAAATAGGACACTTTTCGGAGTCCACTTTACATTCACTGTGAATATCTGACACGCTCGAGTAACTGTTTTTTCTTTTCTTTTTTTTTTCCACCTCTATTTATGGCCAACCACCTCCACTTAAACGTCAGTTTAATACCCTGCAGGAAATGACAGTAGTGAATCTATACTCTTTTTCTACTGTCCGCGTCAACAGTACTACTGACCAATTATGCCCTTCGCAATGCAAACCGCTATAGACAATTAAAATTGCTCGTCATTGCAAAACCACCAATAGTGGAGACGAACAATAGACATGCTATTGAGGAGGGAACCATTATGAAGGCATTTATTTTAGTACGTCAATAGCAAGAGCCATTCGTGTGCCTATGGTGGCACACTTTTTTTAATGTAAATAATAGTTTAAAAACCAAAAAGTTTTCAGGAAAAATATTTATGGTAACAAATTAAAAAAATTTTCAATCCAAGATATGATTTGCTTTTTCATCCCTGAGCGAAGGAATTTTTTTATTTTAATTTATTTTTAATTTAGTTTTCATAACAGAAATGCATTGACCTTAATCCGGAAGAATAGATTGAATTATTTTTATACATCAAATATTACCCGCTTTTTCACATTTCCATCCTGTGGTTTGAACCTGGAGTCTTCAGACTTCTCCCAGGCGAGAACGCATGCTCTAGGCTATTGAGACCTCTGAGATGTGTTCAGCAAATATGTTAAATGAATGAAATCTAGCTGTAGAAACGTCGTTGATTGTTTCTATCGCATTCACTGCAGCAAAAACTCACGAAAATTAAATATATAGACTTCTTGTTGACATGGTCGACAGAGATGAACTATACCTTTTGACTCATTGCAGACATTGAGTCATGTGCCGACATGCTTCCTGCAGCGTATATATTGGTTATCAGGAACATAAAGCGCGTTTACTGTATCAATGTCTGACGCGCTCGAGTATTGCAATGTGTCCATTTTTTTTTTATATTTTTGACCATTCTTACACGCTCTCATCCCCATTAAAATGGAAAACTTTACATAGACTTTTTTTTTTTGTTTAAGAACGTAAACTTCACAATCCAATAAGACTCGATGACGCTTAAGTAACTGTAAATTTAGCATCTCGGGCTCCCCTACTATTACTCTCAATCGATATAATCAATATAAGTCAATATAAATGTTAATTTTCTAGGTGTTGGTTTTCTAACAGAAAAATGCAATCAAAAATAGAAAAATTGATTTTAAAAATTTTGAATTGTGCCGATTTATTAGCCAAGGTGCGATATGTCTACAACCGGTTACACTCTCCTACTAATTTTATTTTCTTTAAGCTTTGCCATTTATTTTTGAAAATTTTATCTTGATTTTTTTTTCTCTATGCAGTTAGGTATTTTCCATCTCGGATTTAATTTGATTTTCCATTCGTATTGAATTTTTTGCGAATATGAAATAACGTTAGAAGCGCCATTCATAAGCTTCCTTTACGTTGTTGAATGTCGTGTTATCATCCATCGCTTTTCGGATATGAAACATTTTTCCACAATTTTCAAACGCCAATTTTAATTACAAATTGCGAATGTTCGCATCAATGCTTATAATAATATTATACCGACAAAATTTAAATAAATAAAGCCAATCACAATCGTCTACCCTTTCAAAAACGTTTTTTTTTTTTTTTTTTGTTTTTGCCCCTGTGAAAAATTTCAATTTTGTCGCTTACAACGCTATTCGTGATATGCCTTCAATGTTTTTTATTTATTTTTTTTTTTTCTAATTTTTTTTTTTTTCTCTTTAAAAGCCCTCCACATTCGCCCCAATTAGTTGAAGTCGAAGCGAAAAATGTACGCATTTCTAAACGTCCACTTCGAGACAATTAAGGTTTGAATAAAACATCTTCGCACCTATAAATTTTCTCCGTCGAAATTTATTGCCTGTTAAGGAGATAAATTAATCCTGGCTAAGATGCTTAAATTCTATTCTATTTTTGTATGTCACGAAAGTAGAAGAAAATCCGAAGGAAATACCGGAAAATCTGCCAAAAAGATTTCAAAAAACGATTCGCTGCGATTTCTTTCCTTTTGACATTTGCCATACTCCGGCACTAAAGGCATTTCATGCTTTCACGGCGCCATACATTAGTAACACGGAATTGTTATTACGGTACGAAAGTGGGAACTGAAAAAACAGCAACAGCAACAAAAATGAAAATGAAAATGAAAACAAAAATGAAACCAGAATAAAGGCAAAAAGAGATATTGTTAGCAGACACAACCGAAATAAGAGGCGCATTGACAATTAGCAAGAAGAAAGCAGTTGTGCTGAAATATGCTCGTAAATTTTAACACGCAAAGCACTAAAGTAGAAAAGCAGACAATCAGACAGACGGACAGGCGGACAGACAGACGGACGGACAGACAGGCACACAGGCACACCGACAAAAGTACAGACGCGTACACAATAGCGAATACAGATGATGGGAGTGCTGTGGGCGTGCATGCAACGATCCATGCATAAGAACGTAGCAATTTGTCGAAGAGTGCAAAGGCGGTTGTAAAGATCCCAAAAGTAAGATGAATATGGAATGTTTTGTGCACAACAAAAGACGAAAGGCAGTTTCGAGAAAAGAAATATTGCTGCAGAACGAAAACGCACAGTCGAAATGAAAAGAAAGAAACACGTTCACGTAGAACACACACACACTCGAACACACGGTCGCATGCTTAGGACTTTAGCAGGAACTATACAAAATTTACGAGCAATACATTGAGAGTTCGGGGGCAGAGCTGCTTCGTCTGCGTAAGCACCGAGTGCGCAAATTAAGCGAATTCATTACGGTTAGTCGTCGTGTCAGTCTGTGCATTCGAGTTGAGTGCACAGGTTGCCAACAAAACGGGCTAGACTCCATGCTTGGCTGCTTGTTTGTTTGTTTGTATATTTGTTTGTTAGCTTGTTTGCTTCCCAGCAGTAACTTTAAAGATGATTTCCTTAACGTGACTACTCACTGCACCAGAAATAAATTAACTAGTTAGTTGAAATGAAAGATATAGAGATTGTGGATATCAGAAATAGAACATAAGTGGGCACAAGAAGAGTGGTACATTTCAATTGACATTGTCAGCAGTATGTTTACCTTTTCATTCATTTAATAAGGGTATTCCCTTAAAGGTGAAAAGATGAAAACATGAAAACCTCGAAAGGTGAAAGTTCTACATGCGAACAGCTCCCATAAGCCGCTTATGGGAGCTTTCACTGTATACATACATATGTATATAAGACCTAATGCTCGCCTGGGATTTGAACCCGCGGACCTCGTATTACTAAATAGTCAAGCACTCAACGCAGTGAGCCACCATGCTCTTGGCAATGACGCCTGCTATAGACCTACATTTTTTAATTTCAGCAGAATTTGCTGGTAGCACTGTCATTCAGGGGTACCAAACATCAAATTGGCCTTACAGTTTCTAGTATGTCAATATTTAGTTATTGTTTCACTGGGAGATTTCGTAGGACAACATTTTGTTGATGGTCAATAGGCGAAAGCATTGCAGCGTGGATAGAATGTGATTAATTTTGTTAACATGAAAACTAGTTTAAAACTGCTAACGCTTCCTGCGGGGATGCCTCCTCGTCGGCTCCTTGCTTAAGTATGAGTGTGGAGATCTCTCCGGAGCACGCGAAGCTGTGCAAATTTTACGCTTCATGCAATGATATATTTTTCAACTCTTCTCCTTTATTCCTTATCCTTTATTCTTGACTTTTTTTTTCTTTTCTCCTTTTGCTCTCTTTAACATCTTTTCAATTCCTTTGGATTTATATTCGACTGATATGCGGTCGCTGGCTCAGCTCAGTGGTTAATGCTCGCAAGCAGCTTTCATATTGACCTTTTTGAATGAAACTCTTTATGCAAAACAAAGCTTACAAGTAGGTATGTATGTATGTATGTATGTATGTAGGTAGGTACTTGTTAGGGAAATTATAATTAAAATTCCAGAAGAAATGTAATGCCATTTGCGAATTGCAAGCGAATTTTCGTAGATACTCATAATTGGCCAATTGCAAGGCAGCAACTCGCTTGCTCGTTACTGTGAGGCTTATCTGGCACACTTTTGGATATGCTGGCAGCCGTTTCGACGTGTTTTTCTTTACATGCGCCAGGTGTAAATTGCTGTTCTTTCTTCCGAAAATTATTACTCGTTTCACACAGTCCACATGCGTTTGCTTGTCTTGAGAGACTTGTGCCCAATTTAAGTTTTGTAGCTTGAAAATTTTAACATTCATTTTGCTTCAATTGGTGCTTTGCTTCCGGCCTCGGCATCGGCTTCGGCCTCTGCCCCTGCCTGTGTCTCTGACCGTGTGTCTACCTTCTGTCCGTCCGTCCGTCCGTCCGTCCGTTACGCTCACTCTGCTCGTTGCAAATTAATTGTCGGTAACACATAATTCATGTGTTGGACACGTGCAATAAGGTTCTTAGTAATTATCGCACTTTACACTGTTTTGTGTAGCACAGCACTCGCTTCGTGCGGCATGACTGAGCTAGCTTCCTCCTCAGATTGTTGAGTTCTTTTGAGCGTTTGCTTGCTTGCGCTGCTGAATGTTGCCTTTAGCTTTCGGTAGCTACAACTTCGCTTGTGTTTTGCGTCATTTCATAGTTTTATTTTATGCTTATTTTTGGTTGCCGAAGAGAGAAATTCTTAATTACATGCAGCTTTCGCCACTAAAACATTTTAAACAATATAAACTTAAAGCACTCAAAGCTGTGGGGGAAGTTTTTAAGTGTTTAAGGGAATATATAAGCTGTAATGCAGAGCTCTCCCAAGCAACACACAGCACACGGCACACGGTGCACAATAACCACACCCACCACACCCCACCACTCTCACTCCCACTCCGCCTCCGACTTCTTCATTAATTGTCTTAATTCATTATTGTATGATAAAATGAGTGTTTCAGACGGAAATTTCACCTTATTTGGAAGGAAAGGAAAAATTTTTCACTCTCTAACGGTAATTCAATTAATTACTTCATGTGAAAGAGTGACTTTGAAGATAGCAATCGAGAGCAGCATTATGGAGCAGCATAATTTGCGAAATAAGGTTTCTGCGAATCCAATTAGCTTGATTTGACCATCAACGGGCAAGGAATGATGAGTGGGGAAACAGTTTTTTTCATTCAATACATTTCAATAAACTTCGCTGAACGGAAGCTCATAATGCATGTGATATGCACACGAGCTTGAGGCTTTGAGCCTGGACGTACATATGTATGTAGCTTTAAAGGGTGTCTCAATACCCAGTATGTGTAAATTCTGACTGATTCAATCTGTCACTTACACTAGTGACTAGCTGTACCTGCGCCATTGCATTCTCCACTTTGTATGGGCAGTATGTTTGAACGGACAACAGTTGACGATCTAACGGGTGATACAGTGGAGGCAGCACATTGGCTTAGGAACGTAAATGGAAAGCGACCGATGGCAGAGTGTGAACAGCCTAGCCTAGCGACCCGATGTACCCGAGTTCGAATCGCGCTCGGGCGAGTGCCGAAATTTTATTTTTTTTTTATTTTTAAGTAGACAATATCGCACACCCTCTTCTAAGGTGACACAACTCAAAATTTATAATTTTTCAGAAAACGCAAAAAACAAAATACGTCGCAGTGTCAATCATAGCAAGAACAAAGGCATTGACGGGGTTGTTCGGCTTTGTATAATAAGAAAAACTGATGGAATGGAATTTTTCGTGCAGTCAGAGAGGGGAACTATGATCAAGTTCCATGTGTTAACTCAAAATTGACGATTTTTGAGTTGTGTCACCTTAGAAGCGGGTGTGCGATATCATGGGTACCAAACAAGCTTAAAAAAGAATTTTTTTTCTGTGCGGAAAAATTAAGTTATTAAAATTATAATTCATAGGCATTTTCGCACGAAGCTGTGAAATCATTCACGAGAATTCAGAACGGAATCTTTTCTGTCTCTGTTCTTAACCATAAGAATCCATTAGACTAATTCTTCGAATCTTAAAACTTTTCCACTTCTTATCGCCTGCCCTGGGAGATTTGAACACGAGCCTTCGGATTGATGATCGGACATCCTAACCATGACGCTACGGACACTTCTGATTTGGGCGCAGCGAATTCATAACATGAATAATCGAGAAAATTGAACTCGTTGAGCATGTCTATAGAATGACAGCGATGACAAAAGGAGTCAATTTGCCCTGTATTTACTGCAGGCTTAGTAAAGGGCATTACAAAAGACCTATGGACTTTAAAGGATAAGTGTGTTTTGTGGTCTTACAATTGAATCGAGCGACTGAACTCCATACTATTCAATTCCATTCGACTCCACTTCCATTCCAGAATCAAGTCCTGCTCACATACTCGTATGTCTCGTGGTGACAGTTTAAATCTTTCGATAATACAAAAGAAACCTATGGCTTAATCGAATCCTCTGATGACGCTGCTCATTTCTTTTATCTTTATTTTATATCTATAGTCTATCTCGCATGGTTCTGGATCGTACGTTTGAATGAATAGGCGAAATTTACGCATAAAGAGAACACAGCTTTTAGATGTACCTATAGAACCTACCATCGAGGCGAGGGTCGCAAAAAATTAATGAAATTTGCCGATATGAAACTGTCAGAGACAAGGTTCGAAAATTTCATTTCGTAGAACTCGAAAAAGGGAACTTAAATTAACAGAAACAAAAAACAAAAAAAAAAAAAAAAAAAACAAAAATATTAAAAAAATATATTAAAAAAATTTCGAAAACTAAAAACAAATGGGAACTCTCGCTGAGGAGTCAAGACCACACAGTTCTATTCACACTCTGTCACTCGCTGTCAATTTCAATGCATGAAATGCGTTTCCACTTCACGAAGTGAAAAGTTTTTTTTTTTTTTTGTTTTTCGCCAAAACATTTTTATAACATCCAACTTAGCTTTGAACATTTCCATTTGTCACACATGTCCAGCGCTGGTCACTGCTTTTCGACCCTTGGACTTTTCTGACTCGTGAACTTTTTATGCAGTTATGTATGAATGTCGTTGGTAATGCAATTTTATACTACATAAGTACATACATACATCTGTACTAAAAATATTTCGTTTTTCTTCGCTTGTTTTTGTTTTCGTTTTCGTAGTCGTTGTCGTTTTCTACAGTCTATAGCAGTAAATTTTGGTATGATATACGAGTGCCAGCATTGGTGGATTGTCAAATGCACACATTACTGTCCAAAGCAGCACCGGCGGCAGCGGCAGCGGCAGCGGCGGCAGCCGAGGCAGGACAGGAAGCTTTTTTGTGACATTTCGAAAAGTTTTCTCCAAAATTTCGGCCCAGTGCATTTCGCTCATTGCTCATTTAGCATTTTAGCGCTATTGCCAATGCCAATTTCGCTTCAGAGTGCAAGCAACGATGATCATGGCTGTCCGAGTTCCGAGTTGAAATGGTTTCCGATTTCATTTTATATTCAAAGTTTTCGTAAAACTTCTTGAATGTCGCCGTAAGCAGCTATTCAAACCAATGCGAAAAAAAGGCGGCTGCTTTTTGTTTTATTGTTTTTTTTTTTTCTTTTTTTTTGTGTCTTCTTTGGAGGCACTAAAAATTAAATAACACCAGTAGCAAAAGGGGGGACACAAAAAAAAGTTTTGCGATATAAAATGGCTATAGATTAAGATGTGCGAGTGCAATTCAATTTTCCGATCACGTTCAAGCTGTCAAAGTTTTTCTTCATTTACTCATTCAGTCGTTTTCTACACTCGAAACTTTCTGTTTCGGCTACACGGCTTCGGATTTTATATGAAGTTCTGTAATTTTCCATTTTGCTCGCGTAATCGCATGTTCGACCCCGACCCCGACCCGACCCTCTACGTCCCCTTTGAACGCGGTTCGGTTCGGTTCGGTTCGGATCGAGGAAGTACGTCTAAGCCGGCCTGGAACTTTTTCTTCGCTCGCTCAATCCATTGGATATTCAGCTTTTATTTCTGTAGCCAATGCCTCAAAAAACTTTCGCAATACCAAAGTATTATTATGTCGCTTTAGCGCGAGCAACGGCTTTTTTCCTGCAGTGGGGGGTTTCTTTTTTCATGGAATTTCAACTAAGGAAAGAATGAAAAAAAGTTGGTCTTTTTGTTGGAGATAAAAATTTCACGCAAATGTTAGCATTTTAGCTGTTGCTGTCGTGGCCAAAGTAAAATGATGATGTCTTACCCGGAACAATTGAAATGGCGAAAATACATATAAAGAAAATAATTCTGTATGAAAAGTTATGAAAAGTTTCAAGTTTTTTTTTCGGTTTTCTTCAATCCCCCATCTTTTATTTTTTCTCGTTTGCTTTTAAGGAGAAATGTTGACGCTGCCATACATTTCTTTTCGGTTGGTCTTCCAGCAAAGTGTGGCGCAAAATAATATACTTTTTTTAATATGCGAAAAAGTTTTTGGAAAATTTATTTTATGAAAACTATATGAGTTCATAGTTCAGATATTGAGATTTATATCACTTTTCGAATCGAAATACAAAAGAAAACTTCAAAATAAGAAAAGGAAAGAAAAGAAAAACAGTATCCGAATTCAACCGAAATATATTTCAATTAGACTGTTTGGCGTCCGATCAACAAGAAATAAGATTGCTAATGTCTAATTTGACGAAAAATAAATAAATATTTATATCCAAAGATATGTAGCTGCATGTGTGGATATAGCAAATCCATATTCTCCTGGAATACAAATACCAAAACTGAACTAACTGCGAATATCATAAAGGCAGTAAAATTCAAAACTAATAATTCCTTAGGCTTTACAAGATACAAAGTAGTAATGGATTTTTTGGTATTTTTTGAGCAAGAAACTATTTTTGTTTATATCATTCTCATGGAGCCGAAATCTCCGTGGCACAGCAGAGAATACAGGAAACACGTACGGTTTATTCCCTCCTTGGGGACACTCCTCTTAAGCGGACACATTTTTCGGTCCCGTATTTCTCTCCCTCTCTCCATCTTTCCTTCTCTCCCTACCTCCCTTCCCCACTCTCTCCCTACCTCCCTCCTTCCTGCTCACCCTCTCTCCCACCCACCCGCTCTCCCTCTCTTCTTCTCTTTCTCTCTGCTTCTCATCCTATCACCCTCTCTCCCTCTTTCCCTCTCTCCCTCTCTCCCTCTCTCCCTCTCTCCCTCTCTCCCTCTCTCCCTCTCTCCCTCTCTCCTCTCTCCTCTCTCCCTCTCTCCTCTCTCCCTCTCTCCCTCTCTCCCTCTCTCCCTCTCTCCCTCTCCCCTCTCTCCCTCTCTCCCTCTCTCCCTCTCTCCCTCTCTCCCTCTCTCCCTCTCTCCCTCTCTCCCTCTCTCCCTCTCTCCCTCTCTCCCTCTCTCCCTCTCTCCCTCTCTCCCTCTCTCTCTCTCTCCCTCTCACCCTCTCTCCCTCTCACCCTCTCACCCTCTCACCCTCTCACCCTCTCTCCCTCTCTTCCTCTCTTCCTCTCTTCTTCACTCCCTCCCTCTCTCCATCGCTGTTTGATCTTTCATTCACGGCGCGAAAAATGTCACCTAAAATCGAGGACATTTACGTCTCAATAAGCATGGTGACCAAGAAGAGTGAAAAAATTGACGAAATAGAGAATCTTCTTATTATGCCAAACCCTCCAGACTCCTGAGCCGGAATTTGAACTCTCCGACATCGGATTGTGAGGAAATCACTTTTATTCTTTCATCAAGAATTCCTTTTTGTTTCTTTGAGGAATCCTCTTAATTTTACTGAAAAGGAATTCCTAGTAAAATTTAGACGGACCTCTTCTTGGAGAAGAACTCTCGAGAAATCTTCAAGACTTTGTTGTGATTTTTGTAGCTGTGGGATAGCGTAGGGGATGCATGCTATGCTCTTGATCCCAGGGTTCGAGCTTCGATTCCCGGCACAGGCGAAACGGAATGTATTGTTCCAAGCATAGCACAAGTTTTTTAAAAAAAAATTTCATGTTAGACGGGCACACTACATAATAAGATATACACTCACAAAAACACAAAAAAACCTCCTTGGTATCACAATGGGCCGATTAACGGCCTGAGTGGCAGCCATTTCAACTAACCTCTACCTACCTAACCTTGTTGTGATTTATGGGGTATTTTATGTAGTTTTTTTTTTTTTCTTTATGGGCTCTGTTATCCTTTAATTATATCTTACAGTATTGAGACACTAGAAAAAGTTGCGAATGGCTAGAAATTAAAAAAAAACAAGTAAAGAAGTTTACATCGGCTAAGCCGATTGCACACATACCTTTTCCTCAGCCTGAAATATGTTAAAACATTACCTTAACAAAAATTCCTGCCGTTCCTAGCTTGGATATCTATTTATACCTTCTAAGACTCGAGATTATTATTAAGCACAAAATTTTCGCGGATGGTGAGCATGGTCAAGTTTTAACCGTTAGAGGACATTTTGTATAGCTGCGAAATCCTCAATTCAAAATAGTGAAAATAAAATTTTTGCGAATTTCGCGAATGGTGGTCATGGTCAAATTTTAACCGTTAGAGGACATTTTGTCTAGCTGCGAAATACTCAATTCAAAATAGTGAAAATTAAATTTTTGCGAATTTCGCGAATGGTGGTCATGGTCAAAATTTAACCGTTAGAGGACATTTTGTCTAGCTGCGAAAACCTCAATTCAAAATAGTGAAAATAAAATTTTTGCGAATTTCGCGAATGGTGGTCATGGTCAAATTTTAACCGTTAGAGGACATTTTGTCTAGCTGCGAAATACTCAATTCAAAATAGTGAAAATTAAATTTTTGCGAATTTCGCGGATGGTGGTCTTGATCAAATTTTAACCCTTAGAGGACATTTTGTTTAGCTGCGAAATACTCAATTAAAAATAGTGAAAATCAAATTTTCGCGAATTTCGCGGATGGTGGTCTTGATCAAATTTTAACCCTTAGAGGACATTTTGTTTAGCTGCAAAATCCTCAATTCAAAATAGTGAAAATCAATTTTTGCGAATTTCAAGAATGGTGGTCATGGTCAAATTTTAACCCTTAGCGGTCATTTCGTTTAGCTGCGAAATACTCAATTCAAAATAGTGAAAATCAAAATTTCGCGAATTTCGCGGATGGTGGTCTTGATCAAATTTTAACCCTTAGAGGACATTTTGTTTAGCTGCAAAATCCTCAATTCAAAATAGTGAAAATCAGTTTTTGCGAATTTCGCGAAATGTGGTCATGGTCAAAATTTATCCATAATGGACGACTTTATTTGGCGGCAAAATACACAATCAGAAGAAGCAAAAAAATAATTTTTGTATTCAGATATGAGAATAAGAGAAAGAGTGTTTTTTTCTATTGTGTAGGATGATGACCATAGTTATAGCGACGTCGCAATTTTTTTTCAGCGAAAGCTAAAGTCTACATAGTAGCTATACACTCACCAAATTTCAATAAGCTGGGATGTTATAGTAAAAAAGTTATCCAGGAAAAACGTTAAAAATCGTGATTTTTTGAAACTTCTGAACCACTTCCCACGACCCAAGAAGAGACTACGAAAAAAATTTGTATGCAGTTTCTTGGACATTTACCTGGTTCAAGTCCATGCCAAATTTCAATATGATATCTTTCATGGCTTAGGAGTAAATTACGAAAAACTAAAGTGTGACCGACAGACAGACAGACAGACAGACAGACAGACAGACAGACAGACAGACAGACAGACAGACAGACAGACAGACAGACAGACAGACAGACAGACAGACAGACAGACAGACATGGCTAGATCGATTCCTCTTGTCACCCTGATCAAGAATATACATATATGTCTATATCTACCGCGACTCCTTTGGTATGTTACATACACCGTGCCAAACTTAATATACCCTTTCCTTCGGAAAAGGTATAGAAAAATGTTATCTTATCCCAACCCAAATCGGCCGATATAGATTCAGACAATTATTGATGGGATTCATGCAGCTTCGCATTTTCGACGAAATGGGAAACTTTTCGAAATGGGAAATGAGCTGCGAAAAATTGTATGGAGAAAATTTTACGAAGCATAAAAAACTTTCCCATTAGTATTTGCTTCGCAGAACGTTGAAAGCTTTTTCATAAAACAAGGTTTCTGCTGAGCAACACACTCAATCGAGCTTGACAAACTTAATAAGTAAGTAAGTTGAAATGGATTTAAGCGTTAAAATGAAAAAGGAAAAGAATTTTTATATGAATAAACATAAATTTTGCGAAGCGCCTAGGTCGGATATATAGGTCGAATAAACGAAGACATTTTGCGAGCCTGCAAGAATGCCACTGCTAAAAATTCACACCCAAAATCAAATATCAAACTCTCACATTATCGACCCTAACTTTAATTCGAAACTTTTCATATTTAACATATGTATGGTAAAGAACAACGATTCTATAGCACTCAAATTGTAGAAATATTCCTTTCTTCAACAAATCTTATAATTCCTTATCTGTGATAAAATCAAGCTACACAAGAGTCATTAAAGTTATGTCGGTATTCATGAAATTACAAGAAGAAACAAGCATACAGATGCTTTGAGCATGAAATGTTTAAGTTGCATACATTTTCTTTTTTTTGTTTAATTAAAATTTTGATCATTTTGCCGTAAACGTAAACGTTGAAACATTAATTCTGTTTCTTCATTTATCACATTAAATTAACCAAAATTTTACGCCTTGAAAAGCTCGAGTGGATTTTTCTTTTTATTTCTCTTAAATTTCTCTCGTATAAGCATTATTTCGAATTAACATTACGTATACGTCGGTTGTGTAGAGCCCAGATGTTCGTTTATACGTATACGCATATGTATATGAGTGTATGTTCGTGTGGCTCTGTACGAGTAATTGTATGTCCTTTTGTGTGTGTTCTTTTGCCAAAAAGCTTATTAAAGCATTTTACGGACATCAAGAATTTTCGAACAGAGTGTCTACTAAGCCCCTAAGTACGTGTTTAAGTAGGTATGTGTATGAGCAGTGGTTCATAGCAAACCGATAATGCCGCTTTAAGCAGCAACTAATACAGCAAAATTTTCATACATTGTTCCTACCCGAATAGATATGAGCTTGGCCAATGTAATTTCCCATCCAGATGCACATTCTAAATTTTCTACGAGCACTTTCATGATTTCCTTTGTTAGCTGAATTTACTGCAAGAAATATCAAATTTAATACGAATTTCTATATTTCAAAACCTTAATTATATTTCGGGAATTGAACGTTGTGCTATGCTTAAATGTCTCACTATGTATACCTATGTAATTCATTTCTACAAGGTCTGTCTGGTAGTTCCTCAATAAATAGTCCTTCCAGAGACTTAACTCAACTCAAATGATTCCGAAATAGAAAATTTCGTGCCCAGTAAAAAATTTAGGAGAAATGCCTAAATCGAGCAGTGAAAGAGTAATGACTTCTTCATCCATTCGGAATTTTGACGAGCAATCCGAAATGCCCAAGCGACACAGATATCAAATTTGGAGAGTATTCTTAGACATAAAACTCTTTTAATGCTCTTTAGAAGGTCTTTGAAAAACTTAATGTCTTTGAAAACTCTCTGAAAAGTATAATAAAAACTTTAAAAAATATCTTGTCTCAAAAAACTCTTTCAAACGTCTTTAGAATACTTCAAAAATCGGATGTCTTAGAAAGTTCTCAACAAACTCTTTGAACAGCGTCCGAAGACCAATTTCCGATAGCGTTTTTTTAACTCTTCGGAAACTCTCATATTGGTATTTCAAAGAGGTAACACAATCATATTTAGAAAACTCTTCAAAAGACATTTTAAAGAGCTTTGTGAGAGTAGACCTCTATAATACTGTTTATAAAGACCTTTCAGACATTTTCAGTGACGTCACGTGTTTGGAAACTCTTACAAAGAACTTATTGAGAAGGAGTAGTGAGTCATTACATTTTATTGCTTGTTTTTGAGATTTTTCTCATTTACGCAGGGTTGACATTATAAAGTGAGAACAGAAATAACAAAAGCAAAATAAAAATGCAACTCTTACCAGGGGTGTTATTTAGATTGAAACAAAAAAATCCTGATGCAACTCTAAGCTTGTCTGCTCACTATTGAGATGTTTAACTTTTCAGAAGGTCTTCAAAAGACATTTGCAAATCCGCCATCTTTTTGGAACGAAGTTGCATGATTTTATTTCAAAACAATCAACCAAAATTTGTTTATGCTTTATTAAAATGTTGATTTCAAATTAAGAAGGGAAAATGTCTGGAATAAGTTTTCTATTATTACAGAATAAAATTTAAAAGAAACGGAAAGAAAATTTTAAAAATAACGATTTTTAAACTTAAAATTTTTTACAAAACATTAATATTTTAAAGGCGCGTGAAAATTTAGTGGGGTAGAATATATCATATTGCCGATGAACTGATCTCCGTTTTCATTTTTATGTTCAAATAATCGAGATATTTCAATACAATTTTTCATATTTTTTATTACATTATAATCTTCACACGTGTCCTTTTGTGTTCAAAATATTTCCAACATTGAATATGTAGGACGTCTTTTGTGTTTCTTCTTAAAGAAAAAGAAATAGGATATATTTTATAAAACGTATGAGCATATTTGCGTCCCTATCACGCACACTGACTGATGATGACATCATAATTCAGTCTTTCAAAGAACTCTTAAAGATGTTTTAAAGATCTTTCAAAGAGTTCTCAAAGACTTCCTAGAGAGAAAACTGATTTTTTGTCAAGTCTCTAAAAACTCTCATAAGGCCCCTAAGCCCCGCCTTTTTGCGTCCTTTTAGTCTTTAGAAGGTCTTCAAGAGCGCTCAAAGAGCTTTTCTGAGAGCATAAGCTCTCATTAATTAGTCTCTGAGCGCTCTTGAAGACCGTTTAAAGACAAGTTGTGTCGCTTGGGTGGAGCAATGCAGGAGTAATGACTTTTTCATCCATTCGGAGCATAAGCGAGCAATTCGAAATCAAAATAAAATAAAATTAAATTAGATTTCAAACTTATAAATGAAAAAAAAAAATCCTACACTTTCGATTTGGCAAACACGGTGTCGAGGGTAAACACTTGACTAGGAATCGAGAGTTCCAAGGTTCAAACCCCACAACAGGAGAAACAAAAGCGGGAAATAATTATTTTAAAAAAATAGGTATTATTTAGGTAATATAAAAATACTCAAAAACCGAAAACTTAATTTATAACAAAATATTACTCTATTTGTGCTCTTTCTGGAGCTACAAAATATTACCTCCATTTTTGCTCATTCAGGAGATTCAAAGGATTACTCACTTTTTGCTATTATTCTCCTTGTCCTCCATTTGGAGGTCAAAAAGAGTAGTCTTTTTTATCTCAATTGGGAGCTCAAGAGAATTGCTCGCCCGTAAATAAATGCAATGCTAAAAAGGAGTACAAAATACATAAGGCTCGGAGATTTGAGGAGTAATCCAAGATTAATCTTTGAGTAATCCTATTTTTTGCCGGGTAGCTAGCAGTGCCAGCACATCTCCTGCACATATAATTGAAGCGGAGCCGCGAATAACGTTGTAAGTGACAAATTTTACATTTTTGCAATTTTTCCATGCCATTTAGTACTTACAAGGCCACTTCGCTCCTTTAAGACTCCAAAGAATTGACAAATGTCCATGCGTTGACCAAATAACGATATTTTTGGGATAGCTTAAAGGGCTAGAGAATTATTGAAAGCGAAAGTCCAAAAATTAGGTAAAAAAAATTTGTCATTTAAAACGTTATCGCCCAATAAGCCTTCTCCCCTGCTTATCTAAGCTCTTTGAAAAAGCTCTTCTTATAAAAATAACGCCATACATCCACGAGAATAACTTAATCCCTGCTCATCAATTTGGCTTTAGAAAAAAACATGGAACTATTGAACAGGTAAATCGAATCACTCGTGAAATTCGTAACGCCTTCGAAAAAAAAGAATATTGTTCTGCAATATTCCTAGATATCGCTCAAGCTTTCGATAAAGTGTGGCATGGGGGTCTTATTGCTAAAATAAAGTCCCTACTCCCTCAAAATTTTCACGAAATTCTTATATCATACCTCCAAAAAAAGATTCTTTAGAGTAAGAGTTAATGAATTTATAACGGAATATTTTGAAATTAAAGCAGGAGTCCCGCAAGGCAGTGTATTAGGCCCCTCTCTTTACCTTCTTCTAACAGCCGACATCCCCACTAGTGATAATATTGTAATGTCAACTTTTGCTGACGACACAGCATTATTGAGCTGCCACCGCGATCCCATGGAAGCATCAAGAATCCTACAAGAACATATGCAATTAATTGAAAATTGGCTCTCTACCTGGCGAATTAATGTAAACGAAGGTAAATGTAAACACATTACATTTACACTTAGAAGAGGTATAAGCCCTGCTATTCTTCTTAAAGGAGTCTCCATCCCCCAAGTAAATAGTGTAATCTACTTAGGAGTCCACTTAGATAAACGATTAACTTGGCGAAAGCACATCGAAGCAAAGAGGACCAATCTGAAACTTAAAGCATCAAAAATTCACTGGCTAATTAACTATCGCTCCCCTCTTAATATGGAGTATAAAGTTCTATTATATATAATAATAGTGTATTAAAGTCAATCTGGTCTTATGGCATTGAGTTGTGGGGAAATGCCTGCACATCCTCTATAGAAATAATCCAAAGAGCTCAATCGAAAATTCTTAGAATCATTACAGGTGCTCCATGGTACATACGTACATGGTACATACGTAATGAAAGCATTCACCGCGATCTGCAAGTCCCACTTATTAAGGACGAAATCGTTCGCCTAAGATCATCCTATCATGAGAAGCTAAGGAATCACTCAAATCAGCTGGCAAGAAGCCTTAACAATACAACACATCGAACACGACGAAGAAGAAAGGACCTTCCGTCCGCTTCTATTATTTTGGAAACATAACACCGATACTCTGTTATCTGCACCTCGCTCGTGCATGTCAGACGTTTGGCCAATTAAGGAATCATACAGATTGAGGCACCTCGCTCGTGCATGCTCAACGCTCAATGCTCCTAACTACCATCAGAGCAGCCGTTCAAGCCAATCAATTTTAAGCACCTTGCTCGTGCGCACCGTACGCTTATCCAACCAAGAATTCACTAAGCTTGACGCACCTCGCTCGTGCATGATCAAGACTCATCCTAGCAACGGACGCGGCTTACCAGTAATAAGTCCTCAGCAGCCCAGTTTCTCAAATAGAGGCCCGTTGGAATCAAATCTATTATATCTCTGTATAAATAGTTAAGTTATATTTAAAAAATAAGATTTGAATAATTACTGTTAGTTCCCACCCAAAGGAAGATCCAGTAAAGAGAAGCAAAGTTTAAATAAAAAAAAATAAAAAAAAATAAAAAAAACGTTATTCGCGGCTCCGCTTCAATTGTTGAATATTATGGAATAAAATTTTTTTACACTATCCGGCATGTGCTAGAATCCGAAAACTGACGGAATCGGAATTATAGTCAATTTCAATTTCCTGTAAACTTTATATTAAATTTTGGTCGTTTTTAATTCCGATTCCATCGGCTTTCGGATGCTAGCACATGCCTATATTGTCTAATGGGAATAAGATTTATTAAAATCCTTAAAGTATGCAACGTATTATTATGAAAATGTTTTTGAGAACATAATGGGACAAAGCCTCAGAGCAAGAAGAATTAAATGCGAGTTCCTTAAAACGGACTTGGCTATCTTTAAAAGTGCATTACTAGTTTGAAATTATTGTTGCCAAAAAAAATAAATAAATAAAAAAAATAACACCAATAAATAAAGTTAGCAAATTTTGTAGTTAAAATTTATGAAAATAAATTTTTGACGTTTTCCTTACGACAAGAGAAATATTGAAAGCCATTGCTTTTGGACCAGTCTTTACTAAAATATATCAAAAAGCAGAATTTGTTGGTAAAATCCGTGCAGCTCAACCCCTAAATCATTTCCATGCAATCTGAAAAAAGTCTAAAAAACACTTCAACCCACAAGCTTTCAAAAAACCTTACTTGGCCAGACCTTTCGTTTGGTACCCATATTCATGAAGGTTTGGAATTAATATGTAGTCCATTGACCATTCGGTAGTGGCGACCATTTTGGATGCACAATGATAAACGGTTTATTAAATTCTGTTATCATTAGAACTTAGGGTAAAGGTTAGATTGATCTGTCAAAAATAAGGAGCATAAATTTCAGTTAAAACGGTGTACTCCCTCCTTGCGGACACTCCGTTTAAGCGGACAACCCTCTTAAACGGACACTTTTTGGGGAATCCTCTAGTGTTCCTTCTTCTCTAATAGTTTCCTCTTAAGCGGACACCTCTGTAAAGCGGACAAATTTTTCGTTCCCGCAGGTGTACGCTTAACAGAGAGCACACTGTGTATTAAACCTAAATAAAAAAATAAATGAGTCACGCAAAATAAAACCGTCTCAAAATAAGCGCCAAATAATTTAATTAAAAATGGCGGGAACTTTAAGAATCAAGCACTCGAAACATTGAAGTTCCTGCTCTTTTTAATAAATTTCAAACGTTCTACGTTGAAACAATTTTTCATATTCATTTGTGACATTCCACATTTTTTCCAACAGACTTTCAACTCACTTTTTACGAATTTTTTCAACGACAGGGATTTTTTTTCGTTTTTTTTGTTTTTTTAAGTAATATTTTGACGCTGCAATAAAGTTAGCAATTGTCGCAAGGTTTAACTGTCAATGTAAACGGAAAATGCAATTAAGAGACAATGATTTTTTCCTAGTGTAAGCACAAGAAACTTTTTTCCACGACGTATGCGTAACGTTATTAGAACGGGCAGATACAAAAATATTACGTATACGCCACGATGGTCCAGTGATTCGGAGAACTTTTAGTAATTGTATTTTATTATTTTTTTCTATTATATTTCATTCAATTCATGTCCATGTTCAAATTAAGGGTCGCAGTCTTCAACTCGTTTTTAAAGAGCTTCGAAAGTTTAAATTCTCTAATATATTCAAATAGCCTGCCTTCATGCTAGTTTAAGTCGAAAAATGCTTTGGCTATATTTGAAATTGCAAAAACTGCTCATATAAAATTAATAAACCTGGTTTAAACCATAGCTGTTAAATAATGATTAGTAATCATAATCATTAGTAATTAGATTACTTTTAGATTTGAAAAAAAATAATTGATTAAGTACGATTCTTTAGCGATTTGAACGAAAAGTAGTTGATTCCGATTACAATTAATCAGAAAGAATTCAGAATTACCCGAGATTAAACAAATAATCAAGAATTCTGAGAAATACTAAAAAAAAGAATCCGACTACTTTCTCAGATTCTTCAAAATTATTTTTGATTATTTAAGTAAGCTTTGGAATCAAATTGGGAATATTTTTCATGTTTTCCTGCTGTTTTAAAAAATTCATATAGTTCATTCATTCGAATCCGCCTTATACTATATTCAGATAGGTATATGTATATTATTGAGGAATGTCGGAATCTCTTTTCGAAAGCGACGTTTCAGCGGGTGAGGATTTCGAGGATTGATCCTCTTGTCCTTCAACAAGCGTTCAATACACCCTTAACTTCGTCTGCACCTATTGAACGACTTTTTTCTTTAGCTGGCATCGTCAACAGTCCAAGACGGCAATCCTTAAGCGACAATTCTTTCGAAAAGCTTGTTTTAATGAAGGCTAATTTCAATTTTATTTAAAAGAATATTTACAATTGTAAATTGTACTGCAAATAAATTATATAAAGTCATGTTTTCATGCCTGTAATATATTTCTTTAGCAAATGATATGAGGGCACTAATCGTTCTTTGACACCATTAGATTGAGAATTTTTGGCTTCTATTTTAGGTTTCCTCAAGAAAAGAAATAACAGCGATACCAAATTTGTAAGTTTTAAGTTTTGCCTGTTTTGCGAACCATTGTGATAAGGTCCCCAACTTTGAATCAACTTCTTATGTAAAATGTGTCGTTTAGTAAATAAATACGTAAGAATGAAGTTGAATATGGAAATTATTGGTAAAATATTCGAAATAATCAAAATTAATCAATAGTAATCAGTGAAAGTGGTCAGTACTCAGTACTTACTCAGTACTTACTCAGTACTTACTCAGTACTCTCCCTCTCTCTCTCTCTCTCTCTCTCTCTCTCTCTCTCTCTCTCTCTCTCTCTCTCTCTCTCTCTCTCTCTCTCTCTCTCTGTCTCTCGCCCCGAATTACTGCAAGTAAACGTGAACGTGTAAAGGCCGCTTATGTCACTCGCATCATGCAAAGAATGCGAACAAGTATGAACATGCAAACCCATTTATGCCAGAGAGAGATAGAGAGATAGATAGATAGAGAGAGAGAGAGAAGAGAGAGAGAGAGAGAGAGAGACAGAGAGAGAGAGGAATATAAGAAAGGAATTGGAAAATTGGGAATTGACGGTCAAATGACGAAATAATACAGCAAGAGCTTGATGACATCGAAATAAGTGATGACCAAGGCTCAGCTCTTTGAATGAATAAAATTCATAGTCATCGTATAAAAGTTACATTTTTTAAACATAAATGACTAAAATAAATGATAAATGACCCAAAACGAAAATTAAAACTCATATATTTTTCACACAAAAAACTTTGTTTTTATTGCAATTGATGCAGGTAAATTTATAAGAGTTTTCGACACTTTTTATACCCAGCGTAAGCGGGGTATATTAGTTTTGTGCAAATCTTGTAACAGGGAGAATTAAGCTCCGGAGATATAGAAAAATGTATATAGAAATGATCAGGATCAAAAACTGAATCGATTTAGACATGTCCGTCTGTCCGTCTGTCCGTCTGTCCGTCCGTCCGTCTGTCCGTCCGTCCGTGGTCGGATCTCCTCCGAAACGGCTGGACCAATCAAGTCGAAATTTGGCACACAGGTATATCGGGATCCGAGTATGATCCTAAGTAAAAATGGGAGACATCCGCCCACTGCCACGCCCACAAATGAATATAATGTGTTTTCAGTAAAATGCTTGTAACTTGCGAACCACTCAACACATTCCATTGATATTTGGTGTACTGGTAAACTACGAAAAGGGACATATCCTGCAAAAAATGGACGCCGCCCACCTCGAGCCACGCCCACAAATAAGCCCAAAATTAAGGGCTTATCGTAACTTGTGAAGTAAAAGGCGTAGAAGCTTCAAATTCGCAACATAGGTTCACCAAGGCGAATGAAAGGTGTAGGAAAATTTTTTTTATGGCCCGCCCACTGCCACGCCCAAAAATGAAGATTTTTCGTAACTTCCGAAGAAAAAGGCGTAGAAGCTCCGAATTCGCAACATAGGTTCACCAAGGCGAATGAAAGGTGTAGGAAAAAATTTTTTGTGGCCCGCCCACTGCCACGCCCACAAATAAAGATTTTTCGTAACTTCCGAAGTAAAAGGCGTAGAAGCTTCAAATTCGCAACATAGGTTCACCAAGGCGAATGAAAGGTATAGGAAAATTTTTTTTATGGCCCGCCCACTGCCACGCCCAAAAATGAAGATTTTTCGTAACTTCCGAAGTAAAAGGCGTAGAAGCTTCGAATTCGCAACATAGGTTCACCAAGGCGAATGAAAGGTGTAGGAAAAAATTTTTTGTGGCCCGCCCACTTCCACGCCCACAAATAAAGATTTTTCGTAACTTCCGAAGTAAAAGGCGTAGAAGCTTCAAATTCGCAACATAGGTTCACCAAGGCGAATGAAAGGTGTAGGAAAAAATTTTTTGTGGCCCGCCCACTTCCACGCCCACAAATAAAGATTTTTCGTAACTTCCGAAGTAAAAGGCGTAGAAGCTTCAAATTCGCAACATAGGTTCACCAAGGCGAATGAAAGGTGTACGGAAATAATTTATGTTGCCCTCCCACTGCCACGCCCACAAATAGAGAAGCAAAACATAGTGCGCTCATAATGTCGGGACGCTGGGTATTTCAAAGTCGGGCTTGACCGACTTTAGCTTTCTTACTTGTTTATAGTCTACTCCAATTTGGTTCGGTAGTCTACCGTAGGTATTCGACATTTCGCAAATGTCGAAAACTCGACAGAGTATTCGACATGCCAACCCAGCCCTTGACACAGAGTGTGTCGGGTATAAAAACCGACAGACTGCGTTCATATCTGGAAATACTTACTAAGTAAAATGCGCTGAATACAATAGTGATATTGATTTATTGGGATAGGCTCAGTTAACGGAGATTTTCGCGTTTTAAGGTTAATCCCAAAAGTATGCAAGCATAATTTTGTCTTTACTTAAAATATTTTAGTTTCCCCAACAATTAATTTAGATTTTGGGACTCCTTTTTTTATAATTGACAAGACGGCATAATGGGAAATCACAAGGCTAGGAATCGAGAGCTCTGAAGTTCAAACCCCAAAAAAATTTAAGCGGAAATTTTTTTATTTTTTATTTCGGATATTTTCTGGAGTCAGTTTGCTGCATGAACTCCACTTCACCCCAATTACTTTGCAGCTTGTAGCAGGCGTTCAATCTATAAAATAGCCACCGAAACAAGTTCGATGAAAATAAATTTCTGTGAAGCAAAATCACTCAAAAAAAAATCCGAAATATAAAAAAAAAATTTTTCCGCTTCAATTTTTTTGGGGTTTGAACTTCAGAGCTCTCGATTCCTAGCCTTGTGCTTTCCCATTATGCCGTTTTGTTAAATAACATCACAGATCTTAAAGCTCTTTTTGAGAACTGTGTCTTTAAATTTAAAAAATATATTTAAAAAAAAAATCGAATGTCAACAGTTTCACTTCCCCTAAAAGTATGCTTCAATTTTTTAAAAATAATTTTGAAACCGCAATATCTCAAAAACTAGAGCCAATCTAGAAAAACGGTTGATGGGACTGAATTCAGCGCCCCCCAATTATGTTTACAAGATATGTCTCCATGTTGTCGGTAAAAAAAAGTACCAAATTCGAGCACAGTGTAATTCTTATTTGGAAACTACTGCCTGATAAAAGAGAACTGTAATCCCGCAATTACTGATATACTCTTTGAAAGCTCTGCTAATAAATGAACACGGGCTTACACTCAAGCCCCTTGGATGCCTTTTGTTCATTGACTTAATTTAATAAGGATTTTCTGGGTCGACCAAAATCAATAAACGAATCATATTGTTGCCAGAAGCAATAAACTCAAAAGAGAAAAGAATTAAATTTTATTTACCAAGATGTCAACATACAAGTTTTAATCGCTAGGATCAATTGAATGCTTTTCGCCCGAAGGGATGAAATTGATAAACCACCAGAGGATTGAGTGAAAAGTCGGACTGAATCATCACCATCAGCTAGTGTCCACTCTCTTCCTTATCTTAAGCTTTAGTTAATGACTTAATTTTCTGCTTCTAGGATATTTATCCATGAGCTTTGAAGGCAACAGAACGGCTGATCCATATCACTTGTCTACTCACAAACATATAAACACACAAACACACACACACACAAACACAGGCACTTTCAAACTCTGTCTTTGATCCTATTTAGTTGGCTATAATTAACGTGGATTGCATTGCAAAGTGAATGCTACTCAAACAATCTTGATGAAGCGTTCAGCAATTGAAGCTGCTGCCTTAGACGTGCCGCGAGTCTGTTTAATCTCCATTCTTTCTCTTTATTTTTATTGTGATTTTCAATTCCACCCCCAAGCTCGTCAACTATCGCACAGTGTACTTAATTGTCGTTGCACGAGTCAGAAAAAATACAACAACAAAAATAACAATAAATAAAAACTAAATAGAATAAAAGTATTAAGTTCATGTAACAAACAGCAGATTTTCTTCTATGGCCTCACATTTTTCTCTCGTTCGTTGTCGTAATTTTTCCTTTCCTGTTTACTTAACAGCTGCCAACAATTTCTTTCGCAGAAGGAATAGAAAAGCAAAAAAAAAAAAAAACAAAACAGAAAAGAAAAGAAAAAACCATGAGCAATTGAAATGAAAAGCAAAGATAAGCAAGGAAAAGAATAGAAGACAAGAGCAGTGCTCCGAAGAGGAAAAGTTTAAAAGAAGCCGAGAAATAAGTAGCTAAGTATATTGTACGTACATATGTCGAGTGCGGGAGAACAACGCCCGCAAGCATTCGGCTGTTAACTGTTAAAATATAAGAATAGAAGTATAAAAAAAATTCCTATATTAGCCGTCGCTGCAACAATAACTAATACAGAAAGATGCACACAAGACCCCCAAAGAAATACCTAAGTGCGTCCATGCACATGTACTCGTAGGTACATACATACATACATACATACATACATAATACGGACATTCGGACATACCATGCCACGCCATGGCGCGCCGCCATGTCATACCGATAGCAGCACGCTAGTTTTAAGCATGGCTGCTAAAACAGTAAACATATTGCTAACGAGGCTACTAAAGATAAAAATGAACTAACATAAATAGCCGTAAAGCAGTTGTCCGAAAGAAAAGGTCCTTCAGACACAAGCCTCTTACATTCAACATCATTATGAGTACATACAATTGGTTATGTGGTGTTGCCGCTCTTCATTCATGTTCGCTGTTGTCCTTTTTATTGTTGTCATTGCTGTTGTTGTTGTTATAGTTCTTGCTATTGTTGTTGTTGTTGTTCTTATTGTCGTTTTATTGGAAATTCTCCAAAGCGTATGCGTTTTACTCTTTCTCAAGCAAATATACTTTTAATTTAAGAATCATTTAAGCTATTGTCCGTATCCTATTTATTTACTTGTGTCCTTCAACAATGCACAGTGAAGAAAATCCAAGAAAAAAAAAGAACAAAAAAAATTAAGTTAAAAAAAAAATGGGAATATACAAATTGAAGTCTCCACATACAGTATTTAATAGTCGGATATGCGCACGGATTAGGCTGACAGTTGCCAACACTTCTGTCCTCATTTTGGTGATTATCCAATTACAGAGCTTTGCTGTGAAAGGGAAACGTAATTTCTTTGGGATATAAGTTTAGCTCTTCTTATATGAAATTAAAGCCGAATTCGCTCTTCCTGCTTTCGCTTTCTTGGGTTGTCGTTGCTGCGTTTCTGTTTTTTTTTTTTTTTTGGTTTTTCTTTTTCTTTTTATTTATTTTTTTTTTTTTATTTTCTCTTTTCCTTCTACTTTAGCACTTTGAAGTGTTTTTGGAAGAGACGACGACGACTCCATTTACGCTTTCATTAGAAGCTTAACGAGCTGGTGGCTTAGTCGACTTTGGAATAGTAGTTTACGCTGTAGTTATCAAATGCTTGAAAGGAGCATAAAAGATCTTTTTTCAATGTTGCTTTACTACGGTCAAAGCTAAGTTCGAAAAGCGAGTTTGAATTAGAAAGTTAATGTTTGTGTGTGTGTGTGTGTGTGTGTGTGTGTGTGTGTGTGTGTGTGTGTGTGTGTGTATTGAAAGAAAAGAGTTAACAAAAAAACAAGAAAACCAAAAGGCAAAATAGAATTGAATCGCTTGTAAACAAGTTCATATTTTAATAGAATTTTATCTGAGAAAATTGAGAAAAACGAAACCGAAAGAAAGAAAAACAAAACAATTATAAACTTCAAAGGACGAATTAAGAAGTTTTGATGACAACAGCCGCGGTTGCCTTAACCGAAGTCCGCGCTCAACTGATGCGGAAAATATCCCGGAATTGTGTATACCACTTATCACTTGAAAATAAATTAGCTCGATCTGTTCGGTAGCTTTGGGTTCCTTTTGTAGCTAAATATTTAGCTCCAATAAGTGTGCTACAAAATTTTTTTATAATATCCCGGCTGGTTTATATCTTCGGCCTGCCCAGTAAAGTCTAGCCAGGCCCTTGGTTAGTTTGTTAATGCTTTGGTTAGAATGGGCCTAGCTAGTAATTTCTCTCTTGAACCTATCAAGATCTGCCAATCCATCGCCATGGTCATTTTTTCGTTTAAGGATTGGGCGGATTCGAAAATACAAATATTCACATATCTGAGAAAGCAGTTTTGATATTCAGAAGTAAGATAGAAGATACATTTTATTAATAAGAAACCACATGTCAATCACTTTGTTTTATACAGGGTGATTCACGAGAGCTGGTACCTTCGGAGAAGGGTGATAGAGAATGTCATGGCAAACAAAAAATCGTATGGGAGGGGCGGGCCGCAAATGCATCCCTGATGAGTTATAGGGCCTTAAAGTTTTTAAGCAGGAAGTCAAGAAAAAAAATTCTACCGCAAGCAACGGCTTATCGTAGAAAATAAACTGTAATGGGATTTGAAAGCCAATTAAATGGGCTTTTAGGAAAAATTAAATTGTTGATTAAAATTTGAGCCGTTGAGGGAAAAATAAACGGCAAAAGTCAAAACTTCTGAAAAAACTTTCAATTTAATTTTACTTTAGGAACCATTTTGGTATGAAAAAGGTCCTATTAACACTTTTTTTTCAATTTTTTTCCGAATCTACAGTCGATTTTTTTAAAACCGTAGTGCAAGCGCTATACCTTATTTGCGGTTTAACCATCGAAAATGTGGGATTTAAAAACGAACTTCCCCATGGCGGGGTATTGGTTAAAACAGCGGTTCCCAAAGTGTGCTCTGCGGAGCCCCAGGGCTCCGGGAAGCGCTGAAAAATGCTCCGAGAACAAAATTTATAATGTATGCTTTATGTTGTTTGTAGTAGATTTTGGGAAAAATCGACAGCACTATTTTTGCCGTCATTAGTTACAAAGTATCGGTCAAGCTATCGATAATATTGCATCAACACCAAATGTCAAAAATTGATATTGTTAAATGCCTTTTTGATGAAAAAGCAGCAAAAGCAATTTTGTTGGTCATTGTTAAAAAATAATTTAACTTTAAAAATAAAAAAATCGAATCCTTATTTTATTTCGTTATACATTTTCATCATCAATGCCACGAAGGTCCCAATTATATGGGAACTATTTATTGCCGGTGAATAGTGCCATATGTAACAAATTAGGCTGGGGCTTCTCAAAAATTAGTATGTCTTTCAACGGCTCCGCGTTCGAAAAAAATTAGGAGCCCCTGGGTTAAAGTTTTCAGCTAGCTAATAATCACATCTCGGCAGAACCTCATTGTTTACGATATCGCCCCTCTGAGCAAAGATTGCGTTCGAAACGCAAAGTACACCCTTTATATTTACACGAATTTAAACTTAGATTGGTTAGTCCAAGAAATGTGACCCAGCTTACCTAGCTAGGCCCAAGCTAATCACCAGACTCTTCTAGGCAATTTTCCACACGGAATACAGTAGATCTACTGCACTTTTTAAAAATATTTCACATCTACTGCAACACTGCGAAAGGCATTGAATTTGGTTTTTCACCGCGTAAAATTCAAATCTACAGCCTTGTTTCCAAAACTGCTGCAACTTCTTCTTCGCCAAGTTCCAACGCTTCCTTAAAATTTGTCACTTCAAATGGATTTAACTTAAGAAACACATCTTTTAATTACATAATATGCTCCGTGGATCTTATTGTTTTTCAAAACTATATAATATAACATAATATATATATTATTTCTTCTTTGGATCGCTGAGCGCTTTCTCTGCACATAAAAAAAATTCGCTTTAAATGCGCAACACGAAAACTCTTTATTTCCCCCCTGAAGGTGTGTATGTACGACAAGTGAAAAACATAGCTACTAAAAATAACAATAGAAACGATAATTGCGGCGCACAGTGGTGCCTCAGAGGTAAAAACGCAATTTTTCGAACATCCAATCCATAATTATGAACGGCTTAGCTGAATGAAGTAATATTTCAATAAGCAAAATCAATCAAAATCTTTGTTAAATTGGCTTTTTTTATACAGGACACCGGAAACGGAAGCTAGAAGAAATTTTTTCAATTGTTACTGGAACGAAGTGGCTCTGGGATAGCGTAGGGGATGCGTGCTATGCTCTTGATCCAGGGTCCGAGGTTCGATTCCCGGCACAGGCGAAACGGAGTGTAATGTTCCAAGCCTAGCACTGGTTTTTCAAAAATCGCATGTCAGGGGCACACTACATAAAAAGACATACACTCACACAAACACAAGAAAACCTCCTTGGTATCACAATGGGCCGATTAACGGCCTAAGTGGCAGCCACTTCAACCTACCTACCTACTGGAACGAAAATTTGGTCAATTGAGTTTTTTTTTTTTTTTTTTTTCAAATTACCTTTATTTGAATAACTGTGTCGAAGATTTATAATAAAAATATTGTATTTTTTCGACCAAATAAAGAAAAAATGAATGAAGTCGATCAAGTACTTCAAAAAATATAAACAAAAAACGATTATGCTTTAAAATTGTCGATTCTTGTAGATTTGATGGACAGAACGTTTGGTTGCTCCGGCTTAAGCCGTATTCAACCTAAGTATGTTTATAAAAATGAAAGTTCGATATGTCTTCTTTCGATATCAAAAAGACATTTTCGCCGGAATTGGCCAATTTTTTTTTTTTAGTTATTAGATTAAATTGGTAGAAATTGCAAGATTTGGAAATAAAAGGTGTATGGGAGTGGGCATGGCAATGGTTCGATTCATAAAAAATTTTGCAATTTTCTTCATTTGGTCGAAATTATGGTATGTGCCAAACGGGCACCACTGTGCGGCGTATATCAACGGTGCTTGTGACCAATATTATGTGGCTACAAGCGAACAGCAAGCGGGACGCAACCCCAAATGTACACTCGCATGCAAATATAATTGTCATGAACGAAGTCGGTTGAAAAGCTGGCAACATGAAACATGAATGCACGTGGTCGATATGCCTGTTTCAAATTAAAGCGAGTTAAGCACTAAGCGCATTCGGATCACATGCTCGGTTGCACAAAAGTGTGTGTAAATTACATCGGTTCATTGGAGGGGATAGCATGCGTTTTCAGTTAAAAATGCAAATTCGAACAAAGCACGAAATCCAAGAGCATGTTTTGCAAATTAAAGGAGTTGAAATAAGCGCATTCAGGACAACGGTAAAAAGTTGTGTAAATATACATGTTCATTGGAGGATAGCATGGTTATTCAGTTAAAAATGAAATTCGAACAAAAAAATCAAGGCTTTATGTTTTGCAATTATAAGTTTTTATACCATGCTTCAGCTGAAATAAAATTATGTTAAGCGAAGAAGAGAAAATCCAATAAAATGAAGCATTCTCTTGCTGTTTTCTTTAATCTTTCTCTATACTTCATGTCTTTTCCTTCGCAATCTAACATTTGTTGCTGTTTGCTGATTCTCATTAAAATAAGCTCTCATCTTCTTGTCTCTCTTTTCTCTTTTCTTCTCTTCTCTTTCTCTTTTCTTTCTCTTTTCTCTCTTTCTCTCTTTCTCTCTTCTCTCTCTTTCTTCTCTCTCTTTTCTCTCTTTCTCTCTTTCTCTCTTTCTCTCTTTCTCTCTTTCTCTCTTTCTTTTCTCTCTTTCTCTCTTTCTCTTTCTCTCTTTCTCTCTTTCTCTCTTTCTCTCTTTCTCTCTTTCTCTCTTTCTCTTTCTCTCTTTCTCTCTTTCTCTCTTTCTCTCTTTCTCTCTTTCTCTCTTTCTCTCTTTCTCTCTTTCTCTCTTTCTCTCTTCTCTCTTTCTCTCTCTTCTCTCTTTCTCTCTTTCTCTCTTTCTCTTCTTTCTCTCTCTTTCTCTTTCTCTCTTTCTCTCTTTCTCTCTTCTCTCTTTCTCTCTTTCTCTCTTTCTCTTCTTTCTTCTCTTTCTCTCTTTCTCTCTTTCTCTCTTTCTCTCTTTTTCTCTTCTTTCTCTCTCTTTCTCTCTTTCTCCTCTTTCTCTCTTTCTCCTTCTCTTCTTCTCTCTTTCTTCTCTTTCTTTCTCTCTTCTCTCTTTCTCTCTTTCTTCTTCTCTTTCTCTCTTCTCTCTCTTTCTCTCTTTCCCCTCTCTTTCTCTTTCTCTCTTCTCTCTTCTCTCTTCTCTCTTTCTCTCTTTCTCTCTTTCTTTCTTTCTACTCTATCTTTCTCTCTCTTTCTCTTTCTGTCTCTCTCTCTCTTTTTCTCTCTCTATCTCTCTCTCACTCTCACTTTCACTGTCCGTCCCTCCATCTTTCTCTCTCTCTATATGTCTCTCTCTCTCCCTGTCGCTCCCTCTCGCTGTCCCTACCCCTTTCTATGTCTCTCTTTATCTCTCTCTCTCTCTCTGTCTGTCGCTCTCTCTCTCTCTCTCTCTTCTCTTCTTCTCTCTCTCTCTCTCTATCTCTCTCTCTCTCTCTCTATTTATCTCTCTCTCTCTCTGTCTCTCTCTCTCCTCTCTCTCTCTCCTCTCTCCTCTCTCTCTCCTCTCTCTCTCTCTCTCTTCTCTCTCTCTCTCTCTCACACATAGACACGCAGTCGTGTATATGCATACACCACAATCCGTTTGGGCGCACATTAACTAACATTCGATCATCCTCTTTGCTGTTTGAATTCATTTAACCAGCGGCAAATAGGAGTCGATTGGTAACGCATTTTGCGCATTCCAATTCTTTAATGCATATTTGAATAGCTGGAGTCCGAGTACGCTGTTCAAGTATTTTGGAAAATGCTAAACAGCCGACAGCGAATTATTTTATTTAAGGATGCATGATGCAAGTACCCAAACGCGTAGCAGTGTGGCAGCGCAGTCACACGATTGTATTAGGAGTAGCAAAAGTAGTCAATGCAGTAAAATGGGCGAAATCAACACATCATATAACGGAGCCAACTTCTAACCGACCGACCGACCGACCGACCGACCGACCGACCGTTCATATTTATGTAGTTCTTCTATTTGTGCAGTCCTAATGCAAATCAGTTGCGCCGCGGCCGCTTCGGGCACTTCTATGCTCTTCTATACACCTCTATGTATGCTGCAGCCGAGCACGGTATGGTTTATTGGGTTTCAGCTTGGCTCATTTCGGCTATCTGTGCTTGCTTGCTGCTTATTTAGTAGGTAAGTGTAGCGGTTGTCGCTGTTTCACTCGTATGCATGACCGTAACGAATTGCGAAAATGCATGAAAGTGTGTATTCACGCATTCGTGAGTTCCTGGTAAACCATCGTTGCCGCATGCTTCTGGCTTGCTTGTAAGTCCTTCCGGTTATTTATGACCACCGAAATTTGCTACAAATATAATACTCGGAATTCTGTAATGCCCGTTACAGTGCAAGGATAACGAACGCCGAACGGAAAGCGGCGGCGTGCGCGTACGCACGAACCTCTGCAGCTACTCTTAAGAACGTATGTATGTACGTACCCAGCAGAATATTATGTCGGCGGTGAACAAGGCCGCGCATCTTTCATAGCAGACGCCTCGATTAAATGCTTAGCAGGACATAGTCATGCCCAATTTTCATCATTTTCATTTTCTACTCGCTCCTTCTCAATGAACATGTCATCAAACGCGTCTTGCTTGAATCTCATTGGCTGCTTAAATTTAAATAGGGTTTTGGCGTCAATTAAGCATTTGTATGATATGGCTTAGCGGATAGCGTATTCGCCTCACAATCTGAAGATCGCGGCTTCTCGATAATTGTAAAAAACAAAATGAAAGAATTGTAGAAAATTCAAAATACTTTGGTATACAAAGCAAAAACACGAGGAGAAAGATCCCTTTCGAGTTGCCAGCACTCAGGAAAGAGTTGCCGCCAAGAGAAAGAGAGACCACATAGCTTAGACAAAAGAGAAAAGAGCATTTGCAGCTCTCTCAAATACTTTTTTCGCTATCGCAGACATTCTCGCTCCGCGCCCATCAGCTTGTCCGACGTTACACGTAATGGCATTGGTGTAGAAATTTCACATCTTTCATGCGGATATTGTATCATCGCGGAGGTCCGCGTGCCATTTTCTACTGGGTACGTACGTTTGTGTGCGCGCGTGTGTGTGTGCACGCTCGCCAATTAACTTTGATATTCCAGAGGATTTATTGCTAGGAGCATTTGCCATTGAGCTCAACGCTAATGAGAAATTCATTACGTAAATTGCTTATTAACTTTTTAGCATGTCATGTCGGTTTCGTTAGATGTGTTTTCTTTCGATTATGCATCCCATATCTTTTTAGCAAATAAACATGAATGAAAGCAACGGGAAAAGCATTTTAAGAAGCAACAAAGTTTTAAATTAAAAAAAAAAAAAGAACAAATAATCAATTCCTTAAAATGGAAAATGCTACACAGATCGTCGGATATCCGTTCGATATGTTGCTACCTTGTTTGGCTGTTCATCTCAAACTGACACAACTGCGCACCCAATGCACCTGAAGTGAGCAGAAGTGAGAGAGAACGAATGCGCTATCGCTGGTCGAGCTGGCGAGCAAAATCAGCATGTCATTGCATGCTGCAAGGATTATTATAACAAACCCATTTCCCGTTCAACAATAAACATCAATGATATCCCATTAAGTAGTGCAGTGTGGAAATGTGGATTTCACTGTGAACTGTGCGTGCATCGTTGACAATTGAGTGAGCTAGAATAAAGCCATTGGGCACAATTGTAATCGAGGATATTAATAGAGAAACAAAGTGATACATATTAATCTTCTCAGAATCGTAGGTATTTGTTGCTCCATCGCAAATTTATCTCCAACAGGGCGAACTCGTCTAAAAAGTGCTTTAAATCCACTGTTGAAATTCACTCTATATAATTCCACACAAAAAACAAAAAAAAATAAATAAATAAATAAATAAATGAAAATAAAACCAATTCTGACATCAGACCACTTTAAATTAACATCTCCAAAGTTGCTCGTTAATTAAACGAAAATATCTTCTTTAGACTGGGCGAAAAGTTACAACGCTTTTTTGTTGCCAAATCAAAAGAAGAGTAACCGAAGCAACCGCACCCGGAAGACCGCAAATCCGACTTGTTTGTTGATTTCAAATTGAGTTTTCTTTTCTCGGCACAGCCTTTTTGCTAATTAAGAAGAAAAAGCTCAAAAACTCAATTAAATCATCAAAAGAGAAGAGTACCTCGTAGCCGAGCAAAAGTGCAAGGACAATGCCAATGGAACTAACATGCTCTGGAACGAATTGCAAGAGAAGCGCTCAAAATAAATTTCCAACAAAGGCATTATTTTGTTTTCGAGAGTTCGTTTCACGTTCACAGGTAAATTAAATTTTTATTCCTTCTAGTTTTGCTTTTTTGTTTTTTTTTTCTCTTTCTTTTTTTGTGTGTTTCCTGTGGAATTGGTTAGTTAACAAACTGCTTAAATTTGTTGAATTTAATTAAAAAGGATTCTGAAGGAGAACTGAGAATAGAGGATCTCAGTTGGAAGTGTCTTAACCTTGCTATTATCTTTAAAAGAGTTACACTAAATGCATTAGGGACAATTTGTTCCATGGTCAATTTTCCACACAAAATATATGTATGAATTTTCGAAACAAATTCTCATCTCTCTCCAATATTGGGATTTCGGACCAAGTGGTCCTAAGGCCGCACCAGGATTAAATTGAAGAGCACAAAGGAGCACGAAAAAACAGGAATATTTTTGAAAATTATGCTGTAATGTAACCTTTTAAGAGAGCCAATATCCCTGGCAGCTAGTGCTTTAAGGAATTGATTATAACGTAAGGTTGTGTTTGATTAAAATTAATTAATAAATAAATAACCCTTTAAGAAACAATGGAAAAAGGACCTCGTTCAAATTCGCCGCTGAATCTGCGCTAACAAATACCTATCAGAGGCGAAATCGAGAGAGTTATTGGGCAGCACTGCTCTTTAGTACCCAGCGACTGAAAATGCTATTTACAGAAATGATAAACCGTTAAACATTTCGTATTCCGTAGGCGGTAACGCATCCGACGTCATATATCATCCTCGTGTACTTTTATTCGAGCGTTGTTGATTTGTAGCGTGCGTTCACGCGTTTCGACCACAACGCTAAGTAATCGGGGCTGTGGTCATCCGGTACGCTAGCTACAATCTTGTACACTTTGTAAGCTATTAGTAGGCAGGTCGCCTACAGTCTCGTATATTTTTTTAGCTAAGAGTAGGCATGTCGGTTACAGTCGCGTATACTTTACAGACGGCACTGTTAGACGCTGGGTAAAGATGAGCGAGACATCGAAATTGAATTGAGATCATATCGAGTGTATTTACAACAGCAGAGAGACCCACGTGCGGGCTCCTTCAAATCGATTACCAGCGCTCTCGCGCTGTATAAAAACAAAAACAAAAAAAGATCTTAAAGTGATCACGTGTGTCGGGTGAAGTGCCTATCGATAACTCCCATTCTTACGCTTGATCGCTCCGAACATCGCCACGAATAAAATTTTTATCGCAAACAGCGATAGAAGCCAAAGCAACAACAGCCACCTTAAAAGTCACACAGGAGCGCATTCTAGCCGCAAAGGCACGTGATTTATCTTCCTTATATATTTAAGCAAAATATAAGGCTGGCAAACGCACAATCCTTAAGAAACCTTTGTGAGATACGAGTACATAGTCTAAAAAAAAAAATTGTAAAAGAATTTCTTGAATGGTACCTTAAAAGATTTTCAGAGTTTTTGCAGATGTTTTGTTTCTTCGAAAATAGTTCTTTTCCAAGAAATAAATTCAGGATTTCAGATTGTACGGTCAGTGAGACCAATTCTTATTCTTATTTTAATTCCTATTCTTATTCTTTTTCATCAGTTTTATCCTTTGTCATCTTCGTCATTTCATTTTTGTCCTTGGTTTTCTTCGTAATTTTTTGCCATTTTCAATTACCTGCTGACTCATGAGCTTTAGTTACATTCAATCAGGACTCACTAACTTTTGATACTCTTCAGTGACTAATCGGGGGAAATGGAAAAGGAAAAACCCATTTAAGAAAGACATGCAAGCAAATCAAAAGAAAATAAGTGCAAAAAACTTCGAGGCCAAACTGAAATTCATTTTCAGGCTATTGTTTTTGAATCTCCTGACGACAATGGTCCAATGAAATCGGCGTCGCTCGTTTGTAGCTAATTGAATGTTTTTGTTTGAAATTTATGGACTAATTTACTTTTTGGTTCGAAACTTGAAGCCGTCGCCGCCAACTTTCTACCAAGCCCACGACCATCCAATCCAATTCTTTCCATTGACAATCAGAGTCGTGCAGTCTCAGTCGTTTGCAATAGAAGCTCTTATGCCTTTTCTCTTGGAATTGCATATTTATGTGCTCACTCGGCATTGGAGTTGAAACGAGTACTCTCGAAGCCAATCGTAACCAGTTCAGGCATTCATTCAGCTGTGCAACGAGCACCAGCGAGTTCAAAGCTATTTGAATGGTATCAAGGTTTTCTCTTTGCTACGTGCACAAACCGTTTAGTCCAATTAACTTTTCTCAAGAAAAATAATAATAATAAAGCTTTTCAGAAACTAAAAACAAAACAACATAAAAAAAAAAAACCACACACACACACACACACACACGGAGAGAAAGTACTTTCGTAAGCCATTTTCTGCGCTATCCTCTTTCGCTTAACGGAGTGAAAATAGCGTGGACTCTCAAATGCAGCGATGGCGGCGGTGGCGGCGTTGGCGATAGTTCGTGAATTGCCCGTGTGCATGAATGAAATTTATGTGTTTCGAGCATTATTCCAAGTGCTTTCTCCTTGCATATTTTCCCTTTTTTATATATTTTCCCACTGCTTTCGAATTCCTTTTCGCTGTTGCAATGTGACCAGAAAACGTCCAGAAACAAAAAACGAAAGGAAAATAACGCCGGGCATAAAAACTAATTGCAAACTTTGTAATCGCGATTATTTATTAACGCAAACGGTGAGTTCGAGTTCAGAGTTCTTACCTCATTTGCAGATTTACTATTTAAGGCAGGAGCTTTGCGAGATAAAGTTTTAAAGGTAATTTCGAGAAATTTAGATTGCGGAGTTAGCAGCCGAAAAAACAAAAGAAAATTTAAGCGGGAGAAAACCATTTTAAGAGGTTGAACCTGAGTTACGCGAGAAGGCACTTTGGAAAAGCTCTCGCATACATTTCAAAGAATTGAAAACTTCAAATCACGTCCTCAAAAAGAGTCCGAGTATTTTCACTCATTCACCTCTGTTCTGAATAATATTTCACGTGAACTTAACTTTTCCGCCAGTTTCAAAAGAATTTTGTATTGAAACTGGCGGAAAAGTTCACGTGAAATATTATTCAGAATAAGACTGAATAATTTTTTTTTTTTTTAATTTATATGCAGGAATCCATGGTTTACATATCGCACACCTTCTTCTAAGGAGACACAACTCAAAATATCTCATTTTTCAGAAAACGTAAGAAGAAAGGCATTGACGGGGTTGTTCGGCTTTTTATAATAAGAAAAACGGAATGGAATTTTCGAGCAGGTAGAGAGGTGAACTATGATCAAGTTCGATATGTAAGCTCAAAATTGACGATTTTTGAGTTGTGTTACCTTAGAAGACGTTGTGCGATATGTGTTCTTTAACTTTCATCATTTCAACGTCCTACAGTTATGTCCAAAAAAAGCTGTGGCTGCTGAACTTCTCAAGTTGATAAAGCTGAATAGCGGCTTCTGTGTACTTGGCGCGTGGTTCGCGCTGGGTTCTACACCTCAATTTAGTCGTTGGTTGTGGAGATCCCATCTTGTTTAAGATGTCATTTTATAGAAAAAAAGCTCAGCTTTCGTTTAAAATTATTTTAAAAAATATCAAAAATGTCACATTGGGCGAAAAATTGCTTATAAAAATAAAAACCGTTTTTTTGTGCATCAATAATAATTTCTGGGGATTGAAATACAATTTTTTTCGGAAAGAGCAGACGAAAATCTATAAAAATCCCTTTTTCACATTTTTTTTCATTTGCCAATTTGCGAGACGTCGAATTTTTTGAATACAAAAAGGACCGAAAGTTTTACACCCTGTATCTAGGCACCAGGTTAATATTTCCCCTCCTCCTTTTGCACAATTCATGTACTCTCATAGCGCAACATTTCCACCAAGTTTCATCTAAATCTCAGGTATGAAGTTTTTTGAGCGGGTACACTTGACGTGAAATGCCCCAAATATAATATGATTGCGGAAAGAGTCATATATGACTGATATATGTTCTCCTTCGGTATATGATTTCGGATTCATATACTTAGGACGATCTGCGACATTAGGGAAACACGCTCTTTGAGCCTCTTAAAAGAGTTCATTATGAGGCCAGCGACTCCAAATTAGGAGTCATATATGACTCTTTTAGAACTCAGAATGTTTGCTAGGATGTATTTTTTTTTTTTTTTTTTTTTTAGGTTTTGCAGTTTTTAAGGATGTTGCAGCTAGTTGAGCCTAATCACACAGAACAGAATTAGCTTGGCCACAAAAAGGGTCTGGCGGGTTAAGCAAAGGCATGCGGCATCATGAAAGGAATTTTTAAATTTTGTTGATTTTTCGATAGGTGCCATCTAAAAAGACTGTGGAGACTAGTTTTTAGATTTTTATTTGGAACGGTCCTTGAAATATATTTGAAAATCCTTTTTTAATAAGCCTTTTTTCAAAACTTTATAGCTCAAAAACTAATTAAGATAAGAAGATGAAACAAACGTTGGCCAATTGCTAATATAGCAGGAAAAAAAATTTTTTTTTAAATTTTTACACTGAGAAAAATTTTTACACAAAACTAAAAAGACAATTTTAACAATTTTTTTCAGTGTATTCCCAGTTGGACGCCACTCTACAAATAATTTTTAGAAATGAAATTTAAAAAAATTTTTGTATTTACGTTTTTGAATCATAATTTTTTATTTAACCCATTAACGCCCAGTGATATCGTGTGAGAACACTGACTTTCTGGAAAACTATTAAAAACCATTAAATTCAAATATAAATAAATAAAATTTTAAAAATCGAAGGTTTTTATTTTGATGTGTCAGCGTTAATGGGTTAATAATGTGTGAGATATAAATTTTTTTTTTTTTAAATTCTTGAAATAACACTTTTCACGGACCTTCTAGGAAATAAAGAGCCCATTAAATAAAATGTATTGGCCCGAACAGAAAAACTCATTGCTTTGACGAACTATTCGCACTACAGACTGCAAGAAATTTCGATAGGAAACAATTTTTTTTGTTGCCAAAAAACGCACGGGGAACAGAAAAAAAACGATCCCATATCACAATTAAATACACCTAGATCCGCGCGCGTCCCTATCCAACAAAAGAAGGTTTTATATTGAGTCAACCTCTTCATTCGACTGAGTAGGTCAATTATCAAAAGCTCTTATTCAATAGAACAAAAATCGATCCAATAAAAATAGAAATAAAAAAAATAGATATATAAGTCTGAATCAAAAAAACAAAAACGACAAAAAAGCATGGACAACAAAATAAAGGTCCTAACGAAAGAACAAACGATTTTTTCAATGTCAACGAATGTGGCGGTTCGCTTTGGAAAGCTTAAAAATATGCTCGAAAAGCACGAAGGCTCCTTGATAAATACAACCTTCGACATGCAGACCGTCAGCGCAAGAGCATTGGAGGCCCTCGTCACATGCTTCGAGAAGCGCGATATTTACTTGAAATGCAGCAGCGATAAGGAAGAGCTGCCGATCGAGCTGCGTGATTGCCATGGACTCTGTGTAAGGATCGATATTGAAACCCTCACGGATATCCTTGAGACATTCGAGGATTTGGACATCAATTGCAGACTGAATATATGTCAGCATTCTCAGGGGGCCTGCATCGATTTGGAGTACGATTCCTTTTTCGGCTATGACCAATCGAAATTCTCATCTTAAATTATAATAATCATAGTCAGACCTATTCTAAATGGATATTCCGTAACGTCAATAAAAGGAAAAATGTGATATTTTCTTAAAAATAATCATAACACTTGGTTCCTCAATATAACTCCCGAGGAGTATTTAGAATCGGGCTGAATAATAATCACTATTGTTACTATTAAATGCAATGAGCTTTTAATATCCATTAGGCGAAAAACCTGCATATGGGCAGGCAATTCCATGAATACTGTCCCACCTGTGACACTTATTTTTTTAGGTTTTAGGGGCTCGCTCCAGTTCTGTCAGAATTGAAAAACTTCATATAAAAAAACGCTTCACAAATGAATCAGAAATTTTCTGAAGTGTTTTTTATATGAAGTTTTTCATTTCTGTTTCGTTTCTGACAGAACTGAAGCGAGCCCCTAAGCTCATTTGAATGAAGAAAAAGGACGTGATTTAAAAACATTTTAGTTTTTGAAAGCCTTTCAAAATAGTTAGGCACTAAAATTACACAATTTTTGCTCGGAATGACCCTCACGGGTGTAACCGGTGGGACCGTTTCTCGTGGAATTGCCCATATATTTGTATTTGCTCCAGCGATTGCGGTCGTGCGGACAGCCACGAATGTATCCGAATTTTAAGCTCGCCTTTGTTCCGATGTTTCTTGAACAGCCTAACGAAGGAAATTACATTTAAAGGCGTTTGTTACATTCACACTTGGGGGATACTTGGGCATATCATTATGCTCAGCACGCCCTTTTAGTAAATTGATATTCATTGGACGGTAAGGACGATGCCGAGGAGTGAGCAACACTGCAATAATTAGTGCAACATGGCGTGCTGCATTAAATGCAAATGCCTCAAATGGAACGCAACGCATCGGATGGAATTCCTTTTCTTGAATGTGTTCCCGCATTCCGACCAAATAGTACGTACGTATGTATGTCAGCATCTCTTCTCGAAATTTTCAGTTCTGAATTCACGCTGTGCGAATTTCAAAAAAAAAAAAAAAAAAAAAAACCAAATAAAAAAAAAAAAATCCTTGCTATCTGCGTTTTCTTTGTTTCGATTTATTCTGCTAGCGATGAGTGTTTTCTCATTTTATTCTAGTGATGTTACGCTATTTACACGTTAAGACATTTCGATAATGAAACACATTTTCGTCGGCAAGCGACGCAGGGGAAGAGAGAAAAACGCTCCCATACCACATCCCCGTGCGTCCCTAGTCCACAAAAAGTGTGTTTCATTATCGAAATGTCTTAACGTATAAATGGCCATTAGCAATCAATAATCGATAAATGATAACCCCCCTATTCTACATTTCGATTACATTCCCGCCTTCCGCTCCGCCATATTCGAAATTGGGTATTCTGAGTTCCGCCCAAATCGAAAGGAGAAGAAGAAAGAATTTTTTTTCGAAATTGTGGAGTGTGTGGAATTGAAACAAAACATAGCAGGCCGTGCCGTTAGATGATTTAAATTACATATTTTGACTTTTAGTCCTAGTGGAAATATTCACAATGGAATCAATAGCCGATTTCGCTGCTTGTTGGGTGCTCGGGAACTGCGTTACTCTCCCCAGAAAGCCAGTAAAATTATAAACGTTGCATGTGCACTCCACAATATATGCATATACTACAGAGTGGAAGATTTTGACGTAAATGAAGTTGATGAAAAAAGCCTTCAGGAGTAACAGGAAGAACATAGCAGTGAATACGCTTCCATAGCAAGTCGTATTCGAGACAACATACGCAATTCTTTTTAAAAATTGTGTTAAAATGGAGTGAAAAGAACAATAAAAACATTTATATGAAATTAATGCAGTCTACCAATAACACTGTGCTTGAAATTGATTGTCAAAAATAGTAACCAAAATGGGACCAACTGAGTGAATTTCTTAAAAGTATACTGAACTCAGATCCGTCGTCATTTTCTCTGGACTGGCTCTAGTTTAGGAGGAATCTGACTTTGAATTTTGAAGGTTCGTCGCTTAAGTCTTCGAAAAATTAAAATGCTAATTTGTCCTCAATTGTTATAAATATCGCTTTAGTGTCTTCAAGAAAGTTGTAGATATTTTAGCGACCAACAAATTTGCTTCAGACACCAAGACAGAAAAATGCAGGCCACCGGTGTTTTCGACAAAAATAAAACAAAAAACCCCACTTATTCGACTATTTTTATTTTGGGTTGGAATACGTATACGTAATTTTTTTTTTTAAATAAAAATTACGTATACGTCGAATAAGTGGCCCAGTTGTAAAATTAAGCATGCATGCCCATAGTATTCATGATTCATGCATTCCTGCTGCAAAAAGCATGCATGCCTGTTTTCATGATTCTGCGTGCTAAAAAAATGCATGTCATGCATTCCATGATTAGCATTCATGATTCATGCGTTGATAATCATGCATGATGCGTGGATTTCATGTTCACATTCTGATCGCCACGCCGCCGAAGGGAAGCTAGCCTAGTGCTTAAATGCTAGGTCTTCCAGCCGACTGAGCCGGGTTCGGGCCCTGGCTCTGTTGAGAAAAAAAATGTTTTTTTTAATTATCTAAGTTTTTTTTTTATTTTTTCATTTTAATTAATTTTTTTTAATAGAAAATCTTGCAAAAAAATATTTTTTTCCTAAATTTTTCCCATATTAAAATGTTTTTTAAAATATTTGCTGAAAATAAATTTTTTTTCTTTGAAAATTCTATGCGCGCGTTTCAAAGCAAACTTGATCAACAAAAAACTCAAGTTAGCGTTTTGATAAGAAAATTCAATTTGCCTATACAGTGTAATGGTAAAGACACCGAATTAACAACCGAGCGGTCAGTGGTTCGATTCTCGGACGAGACGAAAAAAATAAAAAAAGTTAGAAAAGTAAAAAGTTTATAAATAAAGAAAAAAAGCAAAATAAGAAAAAAAAAAACAAAACATTAAAAATAAAATTTTTTTTTCTAATTTTATTTCATTTTTAAAAAACAAAATAACATTGTTGAACCATTCGTGGTAGGGAACACATGTTTCATGTGTTCTCAAGCATTGTTGAATCATGCATAGTAGGGAACACATATTTCATGGGTTCCCAAGCATTGATAAAACATTTTTCGGCTATGCATGATTTCCTATGACAAGCCTTAAGAAAAAGAAATGAATAGGCATGGAAGTTTGGCATGCATGCAAAGCACTGTTTTATTTTTTAAGAAAAAATCATAACAATTTTGTGTTTGATCGATTAAAAGACCGAGTTTTTTAAAGTTTCCTTCAACAATATACACATCAATGGAAAGATCGAACTTTTTGCTTTCTATACCCGATAAGCAAATGAAAATCAGTTCATAATTACCTAAGTTATATGACTTCCAGACTGTCAACTTAAAATCTGAATTTAGCTCCTTAAGTTGAATTTAGAAAATACCCTTTCAGACTGTAAATTCTGAGTTTACGAGCTCACACGCCTGTTCGAACTTAAATTAGATGTTTGCTTTGATAGATCGAAAAGATATCGTGGTATAGTGGATAGGCCTCCGCCCTGGAACCCGAAAGGCTGAGGTTCGAATCCGGGCGCAAACAAGATTAATTGGGGAGAAAGATATTTTATTTATTTTTATTATTAAAACAAACGAAAATTCATTTCACCTCTAAAGATTTGAAAAAAGAAGCAAACAGGTAATTTCATCGTTGTCAAAAAAGGTAGTGTAGTATAATGCCTAAACTCATGAGTTTATTTCTGAATTTAAATACCCTAAACTCAGTTTAAACTCACTACTAAAGTCTTATTAAGGTACTAAATTCAGTTTAATGAAATAGTCTGGAAACCATATTATAGTCTAAAAATTGCTCAAAGGTACGTAAAATCGGTTTTTTTAAACCGTTAATAAAGATTTTTAGGGTGCTACAATTAAATTAATAAACACGGTTTCGATAAACAATCTCTACTAGGTCACTTTAAAGTTCACTTAGTTTTTTTGATTTTTAGCACAGTGTTATTCGCCCCTATTATATATATCGTAGTAATTTCAGTTTAAATTTTATATAATATTTTTTTTAACTTTCCAAGTTGTTTAGGTCGTTACACCCGCTGTTCACATAAGCACAGTGTATAAGCTCACACATTCAAAATTCCTCGCATAGAATGAAATCGATACATCGAACGCATTTCACTCACGACAAAAGAGCAAATCTCCTGTTCATTCGAAATGTCTCCGAGGCGATTGCTACTTATTGATGATATCCTTTGAATATGAAATCGCCCAAACGAACCCGACCACTGTCGATGTTAGAAATATTTTTCACTTCATTGGATGAAGACAATCATTCCAAATTGATGTGGAATTAAATGCGTATTAATTAGTAAAGCCACACATTTAGTTATGGCATTTTCGCACATACTAACCATCAAATAAAATTATATAAAAATGTTGACCAGAAATTGGCAAAGCACAAACGCGCATACAAACATGCGAGGGAAGAATATTTTAATGCTTTCGGGCATGAAATCATCTCTCAGACGTGTAGGCCTTTGCGGATAAGCAATTCAAGGTAGCATTGCAATATTAATTGCTACCCAATTATGCACTCAAATACTCGTTTGTCTACGAAGATTTGCGTGTGTGCGTGTGTGTGTCTGTCAGTCAACCCACTGGCGATGCTGCCCGAATGTGTGTGTGTGTGTGTGTGTGTGTGTGTGTGTGTGTGTGTGTGTGTGTATGTGTGTGTGTGTGTGTGTGTGTGTGTGTGTGTGTGTGGGGGGGTTTGTACATGTCCAGCAGTGAAAGCGAGTACTACAAGAGTAACCTTCGAGTACTCCCAAAAGAACTACAAGTACCTCCTCCCTTCTTATTTGCTTTTGCATGTGATGAACTGTATTTTTTAACATTATGGTGTCATTGGAAAACCACTACTCGCTTTATAGGTACAATAGGGAGTACTCCTGGGAGTATATTCCTTAAATCAAAGGAGGTTAGTTGATATAATTTTTTTTTTTTTTTTTTTTAAATTAAAATATTGACTTTGAAATGAATTTGTTTAACTGTATTGATAGATGTAATAATACAGACTTAAATATCATTTATTCCACATTTAAATTTTCTTCTTTTTCGTCTGCTTTCTTTCCTGCACCTTCACCTTCAACTTCCCTGTTTTGTCATTTCGATTGCTCATAATTTTTTACGCTTTAAAAGAAAACTTTACTTTTTTGGCACTAACTTTTTCGTTTTCACCAAATTCTCCGATAATTTTGACAACTACTGTTGCCACATTTTTAGGGAAGTTTTTCCTGATTGTCTCAAAACAAGGCCAAAATTCCCAGGGACAAATTTAGTTGTGAAATCTTCTAAAAAAAACAAAAACTTGGTCCCATAAGGTCTCATAATAATTTCAGTGACCACTTATCTTTGTTCAAATCATAATGTAAATAACTTCAAAACGTTAACTTCAATTTTGTATGAAAATCTCAATCAAAGAGTTTAGAAATATATAGGAATTTTAAATGAAAATTAAATACGAGCTCAAATGTGGTTGTGCGTATCAAAGAATCACTCAAATTAAATTCACTTTTTATCCCAGTTTTTAAAAAATTAAATTCTTAACGCAGAGTTCCACTTCGAACGGTCAACATTAGTAATGGTCAAAAAGCCATACTAGGAGAAAAGAGCAGATTGTAATTTTCAGATTTTGCCTCTCATCGTTCAATGTAAGAAAAGCAGCAAGCGTGGAAGAATGAACGAACTCATCCGCCTTCGATCTGAAAGAGAGTAAGCTTCAGTAGTTCAGACGCCTTGCACATGCGAATATGTTTTATTCTGAGTATTCCGGCTGGGAGAAGTTCAGTACTCGCTTTTGGGTTAGTAACTCGCAACTACGTTACTGGGTTAAGATCTTAAGTTCACACTTACGCCTGGTCGGCATTGAATGAATAAGACGGATATGCTGAATATCCTTGTAGTATCCGGTTTATGTTTATACAATAATCAACGCTCGATGAAATTTTAACGATATACGATTACTATTTCTCCTACGTACGCTGCATGGTGACATGTGCATATGCGTGCTTGTATATGTTCCTGTGTATTTGGTCTATTCATAGAAGCTCGCTGTTTTCCTGAAAACTCAACCCTATTACGGCTTGAGCTACTTACTTAGGGACAAGAAAAAAAGAAAAAAAAACACAAAAATCACATTAAAAAAACTGAATGAAAAGCCTTTAGAAATTTTCTTAATTAGTTTGCCCAAAAATAGTTGTTCAGTTTTGAAAGCTCTTTCAAATTTAGCTGCACTTAAACTCTGCGAAAAAAAAATGTTCATCAACACACTTCAATCATTCGGATGAAAATAGCTAAGCTGTTAAAGCGTATAGCGCGCACACGAACGCAGCGACGCACAGTGGTTATTCAGCGGCAAATACCCCAATTTTCGACCATATGATTTCGAAAAACTAATGATGCAGTTTTGTAGAGAATCGTCTAAATAAGAGCAACCCATAAGCTTTTGTTTCAAAAGGTAATATTTATACTTGGTATACCCGTTGGAAGTCACATAAACGGGCAAGGGTAATAATTGACTAAGATTTTCATTAAATTGAGTACGGCATTAATGTAAAATAAAATAGCTTCTGTACAAAAAATTGTATTCTTTAGTAAAATATAACATTTACTCATGAAATTACCGAAGGAATCAGTTATAGTACGTTTCCATATGGTGTTAAATTCTGAAGTGTTAAGCTTTAACACTTCGATTTAACACTACCATTTCCACTTGCACATTCTACGAAGGTGTTAAAGCTTGACAGCTTTATAACACCATAACACCATATGGAAACGCACTATTAGATACGATAAGTAGTTTAAAAGTTAAGCGGCAATGAAAATGACTCCAAAAACTACAGGATTTGCTATTTTTGTTGCAATATAACTAATGTGAGTCACGAGCAGTTATTTTCAAATTGGGTAAAAATTTAAGCTTTTAAGTTAGTTCTAACATATCATGCAAAAAAAAAAAAAAAAAAAAAAAAAAAAAAAAAAAAAAAAAAACCGCCGGCATAGCCTAGCACTTTTAAGATATCATCAATTTTGTAAGAGAAATGCATGACAATTGCAAGAAAAATCTTTTTTTTTAATTCATAGTATACTTTTAGGCATTCCTATTCATTAAGCCGAATTATAATAGCAACAATTAACTAATTGAAGAGTTTAAGAATAAAGAGGATAAAAGAATTAGAAAAACCGGAAGAAGCTGAGTAAGCAAAAAATAAGGATTATAGGAAGTACAGTTTGATGTTTTCAAGAAAATTCAGCAGAACTTCTACAAATTCTGATGTTTTTAACCGCCTCCTTGCGTCATCTGACCCATATAACATATTAGTCATATATAAGACGCCAACCAAATAACAATTAGAACTGGATGGTATTGTTATAGACATTTTATCTAATGAATAAATATTCGGTTCAGCTCTGAATTTCCAGTCAAATCACATTCTATTTATTTTCTAAAAAAAAATTAGTAAATTTTGCGCAATGAAAACACACCTCTTACTCTAATTCAAATCGAATTGTTGGGTGGTGGGCGTGGCCGATTTAGATGAATTTTGCAGAATGTCTTTCTTTTATCAAATATTAGCAACATGAAAAATTTCGTGTCATTTTGATGAAAAAAAACAGGATTTATATGAAAAATAAATTTTGAGTTGTAAGGGAGGTGGGCGTGGCCGATTTTGATGAAACTTCATATTTTTCTTAATTATGTCAAATAAAGACTTGGTGCCACGTTTCATTGCTCTACGGCATCTCCTTATAGTTATACATAGCCGCGATATGTATGAAGCCTAACCACTGTGCGACGCAGCGACACAGCGACACAAGCCAGCTTATACACAAAGTAACCGCAAGTTCATTATACATGTGGCGAGCGCGCTGCTGATGGTTGAGACTCTGGTTTAAGTGTTTTTAAGTCGCTGTTGCGCTCAATGTGTATGCGCGTCTGTTTGTCTACGCTCATGGAAATTGTTGTGTGTGTGTGTGTGTGTGTGTGTGTGTGTGTGTGTGTGTGTGTGCGTGTGTGAACATGTGCGCTTTACAGTTGAATAACGTGTCGTCATAGCTTTTAAGCCTTCGACACCATGGCGCGCGTACAAAAGTATGCTAAATATTTTTTCAATTTGAGTGAAAAAGGAATTTCAAAATAAAATAAAAAAGAAATCATGGTAAAGTGGGGGGAAAAAATAAACATTATTTAATTTTTTTGTTTTTTGTTTTTTTTTTTGTTTTTTTGTTTTTTGCAACAACGAAAGAAAACAAATGTAAAGGCATTGCAGAATAGTAATAACAAGGAAAAAACAACAACATACACTTTTTTTCCCCCACAAAAGGCGCAGACATGCGGCGTTGAATAAAGTGTCAGTGTTGAGTGAGAAAACAAAGCAATATGCAATAAAATTTTTGTGTACAATACGCTGTTCTGCAGTAATAAGTTGGACAATTTACTTTAAAGTACTACACCTGCGTTACTTTCAGGAAGACCAGTCAAAATACTTGTATAAAATACTCCATCTAAAGGAAACGACCATTGGTTCTTTGGACAAGAGCCAGGATAAAAACAAAAAAAATGTGCACGGTTGCAAAGAAGGCCCGAACTGGCCTTCAAGGTAGGAGGTCCTCATTTGGAAGATAAGTTCGAAATTATATGTATAAAGCCACCACGTGCAGGGCCCCTTGAGACTCCTGAAATTTTCTCAGCATTCAAAAGCGTTCATACTTGATGTGAAATCTCGAAATTTGACCCTTTTATTTTACTTTAATCTAATTTTCCCATAGCCCATAGTGTAGAGGGCCCGTTAAACTCGTCTGCTCGGTATGTCCCTAGGGTCCCAGTCCAGGCCTGTTGATAGGCGATCACTGCAGGGTGTAAACCTTATTCAACTATTCGTTCGTTCAGTCGAAATGAATGCGGCAATTGATCCTAAAAGGAGGTCTACTCTTCCGCGTAGTTAGATGCAGGAGTGGGTACTTTTTAATGAAAGCTAAATGTCTCAAAGGATACTTGAGCGCGCATTGAACGACAGAGGAAGAGGAAGAAAAGTATTTTTATATATCCATATATTTATATATTCATGACGATTCGGCAAATGGCTTCAAGTAGTCGCTATTTCAAAATGGAATGTACCTATATTATGAGTGTGTGAGTGTGTGTGTGTGCGCTTGTAGATGTTTATTTGCTAAACTGTTATAAAGTTGATCCTTTTTCGTGTTTTCTGTTTTCTTGCCAGCTTTTTTTTTTATTGCTGTCGCTTGATAGTGTTTTGGGCTTCAACAAAAAAAAAAAAAACAACAACAAAGGATGAACAACAAAATACCTTATCAAATCTTTTCCAACCCAAAAAAAAGGATATAAAAAAAATCAAACGAGAAAGTGTGCACAAAAAAAAGGAGCCCACCATAAACAAGCATTCTCACATACATAACGCTCTTAAGACGAACACTCGAATAGACAATCACACGAACACATCCATGGCTTATGGATCTATCAACGAAATTTATGAAAAATTATGCGCATAAACAACTTGGCAAATCCTTTTTGATAACTGATAAATACTTCCATATAGTTTTCTACGTGCCATCGTACGCAAGGTGAACCGAGCCAGTGTGTATAGAGTTTTAGTGTTCAGTTATTTGCATTGGAACGGGGTCTATTCGCTGCCAATGTATGTTGGCTTATTTTCGCTTGTCTCGAAAATTTAACTCAATAAAAAAGGATTTAGTGTTGATTGCCCTTTTTCGGTTCTTTATTTATTCCACTAGCTCAATAGGAGAAAGAACTCTAGTTTTGAATTTTTTGCTTTTATACCCAGCGTAGGCAGGGTATATTAATTTTTGTGCGAATCTTGTAACAGCCGGTATTAACCTTCGCAGGTATAGACACATATATATATATAGTCTATATATATATATATATATATATATTGTTAAAACTAAACTTTATTTATAAAATGAAATAAAAAAAACGCAGAATGCCGCAAACGTATTGAAATTAACAATGATTTAAAACAAAACAAAACAAAACACATTAATGGATTTTCGTTTAAAAACTGATGCGCGTACACGTCCGCTCTCCGTCGCTGCCTTCGATTGACTACCAGCTCTCGTCTTCAATGCTCCATTACATCTCAAGTAGCCGTCTCTCCATCTCTCTCTCTCTCTCTCTCTTTACAGTTCGACCACTCCTGACCTTTCGTCCGCCTCGGACGAATCGTCGCTGTCCCCCTGATCCTGGAAAATTTCATCGGGTTCCGTCATAACACGCCAGAGCCTTATGTTGTCAGCCGACATGACTCCCGAGTATTGCCGACGTGTCCTCGGTGCATCAGGGAGATCTTCGACCAAATATCTGTCGTGACCAATGACTTTTGTGATCATGTATGGGCCCCGGTACAAGGGATCCAATTTGTGCGATGTCCCAGTAGGTCCAGGTACATTATCGATGACCACCAGATCATTAAGCTGATATTGGTGGGGTTTACAGTTCTTCGCGTCCACCCGTTGTTTCCATTTTAACTTTTCGCGTTTAGTGTTTTCCAGAGCTTTTTCAGTCCGGAAATCATCCAAAGGTTCGTCGCTTACTTGATCCACTGCATGAATCATTGCGTTCGTCGTCACGTCCAAGGGGTTGAAGTTAAACACCAGACTGTTTGGGCTACATTTCGTTGTGGTGTTAACCTGCGAGTTGACGCTCCACTGGAGACTAGGGAGCGCCTCGTCCCACTCCTTTGCCGACTGGGATGAACACTTGAGAGCTGCCAGAATCGTGCGGTTCACCCGTTCGGCTTGACCGTTCGCACGTGGTGTTCGAACCGCTGTCTTAACATGGCGTATTCCGTACTGTTCCATAAATTCAGAGAATGCCTTCGCTGTAAAAGCGGTGCCTCTATCGGATATCACTGTTGCTGGTAGTCCGTAGATCATGAAAAGCTCTTTGAGCGAAGCTATCACTGGTCCTGTCTTCGTATTCCTCAAAGCCCTCAGCGTCACATGCTTACTGAACGCACATACAATCACCAGAATGTAGCTTTTTCCCTGCTTGCTGCGCTGAAATGGCCCCAGATGGTCCAAGTGGATGACTCTAAATGGTATCGGAAGTGGATCTTCCACATGTAGCTCCATTTCCCTCTTACCTCCTTTTGCCTTATTGAGGGTACACTCAGGACAAGCAGCTATATAGTTTTTTACGAACCGTCTCATTCGTGGAAACCAAAAGTTTTTTGAGATCCTCTCCAGCGTTTTCTGCACCCCAAAATGCCCAGCCTTATCATGACACGACTCTGTTATGCGCCAATACGATCCCCTTGGTACCACCAGTCGGTCACCTTCTGCTGTTTTGCGCTGGAGTCGGCCTTTCCGGATGCAGTAATCGTTTCTCATTTGGCCCTGGTCATGTGCGTCCTTGCCGTTAATGATTTCGATGATATTCCTTAGACTCTGATCCTGCCATTGCATCGATGCCACCCAGTCAGCACCATAATCAAAAACCACCAAGATTCGATCCGCTACCGTTTCATTCGGAATTTGCTTACATGTTCCTGGCATGCGGCTCATTGCATCCACATGACACATATTAGAGCCTTTGCGATGTTTAAATTCAAAATCGAACTCTTGGAGCTTTAGTATCCATCGTGCGACTCGTGGTAGCAAGGCGGTAGTTGCCTTCGTCGTCACCACAGCGTTACAGTCCGTAACAACAGTAAAGCGCTTCCCGAGCAAGAACATCCTGAAGCGCTGTAGCGTCTCCACCACCGCCAGCACCTCGAGTTCGTAGCTCGCATATCTCAGTTCACTTTCGCTGCACTTCCTGCTGAAGAAAAATACCGGCTTCCATTCATTCTTACCCTCTTCCTGAAGCATCACTCCAGCGAGTCCAATCGCGCATGCGTCCGTGTGCACTTCGTGTTGCTTTCCGCCATCATAGATGACGAGCACTGGCTCGGACGTGATTGCCTCCTTCAACTTTTTAAAGGCCTCCTCTTGTTGTTCAGCCCATTTAAATTCGCAGTTCTTCTTCAATAGCATTGTTAATGGCAATGCTATATTGCTGTAGTTCTTAACGAACTTGCGGAAAAACCCTGTTAGGCCAAGGAATTGTCTAACCGCAGTCGCATTTGATGGACGTTTGAATTCCTTGATGCACTTTGTCTTCTCTGTTCCTGGTTTAATTCCATCACCGTTGACTTCATGGCCCAAAAATGTTACCGACGTCGCCAGGTACTTGCATTTGGACGGTCGCAACTTCATTCCAGCTTCTCGTATTTTTCCAAAGAACTCACGCAGCACTGCCAAAGCCTCGGATTCAGTTTTGGTGGCTATAATAACCTCATCCACGTAGTTGACCATCTTTTGCCGATTCTCCATCGTGCGGATCAGATTGACGATAGTCTCCTGGAAGACCATCGGCGCGTTAACCAGCCCGAACGGCATGACATTATGTTCGAATAAGCCATCATGTGTCAAAAATGCCGTGTACTTTTTGGATTCCTCTTCTAAGGGTATCTGGTAGTACCCCGATGTCATGTCCAAAACAGTAAATAATCGATTTCCAGCCAGTTTCGAAAGCTGCTCCTCCACGATAGGCATTAAGTATGGCTTCTTCACCGTTACCGCATTAAGTGCCCTGAAGTCGACGCACATTCGACTCTCCCCATTCGCCTTCTTTACAAGAAGCACAGATGCTGCGTGAGGTGATGAGCTTTCTCTTATTATGTTATTATCGAGCAAATCCTTTAAGATGTCCGACAGGTGCTGCCTTTGTGCTAGCGGAACTTCATACCTCTTCCCTACGATTGGCCTACTTGTTGTCACCTGGATAGACATTCGATTAGTAGTACACTGACCAAGTTCACTTACAGTTTCTGCGAAGCAATCGGAAAATTCTTCCAGGAACTCCTGAATATTAGATTCGTTTCCTTTGATGGAAACGACATCGTAGCCCTTGTCGCTCGTTGTCACCACTCGCAGAATCCCTCCATCAATGATAAAGCTTAGTTTTTCTTGACAAAGAACATCTCTGCCGATCAGTACATCATATTGCATTTCCTTGTCGGGAACTTCATATAGGGTCGATTGCATCTTTTTCCCATCGATTTCAATTGTAGCGTCGACCTTCGCCTGTGCCATCACAATGTTGCCTCCGAATCCAACCAACTTTTTGTTTGCCATCTTCCTTTCAAGTTGTGGCAAAGCGCCCTCTGAGATGAGTGAGCAAACACTTCCAGTGTCAATGAATGCCTTGACTTCCACATTACCAACAAGCATCACTTTTGTCACTGGTTCTATTGGCTCGCTGATGTCATTAACTTCTGCGACCGTTGTGCCGGTCCGACAATCCTTCGCCTCGTGTCCGATTCTGCTACATTTGGTGCACTTTGGTCGTTTTTGCGGCTTAGAACATTTAGCCGAAATATGTCCCAGTTCATTGCAATTGTAGCACTTAATTGGTTTCCTTTCTTTCGACGTCGTGGATGGTTGCGTTGATCCCGCCTTAGATCCGGTATCGGCGTTGGAAAGTGGTCCTGAACTATTCTCCAGCGAGCGAAGCAAATCATTGTTTGTTTTAAGATTCATCGCTTTCAGCATGCGCGACAAAGCTCCATCATTTAGACCGTCAATGATATATGCATTGATAGACCGCTCATCCATCTGACCACGTCTACCATAGTTAAGCATTATATAATAGTACTCCTTTAGACTCTCATTTGGTTTACGATGCCGTTTTGCCATTTTCTTGTGAACTTCAGCCGTCGTTGTTATTTCTGGAAAATCGGTGGTGAACGCGTCCACAAAATCTGACCAGCATGCGAAAATTGGTTGCGCATCCAGCCAGCTTTTAGCTACTCCCTTCAATTTCAACTGCACTGCCATTAATATTTCTCCTTCACTCCAGCCATAAGAGTCCTTCAGTTGAATTGTTCTGTTCGCAAACTGTGTCGACGTGAGCAAACCGTTGATTGGGTCAAAATCCGGCAGCAAGCCTACCAACTCGTGTACTCCGTTCGCAGTCCATCGTCGTTGAGTGTTTACGTTCTGCGCCATCCCGTCTCGCACGTTCGGCAAGTCTTCATCCAACCTTATCAGCGTCTCCTGATCTCTGATTGCGTTCTGTGCAGCGTTCATTTCCACTATAACTGGTCGTGCTGCCCTCTCCACTTGCATATTCGCCAGATCTCTCACTGTTGACGCCAGCCCTTCGATCAAATCTTTCAACGACGCAATCTGCTCGTTGACCGTCCCACTAGACCCGATCACCTCCAGCTCTTCAACATCAATCTCGTCGTCTCCAAAAATGTCAGCTAATCTACTTACTTTCGCTGTTTTGTTTCCGCTTATCGAAACATTTTGACTCGCCAAAAGCTTATTGAGTTGTTCGATTTTCAAAGAACTCAATTTAATTTTCGTTGCCATCGTATATTCTTTCTTAATTCCACAGAAGAAGAAAAAAACAAAACCCGCTTCGCTGAATTTCCACGAATTCCCACTCGCTTGCTTACGCGAGCTCTCGAAATCCCTTCCACGGAAAAAAGAAGCCAAAAAAAACGTATATATGCTTTTGCGTTACGTGTGCATGAATTCGGTTTTTTTTCCTTTTTTTTTCCTTGTTGTTGACTTTCTGCTTATTGCGCCAGCGTCGCTTTATATTCTCCACGCTTACCGTCGATTCGTCGCTCCGTCGATCAGTCTCTCATACGTTGAAACCGATGTTCTCGTTGTCTCTCCCTTTTGTTCGTTGAAAGCGTTGTTGCCAGATTTCTCTCTCTAAACGTTGAGAGAAACTTTCGTTGTGAGCTTATGCCTGTGCTCCGTTGCCTTCCTCGTTCTATGGCGACTTCTCTTCGTCACCAAACGCTGTTGCCGTTTTTCTCTCTAAGCGTTGAGAGAATTTTTCGTTGCGAGCTTGTGCCTGTGCTCCGTTGCCTTCCTCGTTCTATGGCGACTTCTCTTCGTCACCACAAGCTGTTGCCGTTTTTCTCTCCAAGCGTTGAGAGATTTTTTTCGTTGTGAGAGCGGACCGTGCTACGTTGCCTTTTTTTCTTTTTTTTTTTTTTGCAAAATTCGTTTTAGGCGTTAGATTTTATCCCGGTTCTGAACTGTTAAAACTAAACTTTATTTATAAAATGAAATAAAAAAAACGCAGAATGCCGCAAACGTATTGAAATTAACAATGATTTAAAACAAAACAAAACAAAACACATTAATGGATTTTCGTTTAAAAAACTGATGCGCGTACACGTCCGCTCTCCGTCGCTGCCTTCGATTGACTACCAGCTCTCGTCTTCAATGCTCCATTACATCTCAAGTAGCCGTCTCTCCATCTCTCTCTCTCTCTCTCTCTTTACAATATTATATTCTTGAGCAGGATCAAAAACTGAGTCCCTTTAGACATGCCCGTCTGTTCGTCCGTCTGTCCGTCCGTCCGTCAGATCTCCTTCGAAACGACTGGACGGCTAGTAGGTATTTTCGGCCCCGATTACGATCCTAAGTAAAATTGGCGATATCTGCCCATCTGTCACGCCCACAAATAAATATTTTAAGTAACTTTCGAAAAAAAAATTGCGTAGAAGCATTCCAAGCAAGTTGAAAAATTGGTTGACCAAGACGAAGGGAATGTGTATGGGATAAATTGATTTTTTCCGCCCATTGTCATGCCCACAAACATTAATTTGGTGTAACTTCCATACATAAAGGGAAAACATAGTCCGTCAATATTGTCGAGACGCTGGGCATATGAAATTCGGGCTTGACCGACTGTAGCTAACTAACTTTTTTTGTCATTAAAAATAAACTTTACCTTTTTTACGAATCAAAGTTTTCTTCTTTAGGGTTAGTTAAACTTGTTTCATTTTAAATGAATCAATTGACTAACTTATAAGATTTTTGAAATGTTCGATTCAATTAAGAAACTGATTTGTGAAAAAGAGTTCTGGTCCTGGGGGAAATGTTTTCATCAGAGCCCCTTGAAGTGCTGTTAAAATTTCAGTAAGGAATTTAAAAAAAGGAATTTCAGGGCCCGGATTTTGTTGACTTTAATAAATTTAAAGCATACTTTATGGGGCAAAAATTTTTCTCACCAACATTTTGCGAATAAGTTTTGCAAAGTTGAACGTCACATCAAACCGCTTTTCTAACTTCAAAAGAACTCATATTGAAGTTAAAAATCGATTTGAATCTTCGCCTTATGTGAGTTGAACAAAATTTGTACTCCATAAGGTATGCTTGAAATTTATAAAAGTCAACAAAATCCGAGCTGAGGTAATAACCTAAGTTCTGACCAAAACGCGCCTAGCCTATTACTTCCCTGGCCAGGAAGAACCATGAAATGTTTTGATCAGATCTTCTTATCCCGAAAGGCGTGGATGTATTCTTTAAACTTATTTTGATAACTAAGTGAAATGCTAAAAAAAAGTTATTTCCAACTATGTACAAAAATTCCAGAAAAGTTTTAGTAAGCAAAAAAAACACAGAGTTAACCCCTAAAAGTAGTCCGCCCTGGTCCATTCTCGAACTTGTTCATACTCATGTTCCCGCCAACATGCACACCAAATATCGTGAAGATAGCTCAACTCCTTCGATAAGAAAACTGTATGCGGACAGACGGACAGACATACGGATCGAATCTCCTGGTGACGCTGATCATTTAAACACACATTTTGTATGGACTACATATCTCCACTGGTTCTGGATGTTAAACGTGTACGCACACACATGCAATATACAAAGAGGATTCGATTGCTTTTATTCGAAAGGTCACTAAACTCCTAAGACCTACAATTTTCTCTTCGCCTCAATATCTCTGTGCTTAAATAGGGTTAAGCTCTAATTACGAAAATGATACAAAAGGCTTCCAAAGCATATCGAAAAATGCGAAAGCATCAGCCGATGAATAAATCTTTGAGTAGTTAATACATTTGCGTTAAATAGTCAATCATTTAATTAGTCTGGTAGAATAAACGCAGCTGATTTAAAAGCTTAAAGAATTTCTTGTTCGACATGAAAATCACAAAAAAAAAAAACCGAAAATTGGCAAAATGGTAATAGTGAAAAAAATTGAAATGACATATTAATTAGCAATTTTAAGCAAACCACGAACTTTAAATTCGAAATAAGTTTAAAAAGTAAATACAGAATAAAAATAAAATAAATAAACAAAAATGAAATCGCTCAGCATTGTTAGCAGCAACAATGAATGGTGCAATTGAAAATCACATTACCGCGTGGTAGCGTTTAATTGCAGTAGCCTCATCGTAATTTTATTGTGTTTTCACAGCGCAGTTTGTGGTTTTTATACGTTGCAAATGGACGTTTTGTGGAAATGCACACAGCGCCGTCGGCGTCTGTGAAACAGAATTGTGCAAAACAGCAAAAGCCATTTGAGGTTGAAACGCCTCAATTTGATGGTTAATATTATTCATTTTAAATGTCTCTTCATTTTTTATTTTTTAATTTTTTTTTTTTTTTTGTGGCTCTAATGGTTTTTTTATAGCCAAACTGAAATCGTTGAAGGTGAAGGTTCCCTGGGAGTTCATAGCACAATTCATCATTTTGCGACAATAGTAAACTAAGTACAGTATACTCTTGTAAAAGTTTATAGTTGCGAAAAGTTAATCGAAATTCTGCTCTCATGGAAAGCCTTAAAAAGTGAACTTTTAATTAACTTTTTTGAGCTGAATTATATTTTCAGATTTTCTCGCAATGCTTTGAAAGACTTTCGTAAACATTCAATACACACACACACATAAACGAAACAAAGTTCTATTTTTTAAAGCGCAATGTCCAATATTGCGAGAACCCTTTGCGAGAGAACGAGACGTGACGCAGACACAATTTCCATTCCTGCAATCATATGCCGCAATCTCCAATGTAACGCATTGCGAGAAAAGTTAGAAAAACCGAACATTTGTGTGACGTAACAAGCTCTCGCTATATTAGACTTTGCGCTTTATAGTGCGTTTCCATATGGTGTTATTTACGTGTTAAAGGAGGCTTTCGTGTTAAGCGGCCTTTAACACCATCTGTTGTACGTGTTTTTCCATACAAATTCTTAACACGAAAGCCAAGTGTTATTCTCAATAACACCTCGGTAACACCTCATTCGATAAGAAAATATCGATTTATCGTATCGAAATTCATGCATATCTAACTGTCAAAATGAAATCAAAACAAAAAGCGACAATGGATGGTAAAAGAAACTATGTTTTTAATATTAATACGTATGTATGTGAGCCAGGTATACTTCCCCTGAGCCATCAAGGTGTAATTTCCGAAAAAGGTCTCCAGAAATAAAAATGTACTGATTTTAGCGCTTGAAAAGCTGGCAGCGCTACTTGCAATTGAAAATACACGAACAGTTGTCAAGCTTTAACACCTTCGTAGAATGTGTGGAAACGGTAGTGTTAAATCGAAGTGTTAAAGCTTAACACTTCAGAATTTAACACCATATGGAAACGTACTATTAGACAAAATTTTGTTCGTTGTATTCATCGAAGTAATGGATAATTTTATCATCACTAGTTAATGCAGTGGTATCACAATAAAATTTTTAGCAACCCAGATTCGAAAGGAAAACTACCAAATTAATTTTTCTTTTTTTTTTCTATGTTTATAAATATGTAGGTATGAGCTTAAAGCTGAATTTTATGGCCTTTCAAAAAGAGGGAATAGCTAAGAAAATTTTTGTTTGTAATTTAAGGGCCGGTTTCAACAAGCTATTTAAACAAAACTTAAATGAAAGGTAGGTACTGTCAAAATATCAAAAATGTTGCCTTTTATTGGACAAAAATATCGAGCAATCGCGAATATCACAAAAAGTTTTGTTTGGATTTTAAAAAGTTTGCTAGCGATCGAATCCTTTCGAAGTCCTTTTCAACAAAACAAAACAAAAAAATGTAAGGGACATTCACTTAAATTGAATTTGTATGAATGTATGTATATATGTATGTATGTATATTGGAGTGGCTGCGACTTAGGCCCTATACCGTCCCGTTGTGATACCACGAGAGGTTCTTCTTGTGTTTGTGTGACTCTATGTGTGTCTTTTAATATAGTGTGCCTCTAACATGCGGGTTTTTGAAAAACCAGTGCTTGGCTTGGAACATTACACTCCGTTTCGGTTGTGTCGGGAATCGAACCTCGGGACCTGGGACCAAGAGCATAGCACGCATCCCCTACGATATTCCAGAGCCACATTTTGTATGTAAAACAATCACAAAAAAAATGTTCTCAATCGTATTAAAGTACCTATTAAAAGTAGACGATGGCAATATTAAGACTCTATTAGTGATGCCATATGGCATCGCTAGGCGCTACCAGGTTAATATAGCCTTTGTGAACAACACCCACAAAGTAAAGCTTATTCTTTCATGCGGTTGCACTTAAGCAAAACTTCCGAACTGCTTTGCGAAATTCATTTAAATTAAGTCATTCCATTTCATTCTGTGCTATTCCATTCTGTACCATTCTGTCCCATTCTATCTACTCTATTCCATTCTACGTTGAATTGTGACCTTTTCATCTTAGCTCATTATTTTCGTTTGCTGTGACTGATGTTTCACCAACAGCTGTCGTCTCTTAATTTGTTGCCTTTCTGTTGCGATGTTCTTTGGTGTTTTTGTTGAATGTGCCGTGCCGTTGCCGTTGCCATTGTCGCTGCTAATAATCATGCAGAGTGAACGAGCACAAATTCATTTTCAGCAGCTTTGCTTATCTCTGTGTGTCCAGGTTGCGTTACGTACCGTAGCGTAGCGTTGCGTTGCGACGTTGCGAAGTTGCGACGTTGCTCATACGTTGACGTTTGAAGGACTCGCAGTGCTAGCAACTATAGCAATTGATTGACAGACCGTCTAAAGTACCTACCGCCTGCCCGACTGACTAACTGACTAAATGGCTGACTGCCTGAATGGCTGACAACTGGCAGCTTTAAGCACGAGTGCGTAAGCCCAACAATTCTTTGCATAGCCTGCATACTTTGGCGCACATAAGTCGCAGCCCACAAACGTTCATGCTATTCTCGTTATGAATTCATGCGTTAAACGAGGAAAATGTGTTACGCAGTCGCGATAGCGTGAAACCATGAGCGCTGCTTCACTCACTCCTGGCACTCGCTAGCTCACTCGACGGCTCCTTCACCGAAACGTACGCATACAAATAAGCGAAGCGGAGCGAAGCAAAGCAAAGCCAAGCAAAGCAAAGGAATTGCTCAGCAAACCGCAAAAAGTGCAGCTAATGCAATAATAACAAAATATTTGCCAGCATACAGTAGGGCACAATTGCAGCAACAGACTCATACGCACACAGGCACAAAGGTACACACGCACACGCGCACTCACAGACGAACGGTATGGCAACAGCAGGCGTACAATAATAAGCAAAAGTAGCGGTAGCAAATAAAACCGCAAAGTTGCAACAAAGGCACCAACAGGCGCGGGAACAATAATTACCACTACAAACGCTTCGTGCATGAATGCATGCATGCGTGTGTGAGTATGCCTATACATGTATTTGCAATAACTCGGGCGCTCTTTGTAAGCGCAGAACTAAAAACAAAACTAAAAACCCATCGAGGAAAATCACATCACGCTCGAACAAACGGACAAAAACTTACTTACATTTACCCTAACTCCTGTGCACACACACACATACGCACACACACACACACACACACACTCACTTGTCCATAGATGAACAATGTAATATGCGAGTAGGTTTAATCACTTGGTCATTCGTGGCAACGATTCCAGTTGGGGTTGCTTTGAAAGAACAATACAATTGTCGTGCATGAAAAAGTTTTTTTTTTTCCTTCTGGTTTTTTAGAATTATTTTGAACGCTCCTTGCACAGAATGCGTTATTTAGAGCGTACAAAAACTGATTCGAAAGCCAAATTAAGCGGAATACGCTGCACGGTAATGAGATGCAAGAAAGGTTAAATTAAACAATTCACAGGCTGGACTCGCTGTATTTTAAATTAAAAATCAAATGCAGAATTAGTCAAGCTTGAATTTCCATTCGGTTGCGCGCCGCTTTTCATAAATTGCAGATACATATATGTAATCTATATGTATATATCTATATACATATATATATAGATTTTTGATAGTAAACGCATTTGACCTTTGAACTTTTTGTGCCTCCTCATTGAAAAGGGTTTTATTAGCTTTTGATAATGAGATCGAACATCTAATACGGCCAATGAACATTTAATGAGCTTAACTTAGGCCATAAAAGCGATTAGCGGCAATTTTCCGATGGACAATAGGTATAAATTTTCCGCTGAAAAGCATTGAATGAATTGTAACGGTTGCGTCTTCTTTCCGTCTTTGTGTCTAGTGTAGTCAAGTGTTTTTTGTACTTCTTTCTTCCTGGGTACTATGAGGTGACATCGTGATTGACAACACGAGAAGTGGTATACCATATGGGTATTTCCGCAGAAAGGTCTACCGGAAATGAAAATGCCCCAGTTCCTTAAAAAAAATTTGGGGTATGTACTATCATAGCAACACATCGGAAATCCACTATTTAAAAAGATTGGTGGTTATAGTCAGCCCTCATTTCTGTAAAACATAGGTAAAGGCTTATTTTGTTGTATTTGTATTTTTTAAATTACCTTTAAAAGTGCTTTATCTATGAAATTTTGGCCATTTTAGTAACCTGATCAATGGAAGTTATCGTCCTTAATAATTCCAATTAGAAGAATCAACCACAACAACAACAACAAAAAATCTTTAACGAATAAGTTGATAATTATCTTCTAATTACGCAAGCTCAATTAAATATTGTTTTTGATAAAATTTATTATTGGCCCTTCTATTTATAATACCAGAATTGATGAATTTAAAGGAAAAAAGGTTAAAATAAAAGACTATTTTCATGACAAAAACCCTTTTAAAAAAAAATGTCACGTCACGTATGTCACGTAACGTATCATAATATGCCTCAATAAATAAAAAGTAAAATGAATTTTCTGGATTAAAAGTTTTGACACGAAAACTGCAATATTTCTCGTCATTGTTCATGAAGTTTCCTTAAAAACCTCCACAAAACCATATTTTACACCAATTATTCTACAGCTGAGGAACTGTCAGATAAGGGAGACAAGGAGTTAAAAAAATTGATACTTCACCGAAATTTTTTGCATCAAATGCGTACGACTGTCTAGGGCGCACCTACGGAAATACCCATTACCCATATATAGAATTTGTTTATATTTATATTTTTTATTTAAAGAGATTAGTGTCTCGGATAAAATTTCGCTGTTGAGGAGTATAACATTTAGCTATAGTGATATAAACACAGAGTCCTTCTAAGAGCACTTGCAGCACAATACTCGTTTCATAATAAAAAATAAAATCCCGACCGAACGGTATTTTCTTATAAATTTCGATGAAGACACTGAAGATCTCCATATGAAATTTTATTTGCAAAATAACACCAAAGCGCGAGGAAGAAACACTTGTCCTTTAGTGAGGACAATTGATATGAGAAAAACTAGTCCGTTTCGGAGGACTTTTTATATTTAGAAAAACGCTGTTCCTTTACTTAGGATCTTTTTTCGAAAGAAATTACGACCGAACTGACCTATTTAGCTGCGACTCCAAGCTCAACTCTTACTTTTTGACTATACATCGGAATATTGATTTATATGGTAATATTTCTCATACGTCGGGCTAGCTAGACAGGATTTTTTAAGATTTTTTATTCTTATCAAAAAATTCGCTAAGTCAAATATTCGTTGAATTTGCATGCTCTCATCTTTATAAAAATCGAAACGAATAGACGCACATTTCCACACGTACACACTCACAGATATTGCATGAAAAACATTGAATATCGATTCTATGTATTGTACATTTTAACAACAAGCTAAACAAAACGAAAACAGCGTTTTGAACAATGAAGTTCCATAACAACTTAGACACCGGTATATAACACTGTAAAACAGATTATTTTAATTGAGACAAGAAAAGCCTTTCTATGAATTATGTTTAACAAAGTACTTTAAACGAATTCAATGCATAAATTAGTATATATATGTGAATAACTGTTAGCTGGGTTCTCTGCAGCCTCAATCCCCAATACTCATTTGGATTAAAATGGTTTTCTTATTGACCACTAGGAAAACCATTCGCCACAAATTACAACAGTAATAACTGCTTGATTTTTCCTGTATTTTCTGACTCCTGCCCCCTTTTTTTTTTTTTTTTTGGTTAAGTCCCACAATGCTAAGATGAATGAAATCGCATTAACAATAAAAGCGCAAAGACCCCACAGCACAGTGGGGTCTTTGCGCTTCGACTTCTTAGATTTCTGAGCCAAAAATAGAAGGAGTTGCCCCAGAGCAATAAAATTCGACATCGACGATTCTTTGCATGTAATAAGAAGTTGTGAAAAAATTGTGAAAATCAAAATTTCAAGTAATAAAAGATTCCAATATTTTTGATTTCTTCTAGTGCAGGAATTCCCTTTCCAATGATACAAAGTTTTTAACATTTCATGACCACAAATACTTGGATTTTTGTCCGCAAAATGAAACACTGCAGTGCTCACTGTGCACAAAGAATGATTACAATGATTGTTAAGGCATCACTTCAGAATTTGGATTTCAATATTTATGAGGAGAATAATTTTAAAAGTTATATATATATAAAAAAATATAAAAGTATATAATATATCTATATATCGCACACTAATCACTAAACCGGCACAATTAAAAATTTTTTTAATTAATTTTTTCATGTTCGCCAACATTCTACTGCAGGAAAAGGAACACTTAGAAAATTAACATTGATATTTATTGATTCTGCAGTTAATTAAGAATAAAATAAATTTTAAAAAAAAATTGATTTTACAGACGTCGAGCGTTATAGGCTGTTTGCCCGAGAAATGCAAAGTTTAGAGTTGTGCCGATTTAGTGATTAGTGTGCGATATATCAAATATAAAAAAAAAACCCATGTTGTAAAAGCGTTTTTCATTTATAACGAACTGACAGTCAGCCCGAATTCGATCAAACTTTCATGGTCTTTTAGATTGTTTATATATAAGGCCATCATATTTTTTTCGCACCAAAGCAGTACAAATTGCCAAGTACAGAGTAAAAAATCATTTTTTTATATATAAAAACAAAAACAATCTTTTTATTCAAGTCCAAAGAGATTTCGAAGTGAAAACAAGATCTAAGATCTTTTCAAAAAATCAAGAATGTGTTTGATTAACAAACTTTTGGATTAGATTGGTAATATTGGCTCTAAGAGTTGAATTTTTCACTCTTCGCAATTTGCTTTAAAAGCTGTGGGTGTTCCTTCAGAAAATCGAAGAAATCAACGCAATGCAATTGTAGTTTGAATTAAATTTTACCAATAAAATTGATTTTAAGGTATCGATTTTAAGATTGGACGTCTCCAAAAATTTTTAATTAAAGAAAAAATGCGTTCAACTGGTGCGCTGGTTCCAGGCAAGCAAAGAATGAATTGAATGAGAACCGAAAATTCCAAATAGGGCACTTGCGCAGCATCTGTGTGCTTGAAAAATTCAACCCATATACTTTCCATTTCAACATTCTTTTGGTTCCACTCCAAGATTTGATCCCGTGTAAAATACGATTTTACGTAGCCATACTAAGAGTGCGACATTTTGAGTCTGTGTTTATCGTAGAACATTTGATTTGAAAAAAGTTCAAGAATCAGTACGAAATCAGTACTAAATCAGTACCGATTTACAATCAGTACAATGAGCCGAAAATCTGTACTGCACTGATGAAATCAGTATGTCTGGTTGGCTTAGTTATATAATAATTTGAACGAAGTCTGTCGACGCGTTCGTGGGTAATGGAGAAATTCTTTATTTAAAACCCGACGTATGAGCAATGTAATATAGAAGGCTGTAACATTACGTATACGCCTTATATTGAAAAATAACACTCTGGTAGTCGAAGAAAAAGACAACGAATTTAAAGGTTTCAGCATACTTCGTGCACGAGGAATCGGACTGCATGATGAGTTTTTTGAGCTATCGCTACGCCTTCATGCAAAAATTTTTTTAAAGTTTTTTTGACCACTTTTTTGCCCATATCTATGTATGAGTTAAAATTTGGTGTTCTAAGCTAACACAAAAATGTACTCTGAGATATGGCAAGTAATTTTTCTCAAAAGACCGTTATGATAAAATGCCGAATTAGAGAGCTATACACATTTAAAACTCAAAATTCGTACATTTTTTTGTTGGTATTTTAAATATTTCGAAGCATACTTCAGGGATTTCTCATTTGAACGTCAATGGGAAGAAAAAGAGAGCGAGAGGGAGACGGATAGATAGAGAGAGAGAGAGAGACGGATAGATAGAGAGAGATACAGAGAGAGAGAGAGAGAGAGAGAGAGAGAGAGAGAGAGAGAAGAGAGAGAGAGAGAGAAGGATAGATAGATAGAGTGGGCAAGATGAAGAAAGAGGGCAAGACGGAGAAAGAGAGCAAGACGGAGAAATAGGGCAAGACGGAGAAAGAGGGCAAGACGAAGAAAGAGGGTATGAGACAGAAAATGATTGAGATTGAGATTGAGCGATAGAGTGGGAGAGACAAAGAGACGGAAGGAGCGGAAGGCAGAGGAAAAGATAGGGACAAAGATAGGAGCAGAGATGGAAAGAGAGGAGAAGAGATAGATAGAGAGGATGAGAGATGGTGAGACAAGGTAAGAAAGAGAGGGGAAGAGTAAGATCGGGAGATAGAGGCAGATAGGGAGGGAGAGGAAGTGAGAATGAGAGAATGGCTGGTCGGAATGGCTGTGACGGGTGTTACATGTAGAGTGATTTACTTGGTCTTGCCCTTATGCAAAACGGTTTTAAAAACTAATAATTTTTACCAAAATACTTATTAAAATATTAACTATTAATATTTTTTGGGTATATAATAATTGTTCTTTTTAATAAAGAAACTCCAACTTAAGAAACTTCACTTATTGGTTGTATTTAAGGTCAGTGCACCACATAAGGCCCACCTAACACCTTTTCAATTACAGCGTACAAAGTATTTATGATACAAAACCGATTCTTTTTGTGTTGTTTTATTTGAAAAATTTTCTATACAAAAACAAAAAATTCTATCAAAATACATTATTGGATAAGCTCCAACAATGCGATCTTAAAAATACCTTTTTCGATGCATACTTTTGGGGGCTCAATTTGAAGTGACTTCATACCAAACTTCGAAGATAATTCGGGACAGGTTATCGTGATCCAATCCCAATAATATTTAATATTTAAGCTAATAGGACCATTTAGAAAAAAATTGGAGGGTATGCGTTTCGATTGTTGAGAAAATAAAATCCTCCCTTATATGTATCTTGGGACACCCTAATATACTTATATATACAAAGTATATAAATAATGTAAAAAGCAGTCATAAATATACTTAAACAGTCATAAATATACATATACTTATACATACCTAGCCGGACTTTTTCGCATAAAGGAAAAATTCATTAATGTTTTCACCGATGATGTCAAGGGGAAAGTTAGAGTACTTCTAAATTCAAATGACATTGTCATCCAGAAAAGGTGTTATTAATCGCAATTCCAATGACAAAAAAGAAAACAAAAAATTAAAGGACCAAAACAAAACACAAAACCGTGTTTCATTTTCATTTCGTATCACTCCCGAACGATGACATTTTCTTGCGAAACAGGAGGTATCCACTCCAATCTCGATGACCAACTGGGGACATGTCCTCTCATGACGGCCAATGCCGCTTGTGTGTAAATTTCATTAGAAAGTTGGTGTAGAAACAGGAGGAGTCGCGGCTCTTATGTCATGCTGAAATCATTGATGGTTTCACCGGGACTTTTCCTGTTGGGTAAAGATTTCCAGCTTCAGTTTTTGTCGTGGGTGTGTGTAATTCACCTCATCAGTTATCTTTTATTCATGTCTCTTCCGCTTGAGTGTTATGTGCGTTCACGTGCATCATTACTGCTGCTGCTTCTTGTTTTTAAAGCGACAGAATGCTGAGTGCAGCCATCGAGCCTTGGATTTAATGACAAGGATGCGTGCCTTGGATGTACATATGTATGTAAATACGTGACGTGTTCTTTCTTTGCTTTATTTCATTTTTGATGCTATTTTGAATGTAAGATTCATATTTATGCAATCGGAAGTAACAGAAAATATAAAATGTAGCGTATACAGGGTAACATGAAAGGCAACTCGCTAAAAGCAGATACATTAATCTTCTTCGCTCTTCCTCTTCTCTCCTTTTCTCGCCTCTTCTTTTCTCTTCTCTTCAATCGTCTTCTCTCCTTTTCTTTCCTTTTCTCTCCTTTCTCTCCTTTTCTCTCCTTTTCTCTCCTTTTCTCTCCTTTTCTCTCCTTTTCTCTCCTTTTCTCTCCTTTTCTCTCCTCTTCTCTCTTCTTCTTTCATAATCTCTCTTCTTCTCTCATATTCTTTTTTCTTCTCTCATATTCTCCCTTATTCTCTCTCACTCTCTATCGCTCTCTCTCGCTCTCTCTCGCTCTCTCTCGCTCTCTCTCGCTCTCTCTCGCTCTCTCTCGCTCTCTCTCGCTCTCTCTCGCTCTCTCTCGCTCTCTCTCGCTCTCTCTCGCTCTCTCTCGCTCTCTCTCGCTCTCTCTCGCTCTCTCTCGCTCTCTCTCGCTCTCTCTCGCTCTCTCTCGCTCTCTCTCGCTCTCTCTCGCTCTCTCTCGCTCTCTTCGCTCTCTCTCGCTCTCTTCTCGCTCTCTCTCGCTCTCTCTCTCGCTCTCTCTCTCGCTCTCTCTCTCGCTCTCTCTCTCGCTCTCTCGCTCTCTCGCTCTCTCGCTCTCTCTCGCTCTCTCTCGATCTCTCTTTCACTCTCTCTCACTCTCTATCGCTCTCTCTCGCTCTCTCTCGCTCTCTCTCGCTCTCTCTTTTGCTCTCCCTCTCTCTCTCCCGCTCTCTCTTTCACTTTCTCACTCTCACTCTATTTGTCTCTCTCTCTCTCTGCCTCTCACATTATTTCTCTTTCTCTCACACTCTTATTTCTCACTCTCACTCTCGCCTTCTATCAGTCGTTCTCACATTCTTTCAATCTCTCTCTCTCTCACTCGCTCTCTTCTATTTCCTGTACGATTCTCTCACCCTTGTTCGCTATATATTTCACTCGATTTCACTGAATTGAAACATTCACAACCGTAATCATGTTTAATCGTGTGTACGATGGAGTGCCTTGAGCTTTTAAATTGCATGAAATTTATAATAATTGCGGCACAGATTTTAACGCATGCAGTGGGCTAGCGAAGCTTTCATCATACGCCGCATTCCATTTAAAGATCTGAGTTTTGAAGCAAAGAAAAAAACGTGAAAAAAAGGCAGATGAGGATTACGAAGAAGCAAACTATTTCCTGCTATAAAATAATTGCCGCTCTAAAGAAATACAACAAAACTCTTCACGCGTAGAACGCTCATCGCTTCACAAAACGTCGACAGCATCATATGGCGTCATTAGCCGCAAACGATATACGCTGTTTAAACAATTGCATGGCATGGGTAAAGAGAGAGCGAGAGTACACAACAGAAAAGAGAGCGAGAGCGAGAGAGAGAGAGAGGGGGGAGAAAGAAAACAGAAAACCATGCTCTAATGGAACATTGAAAATGAGGAATAGAGAATCGCGAATGGAAAATGGAAAATAGCAACAGTGTAACGAACTTTTCCTCGTTCAGGTGAATGTTACACAGTTTCTTGAAGAGCGTCCGCTGTGCCGACAACTTGGTAATAGGTATTGCCTACAGCTATTTTGCAGCGATTTTCAACTGAAGGATATGCAATTCCAGGGAACGCTATGGAAAACGCAAACGGGGAAGAGTTCTAAATGGTTTATTTCGATGGCAATAAAGGCGCGAGCCAAGCTCTTAAGCGTTATTCCATTGAAAAAGGTGTACTTAAGGAAATTGATGAGCCGTGCCCTGGTTATTATAATGAATCATAAATCGCTTTAAAGTTGATCTGATTCTTTTCTTTCTGCAAATTGTGCGACAAGAAAACAAATCAAAAATAATAGGTAATAATAACAAATGAAGAAAGAGAAAGCGAGAGAGAGGGAGATTCTGCTATGGAAAATTCTTCTTGCCTCTTGTCATTCACCCCCTCCCAATCTCTTTTTTTTCATGCTTCATCTCTCTTCACTTTTGGAGTATTATCAGCTTAAACAATGCTTCTTGCCTTAAATCAGCTCCTTCAGCAGCCACTTCAAGAACATGCTTGCGCTTGCTTTAGCATTTCAAATTTTCCGCCATTTATATATATAAGAATGCATATATATATATATATATATATGTGTGTATGTATATACATATCTAACCGAAAGAATATTTGCATATTAAGAGGGAAAAGCGTACGAAAAAATTCAAAAGAAATCAAGCTTCAGCTCTCTTACCAGAATAAACAAGCATTTGCTATTTTTTCGTCTTTTTTTTTTAACTAGAAGCTCTAAAACAATGAAAAACTTCTCCAAACAAAAAAAACAAAAAAAAAACGGAGAACAGAATAAGGGGGGAAATGGAAAAGCTGGACGGCATGAAAAACGATCCAAAAAATAAAATTTGCAACACACTGCTCGCACGGTAATCGAGGTGGCAAGGATGAAAGCAATTTTCGCAGTAAAATCTGCGAAGGAATTAAATAAATTTAGAGCAGGAAATTAAATGAAAAGATCTTAAATTTAATATGATTTTGTTTTTGCTAAGCCATCGTACTGAAATGCCTCGGAGTAAGGGTTTTTCACATTGCGAAATATTTTAATTAGTTGGGATTATATGCATGTGGATTTGAGTGGAATAATTCAGCAATAAAGGACGGTGCCTTCGCCGCTAAAAGGCTTAGCTAAAAAATTTTTAAAAGTTTTTGAAATGGACATATGGGCATATTCCCCAAACGGTCAACCAGGATCGAAAAATACAATTTTGATAATCATGGTAAGTATTTTATTGTGTGCAATTTAAAAAAAAATTCTAAATTTTTATCATTCTGTGAGTTTTTATACCCGACACACTCTATGTCGAGGGTATATTGCGTTTGTGTGGTTGTTTGTAACACCCAGAACCAGTCGAGATAGACTATACAAAATATATATAGAAATGATCAGCGTCACCAGGAGATTCGATTTAGCCATGTCCGTCTGTCTGTCCGTCTGTCTGTCTGTCTGTCTGTCCGTCTGTCCGTCTGTTTGTATACAGTTTTCTTATCGAAGGAGTTGAGCTATCTCGATGAAATTTGACATGCGTACTCACAGGCACATGAGTAAGAACAAGTTCGAGAATGGATCCGATCGGACCATTTTTAGGGGTACCTCCAGTACTAGGGTCTGTTACGAAAATCACAAAAACTGCTCAAAATCTCATAAAGTAACCAAAAAACACGTTTTTTGCGTATATCTCAAAAACTATTCTTTAGAAAAATAAACGGATGCCATTTTCGTGATCAGCGACCCGAATTTAGTCTAAAAACTATCATTTCGTCTCTGCTCTCGCGAAAGTCTTAAATTCTATAAGCTAGTGTAATTTATCATCCTTGGTTTTATCCATGCGTTAATTGTTCTTCAAACTGAAAAATTTCAATTAAGTAATTAATTAATTGCAACATAGAACGATATACCGAGTGCTCCCACTATCGAAAAAATTAGTTAAATTTCCTGCGATGGAAATTCTAAACTAAGCACACCGCAAATTGCCTATTCAATAAAAAATAATCTTTTGCGAATGTGATTTAATCATACTTAGTTAAGAAATATGTAGATAAAATATTTTAATTGTTTCAATTTATTTGTTTTAATTTGATTTTTTCCTTATTTGCTTTATTTAGTGTTATAAATGACGACCTCTGTGACGTAGTTGGATAAGATGCCAACTTACGAAGCGAGAGGTTCTGGGCTCAACTCCCAGCTCAAATCGTGCACCTCTGTGCCGCTTTTTTCTGTGTCTGTTTTTCTTTGATTCCCCATTGATCGTCGTATCACAACAACCCCATGTGAGGTCTAAGTGAGTCACCCTTAATGGTGGCAGCCACACTAACCTATCCAAACCTAACCTCACCAAACCAAACCAAACTAAGCCAAACCTAAGCTTACCTAACCAAACCTAACCAAACCTAACCAAACCTAACATAACCAAACCTAAGCAAGCTTAAGCTAAGCTAAGCTAACCTAACCTAACTTAACTTAACCTAACCTAACCTTGCCCAACCTAACTTAACCTAACCTAACCTAACCTAACCTAACCTAAACTAATTTAAATTAACCAAACCTATCCTAACCAAACCTAACCCTGTGTTAAAAATTTTTCTACACAAATATTAACAATATAAAGTGAAAACATTAAAGACAGAGAGCCGAAAGCCCTGTTGCTAATGCTCTCATTACATATATGCAACCGTTTATTATTGCTTAAATAAATAAAGAATAATAATAATAAAAATAAAACAAGTAAGAAAGCTAAAGTCGGTCAAGCCCGACTTTGAAATACCCAGCGTCCCGACATTATGAGCGCACTATGTTTTGCTTCTCTATTTGTGGGCGTGGCAGTGGGAGGGCAACATAAATTATTTCCGTACACCTTTCATTCGCCTTGGTGAACCTATGTTGCGAATTTGAAGCTTCTACGCCTTTTACTTCGGAAGTTACGAAAAGTCTTTATTTGTGGGCGTGGAAGTGGGCGGGCCACAAAAAATTTTTTCCTACACCTTTCATTCGCCTTGGTGAACCTATGTTGCGAATTCGAAGCTTCTACGCCTTTTAGTTCGGAAGTTACGAAGAATCTTCATTTTTGGGCGTGGCAGTGGGCGGGCCATAAAAAAAAATTTCCTACACCTTTCATTCGCCTTGGTGAACCTATGTTGCGAATTTGAAGCTTCTACACCTTTTACTTCACAAGTTACGATAACCCCTTAATTTTGGGCTTATTTGTGGGCGTGGCTCGAGGTGGGCGGCGTCCATTTTTTTCCAGGATATGTCCCTTTTCGTAGTTAACCAGTACACCAAATATCAATGGAATGTGTTGAGTGGTTCGCAAGTTACAAGCATTTTACTGAAAACACATTATATTCATTTATGGGCGTGGCAGTGGGCGGATGTCTCCCATTTTTACTTAGGATCATACTCGGATCCCGAAATACCTGTGTGCCAAATTTCGACTTGATTGGTCCAGCCGTTTCGGAGGAGATCCGACCACGGACGGACGGACAGACGGACAGACGGACGGACGGACAGACGGACAGACGGACAGACGGACAGACGGACAGACGGACAGACGGACATGTCTAAATCGATTCAGTTTTTGATCCTGATCATTTCTATATACATTTTTCTATATCTCCGGAGCTTAATTCTCCCTGTTACAAGATTTGCACAAAACTAATATACCCCGCTTACGCTGGGTATAAAAAACCAAAACAGGTACATATTTTGTTGTGTAAATACTGGATAGAAAGCTACAGAAGTCGTTTTTTAAAATAAATAAAGCGCTTTTTAATATTCCTTTCCACTTGGGCGATTCCGCTATACACGATTTCCGATAATAATTTTTTATTTTCGATAAAATTGGTTTTTTTTTTTGTCAATAGTACAAAGAAGAAAGTCGAAATTTAATATTAAATTTATTTATATTTGATTTAACTCCATATTCCATTTATTGGCGCGTTTGAAAATATTACTATTCAAAAATCCTGACAAAACTTTAAAGTCATACCTTTTTAAACTGTCACAAAACAGCCGTTGCCGACAATTTGAGGTTACATTTTACCGACTAAATTGAAGTAGAAATATTAATTTATTCTCGCGTTGCAAAAAATTTACGTATATGTTTTGATATATTTAGCATTATTGATTCCTAAAATATACTGTTGACTTGTTGCACCCGCGATACAAAAAGTGTAAAAGTTTACTTTTTTCACAGAAATAAAGAGCTAACATTCCGAAACTTTGTGAAAGTAAGAAGAAACCAAAACTAAACATAAATTAATCGTTTTTTAAATTGTAGTGATTGCCAGGTTAAAATAATCGATAATTTAAATTGGTTGCACCCGCGATTTTGATGTCAGATCGCGGGTGCAACTATTTGTAGTTTAACCTTCTTGTTCGACTTTACTACATATTTTGTTATTTTGATATGCAGTCACTCTAAGAACATCTTCTTTAAATATGTGGTAAAAATAGAAATTAATGAAAAGATATCCATGTTGGATGAACAATGGGAGGGCTGAAACATATACCAAGCATTCAATCAAAACATTTCTTCCAATTTGAAGAGACTCGTAGCATTTCTGTGGTGCGCACCTCACGGTCTCATTTTAAATGCAAATTGGTTTTGAAGTCGCCAAAAAGCCCCACTAATACAGAAAGTGATTGGAGTGATGACGACTTGAAGCCTCTTTCATATCTCAAAATACGAACAGAAACTCCGCATTCTTATATATCTGTGCCTTCAGTTTCGGATAAGAGAAAATCTTTATTACCCCTTAAAAAGAGATGGAGCGTTTTCGATTTTAACAGTGATTTAGATACTGAATTTATAAATGACGAAACTCCATCAACGTCTTTTTAAGCTTCAGAATAATGACGATGAGCATGTCCTGAAACTCCTACTGTCCAAACTTCTGTTCTAAAAAGATATCATTGCGATGGTTTGTATGCCCTCGTACAAGTGCTCTGCAAAACCGGCAAAAAAAAAAGACTGCACCGAGAGAAATAACAACAGTTAAATCAACTTCTTAGAACAGTTAAAGTAAGAGTGGTCAAATAAACTGCATTCCGCGTTAAATGCACTGAAAAAGGCAGTCAAATGAACAGTTGAAAAACAGTTACTTTTTATGTTCAAATTCGCTTTCGTTCACTTAGACGTATAAGTTCGCATTCTGATCAACCGTCTCCGGAGGTTTCGATAGCTCAGTTATTTAAGCTGTGATTCGACAGTCGTGAGCTCCGAGGTTCTATATCTGCTGGCGGCGGGAATTTTTCTGGATTTTTTTTTTAATTACAGTTTGTTTTTTTGTTCAGAGTGTAGTTGTTTTGGAAGACAAAAATTTTCTCCTAAATTTTTAAGATTTTAATTTATTTTATTTTTTTTTAATGGTTCATTTTCAAGCAAAAAATTTTGGGAGTGAAACAATTCCTTAAGCACGTTCCCCAAAACTTGAGCAACCATTAGCTCAAGTGAGCGTTTTGACCAACAAATTAAATTCGTTCGTTTAGCGTAATGGTTAAAACGTTCGCCCAGCGAAGTGGTGGTCAGCGGTTCAAGGCTCGGCCGAGGCGAGAAAATTTAAAGAATGAAAGAGAAAAAGATTTAAATAGAAACAAATAAATAAAGAAAAAATTATAATAATTTAGTAAAAAAAAAAAAAATATTAATAAAAGAAGGTAAAAAAAAGTCAAAGCAAAAAATAAATTTTTTTTTCCCAGTCGCTGGTGACAGTTGATTTAACCGCGAGACAGTTATATCAACCATCAGGTAGTTATATCCTTATTCACTGTGTTTGTACTGTTGAATTGACCGCTACTACACATAAGCTAACAATTAACGGTGAACTCGGTTATTTTAACCTGCTTTTTCAGTTAATATAACTACCTTTTTCTCTCGGTGTGGTTGCATCCGCGATAATTTGATTTTGCACCCGCGATTAATATAAAAATGAATAACTCTTTGTTTATATTTCTCTTGTTAACACTTTTCATTTCCTGTAGTTTGTTAAATATACATCTAACAAAATAATAAGGCATAACACATAAAATGTATCACAATTAACAGATTTATGCGTTTTTTGTCTCCGATCTAGAAACGTAGGGCCAAATTTGTTGCACCCGCGATGGCAATTTAAATCATTCTCAAGACTTTAATAGTATTATTTTAAAATACTTGTGACCTAATATGCAATGAAAATATTAAGATGTAGCCTTTTCAAGACTATTTTTATTAAAAATGTTTTTTATTTAGTTACATGAAACTAAAACATACGTGTAAATGTTGCACCCGCGATAATGGAATCGCCCATTTCGCATTTTTAGGTTTTAATAAGATAAGTGACTCTTATTTCTCGTTCGTTTGCGACCACACGTTTATTGCTTTCATTATGATAACTTAAATTCGAAGAAACCCATCTTCTCGAGTGCACGTAGAGCTACCAAACTTTTATCGAATTTCGAAAAAAAAAATTTTGGTTTTCTATTTTTTTTTTAATTTAAAAACGTACAAATGTACGTTCGGGACCGGCGGAAATTTCCATATTGTATTAAGATCAATACTTTTCAATATTTTACAGAATAGTTATAGGTTTTTTTTTTAATTTTTTTACACATATATTTTTTTTTTTTTGTTTGGATTTGATGCCAAACGAAGGAAAACACCTGGTCTTGTCGAAAAGTCTGCGATAAACGAAGAAATAATTGAAAATGGCTTTATGTGGTTGTATGTATGTATGTGTTATAGCCGCTTTATAAAGGCCCTATAGGGCCGCATCAAATGGATCAACATGTATTGAAATGAAGGAAGTTATAGAAGAGAAGAACGTGAAGTTTGGCTTGAAGGACAGACAGCATTGAAATATGATTTCCAAACAAGAATTGTTTTAAAAACAAAAATTCAACAATGATTTTCAGTGTTTTACTTTGATAAAACTTTGAATTAATTATTAAAATGACCATAAATTCCATGTGTTTAGAATTTGACAACATTCACGGCTCGAGCGCTGTCAAATTAAATTCCGCTTTAATATTAAATTCCCGGAATATTAAATGTGTAAATCAGGTTGCACGCATTTGTCATTCTCGATTTCGTTGGGTGTCGGAATTTTGAAAATTTTAATATCAATATATCGTTTAACGCAATTTGCGGAAAATGTCATTAAATATTTGATTAGAGCAATGAAATTCCCGCAAAACACAAGCACAAAGCCGACTGATTATAACGCTAAGAGCATTGCATTTAGTATGGCCACATTTGGTATTTTATATTTCATTTCGTTAAACATTTACGAATTCAAGCATGCCGAAGTGCCGAAACGCCGAGAGCCCGGCAGCCAGGGAGGCCGATTGCCCGAGATGCCAAAATGCCTGAGCCACACTGTTCTCGGCATGATGGGCATGGACAAACGTACGAGAATGCAATGCGAACAAATATGCTCCACAATATGCAAACAAATGTACATGCATCGGTGGAAATACCGTATTTGCTTGTGCTGTTAAGCTTGAGTATGTACCAATGTATTTTGCAAACGATACGAGAAGAGTAAACTTGAAGAGATAAATATAACTGCATTGCAAATAAAAGACCAAAAATATTTGCTTGTTTTAAATAAAGATATAAATCCAGAAAGAAATATGTATAAAGCAAGCTTCGGCAAGATGACAGTTGAAACGCACAGTACGGCGAAATCAGAACCAGAACCAGAACCAAACCCAGAATCAGAACCAAAACCAGAACCAGGGCCACAACCAGAGCGAGAACGAGAGCGAGAGCGAAACAGAGAACCAGAACAAAAAAGAGCGCGAGCATAAGGATGGCAATGGGAAAAGCAGCGAGAATGTGGCTGTGGGTAAAAGTGGGACTGCAACTGATGATGACAATGGAATCGGGTACGCATGGATCCTTTTTCCCAGAGTTCCATTTGTTATGAACATGAAGGAAGACAAAGGCTCGACCGCATGCCTGTTTGCATTTTCTTTTCGGACGCTTTACGCATACGAGCTTGACAAAAGGATATAAATGCATATGCATATTTGCAAATAAAAGCAGGAATTTCAATTAAAACTGCCAGAAGAAAGACAGAGACAATTTAAGAAGCTCAAGGAAGCTCAAAAGAGGAACTCGTTAACAATAGTTCCGAATGATATACAAAAAAATAAAAATAAAATTTAAAAAAAAAACATAAGACGAAACAAAATTCGAGAAAATAATTGGAAAGCATAATTCAAAAGAATTGACTTCCACAAAAGCTGACCATCAATTATATGGAAAGGCAAGCGCATTGAACAGTGTAACGATTTACATATCTGAGAAAACATTTTTATAAAGCATTGGAATTCTGCACGAACTTTTCAAAGGCTTAAATTTCATATGAATTCATAATCAGCCAAATTGACCGAACCATACATGTCCTACCCATGGACATATGGGCCTATATGAACATGCAAAAGCACAAGAGTTATGTTGAAATTGACAATGGACCTGATCGGCCAACGTTTTCAGATACAGTCGAAACTCTCTAGAATGAACTTCTTGCTATAGCGAATCTTCTGAAGGCCCTTTCGATACATTTTTAGTGCCTTTTCTTTCTCCTCATAAGGAATTCTCTCTTAAACCAACTTTTCTCTGATCCCTTGGAGTTCGTTATTAGTGAGTTTCGACTGTACCTCAAGGGCTAGCGGTTGTTACAAGATCTCAAATCTTCGTTTCGGTTTTTTTATTTTTATTTTTAGTTACACTCAGAATAGCTTTTAAATATAATGAAATCTCTACTTGCGGACATCTCCCATAAGCGGGCAAAAAAGTCGCAACCGTCGGTGTCCATTTATGGGCGATTTCACTGTAGTCTCTTTTGCTGCAATAAAAATTCTTCCTGGACCTTTCAAGTCAAAATTCTCGACAAGAACGTTTTGAATTCACTCATTGTGAAATTTCGTTGTCCAAGTTTCTTGCGAAAATGAATTCCATAACTAATTGATAACACTTCGTGCCGATATTGTTACACCGTTTTAACATTAAATGTGGTCTGCAATCACATCGGCTCAACTTTAACACAAAAAATGGGGAAGGGATTTCGTAAAATTTCAAGGGACAACATTTTTAACCGATAAAAAAAAAAAAGACAAATACACACACTACATGCCGCATGTTTATAAAACCGTCACGCCTGTTTTCCGACCCTTCTCTACACAGCATCACTGGCAAAATTTCAAGTTTCATCAAGTCTCGGAAATCGGAGATCTTAGAATTATTTTATAATAGACACGAGTATGGCCCCATCAAGCCCATTGTTATTGCTCATGTTCCCCTCAATAAGCATACCAAATTTCGCCGAGGTAGCTTAACTCCTTCCATAAGAAATCTGAATATGGACCGACTGACGGACGGACAGATGGTCTATATTGACGCCCTCTGGAGGATGCATTCGTACGCACAAACACCATAAAGGTACCATAGACATCATGGGCGTATTTACAGTAAGGCAGGGAGGGGCAGCTGCCTCTCTCGCAATTAGTTTCTGCTCAGTATACACCGCAAAAGAGTTTTCCAAGAGTATCAAGAAATGAGATACGGCTGCCAAAATCGTTTTTCTGAAGATAGAAGGAAACCTATGCGTACATGTGGCAACACCTAGGAACTTACGGAAAAGTTCCAACCATACTTTCCCCTCCCTAACTGAAATTCTGGATACGCCCATGATATACATAGAGTGTATCGGGTCGAGCAAGCCCTTTTAAGGAAGTCATTTAAATATAAACATAAAAAGTCTGCGTTGGTGCCAAAGTATTATATAATTTGTGTTAGGATTATAGAATAAAAGCATAAAAGGTTTCTTTCAAAAAATAAAATGGCTTACCTTATTTCTCGCATGTTCGAGCATCGCAAAAAGTTTCTGAATCCATATTTTTCTGGAGATTCGCCTGCAAACAAACAAAAAATTCTCATAAGTTAACTCGAAAAAAATAGCAAACACAAAACATCGATGATAACGGAACCATTATGTATAAGTAATTATAATTACATAAATAGAAATGGGAATTTCTCCTAAGTGCAGCAATTATTTAAACGTCAAAATGTTCCAAGCACAGAGCTATGAGACCGCAATAGAAAACACCGTCTTTCATTTGGCATGTCCGCTGTGCGTATTGAAACAAACGCGAGACCGCATGATTACAAATGCAGACGAAAACAATTTGCCAAACTATTTCCGCTCTTATGGTGGTAAAGGCTGGAAAATGCTCCATAATGCACTCAAATGGAATGTGATCGTTGTCAACATTTAACTCGGCGTTCAGCAAATGCTACCTTCGCATCACCGTGTCCAAATGTATTGCTGATGTTACCACAACCGGTTACCTTGCCATTATCAAGAAAGACAAACGAAAACGCCATTATTTTGCGACGCCATCTTTGCCGCCATCATGTTGAAACATTATTTAATCGTTTCTATTTTCATCACGGCACACCGGAAATGTTTTGTAGCACAGTTCCCTGAAACACTGCATATAGTATATAGGACAAATGCGTTCACTTTCACAAGTATGCAGGCTGAGACGTGCTTTTGCTCGTAGGCCTTGGGATATGTTAAATCCTGTGTTCATAAAGTGATGCGAAAAATTCTTCTCAGCACATTCAAAGTACTTCAATTTTTTCTTTAAACTCTATGAGTATCTTATAAGTATATATGTTTAAAGGAACGAGAAAGTTTAGAGAGTTATGAACCAAAAACAAAAAAAAAAAAATCCGAAAATTTCATGGCGTCCGATTTGGATGAAAATTTATAAATAGAATAAGTGAAAAATTCTAAGAAATTTGGCGTCAAAATTTTTTAAAGAAACGGATTACAACTACTCTAGTTTTGGTCTAGTCCTTTTTGGACCAGTTTTTTTTAAAAATTTCAGTGCTAAAGTTCTTAGAATCATTCACTTATTCTATATATAAATTTTCATCCAAATCGTACGCCATGATTTTTTCGGATTTTTTTTTTTGTTTTTGGTCCATAACTCTCTAAACTTCCTCTAGCACCCCCAACCCCCCCAAATTAGTTTGGGTTAATGTCTTATAATTGTTCAATATACCACTGTGGAAAATATAAGTACTATCAAAGCACTCTTTCTCTGGACACGCCACTGAAACAGCCTGAATCCTATGATCTGGGAGCTTTAAACCATTTTTTTTTTTTTTTTGTTGTTTGCTAATCCTTTTGATAATTTTGGTTTGGTAAAAAAGGATTACAAAATTTTTAGGGAAACACTTAGTATGATTATTACAGTCAGGGCAAGACCACAGACCTGTAAACCTGCTAACTAACAATTTCAAAACTTTACAGGGTAAACAAAAAACACTTTTTTTTTCAAGACTTCAAAGTAGGGAAGGAGACCCAAAATATGGATGGTTTATTTTGTTCCTATATTAAGTCTCTTCTAAATTCGATTCTGTGCACCATACAAAGTCTACTTGGAGTCACTTGTTGGTGTTAGCTGTGAACTTTGACCACAGTTGGACTTGGCAGTTTTACTCATCACCGATTTCTCCGTATTTAAAATTTAAAATTAAAAAAGATTTTTTTGCCTGACGATGCAGTGTGCTTTTTTCTTTCGAATGACATCGAAAAGTCGGAATCGGCCAAAAGTGGACTTAGCAGGTTTACACTTTAAGCCGACGATATCCTTTTCAGACCAGCTGCTAGATCTGCATTTAGAGTTAAATTTCGAATTTATCCGTGCATTTAAATGGACTTCATACAATATCCCTGTAGTCAGTCGAGCTAATCCCAAACTAGCTATTTCACTACCCACTGGTAGCAGGGACCGGTCCCTTTTCTATCCACAACGCTGTCGACTTCACAGTGTTGATGTCATTGCCGGGGACGGGTCGTCATTTTATACGCTATTTTAGTACATTTAATATATTACCGTAATAGCGACGGTAGCAGCTCTGGCTGCCAAAGCTCAGTAGAAGCGGTTACGCCCCACAGTCCAATTGCTGAGTCGTAATTTCGAAAAAGTTTTGCTTAATTGTGTTTGAGTTTTTTTTTTTACCTTTAGTATAGTGCTTGTACACGTTCAACCAAATTTTCGTCAACATTTATATGTTTCCAGCGGCAGTATTGCTTTCCAGTTTACACTTGTACGACAACATTCGCCATGTCAACATTTTTTCTTGCCGGGCAACAATGGTTTTTTTTTTCATTGCCTTTAAAGCTGTTTAAAGTTATTGCCGAAGTGTTTGTTTACACCGGCAATAGGAACATAACATGTTGATGTCAACAATTGGAGAAACATTTTAAAATTTTAAATTTATGCGAAACTTTTTTTATTCGTTTTTTCTGCATTTATTATGCGCGAAAGAGGTGAGAGTTAAATACCCGCAGAAGCGTCGAACTTCGCAACGCCTCTCAAGAAAATAATGTGTCAAAAACCCCCATTCCCTGCCATTCTCTCTCCCTCACTCTGTCCCTCACCATTTAGCGCACCATCTCCATCACTCCCTCCCTCAAGACAAGGAGAGGACTATTTTTGGTAGCGTAACCCAGCAGAAAATATCGCCATAGACACGTTTCTCTATCGATTTTGTCAATGGGTACAGCGACAACTTTTACCCAGGCAATGCATTACTGCAATAAACATTTCCCATTACATTTCAATTGATGTCAACAGGAGACCGTCGATTTTCAACAGGTATGGCGACTTGCTATGCCCCTAGCAAGGCAATCTCCTATAGACATTTTGTATGGGCATGGTATTGAATGTCAATAGAGCGAAAGAAGAAACGAAACGATCTGGCGACTGCTGCATGACATATTGATACAAAAATGCTATACATACATGACATACCTACTACTTGGGTATATTGAAACGATATCGCCAAAGCGAAATTCGAGCCCTTGCTCTCTGCTAGGAATAAACAAGCCATAAGAGTAAAAATTAGGGTTATGAAAATTTCGCGAATGATGGCCATGAACATCTTTTAACCGGAAGAGAGAGTACTATTTTTAGTTGCTAAATAAGCCGCCCGGCGCCGAACTCCAATTCAAATTATCCACTTAATTGGCTACAAGATTTTAATATTTTTGCTTTTTTGTTCACCATTAATGCTGTCAATATCAAAATGTTTCAATATCAAACACTTTCAGAATTCATAATTTTTGTTCACATTTTACATGGTCAACAAAAATGTTGATCGGCAGCATTGGGTGTTGGTTGACGAGCAACAATGCTGCCGTCCAGTTGCTATCCATTTTACATGAGCAGCATACGGGCAACATCAAATATTTTCCTAATCTTGACGAATTTTAATGAACGTGTACTGATAACTGTAGTTAAAGAATCTGATAAAAGCTTAAATATTTGAGAACTTGAAAAAAAAAAGAAACAAAATCAAATATGTAAATACTAAAAACAAGACATTAATTTGAAAAATGACTACAAAAAATGAAATATGTATGGCAGCATATATAAAAATTGAATTATAATAATTATTATGCATCATATGAATTAATATGTTCGAATGCGACTTAGAAATTTTTGATCGAAAGTCAGAACTTCATTTTAATTTCGACTCGAACAGAAAACTTGCAACTTTGGCGCATACCCGAATATGTGCTTTCTATTTATAAGCCCACACACATGCATTCCGTTGACCTAAACATTTCAAGGTAGGTTTGCACTTCAAATAACAACAGAATAAAACAGAAACATACAAAACACACAGCCAACAAAATGAATGGAAGCGTCGGCTTTCCATGGTTAAAGAATGTTGGGATATAGGTATCGCACACCCTCTTCTAAGGTGACACAACTCAAAATTTCTCATTTTTCAGAAAACGCAAAAAACAAAATGCGTCGCAGTGTCAATCAAAGCAAGAAGAAAGGCATTGACGGGATATTTCGGCTTTTTAACTATAATGACCAAAACGGAATAGAATTTTTCTTGAAGTTAGAGAGGTGAACTATGATCAAGTTCCATATGTTAACTCAAAATTGACAATTTTTGAGTTGTGTCACCTTAGAAGAGGGTGTGCGATATATTTGGCTCACAAGTATCTTGTCGTTCAAAGTTTGAACCACGACTTTGAGCTTTCAAGAAATTTTGAAAGTTTTTGCAGATTTTCATTTTAAATTTGATGAAAGATTAAAACAGGCTAATGATAGCTGCCAGGCAGTCATAAAATTTTATATGAAAATGATTTTTAAAAAAAATTTCGAACACATCAAACACATTTGTTTAAGCTTAATTGGCATGAAGGACTAAAGGAATGTGTTCGAAAATTTTAAGCTTTCGATGCGAAAATAAATAAAATAAATTATGTTTGCCGCAATTGGCATAATTAAGCCAATGCCACATATTGTACATATATGTATACCAAAATTGAGTCCCGATGATAACCTATGAAAAGCCTATGTAATATGAACAGGCCTTGCAACAAATTGTTTTTTCACTCTATCCAAAGTCGCATGCATGTATGTACATATGTACATACATATATCGTTTTACTTTATTAAAATAGCTACGCATTTCGATATGTTGAATTGAGAAATAAATGCTTAAAAGTAGATTTAAATTGAAATACTCTTAAATTGTGCAATAAAAAATTGATTGAGCATATTAAAAACCGGAAGCAGCTATGCGGTTCGAGAAATTGTGTGAAAATTATAAAAGGCAAAAATCAGACATATTCATTTAAGGCCTTCCTGATCTCATATCCCATTGCAGATTTTGGGCGCAGCTCGTGAAAAGACTCGTACTCTTAACCACATTTCGCAACGAAAACAGAAGAAACTCTCAATATTTCCACATCAATAACAATCAATTGGTACTTATTGTTTTTGCTTCAGCCTTATTTTTTTATTATTATATGTTTGCTTTTTTTTTAAATTTCAAATTATGCCATTCGAAATTTAATCGAAAAGTTTATTTAACAAAGGATATTATTTTAAGGAGAAGACAAACAAATCCAAAAAATAAATTAAAACTGCCGACATAACAATTCCATGGAATGTTATTTAAATTAAAATGTATTCAAATTGAATTCCAGGACATTGAAAAACGCCATTGAATCGAGCATTTTAAGTCCTATTCACATGAATCGATTGTCGGAGTTGGTTCAGTGGGCGATCGAACGAGAAACTACGGCTGCGAACACGCCGGATCAAACGAAACGTTTTCCAAGAAAACCGTTTCCGTTTCTTTTCTTTCCGTTTCATTTTGACTAATCGCTCTCATTAAGCACTGATGAACTGTTGTTTTTGAATGCCGTTTGTTTCGCTTTCGTTCGTTTCGTTTCGTTTGATCTGGTGTCTTCGCAGCCTAAGTAGCAAAATAATAAGGGAACAATTAATTTATAAGGCGCTTAAATTGCAGGGCAATGACGGACGAAAATAATAGTGGTCCTCATGCAAGTTCGCAAAATATTACGAAATGAGAAACTTTGCGAACTGGGAAATGGTTTTCGCTTCACATAACGTCGTTTGCTAAGGTTCGCATATTAAGCTGGGGCCAATCGCGTTTGACAAGCCAAGAACTTGTGGTACAAATGGTTTTAAACCTTAATTTTAATAAGAAAGAAACCGTTGAAGATAGATATAGATCAACTTAAATTTATTATATTCGAAGGGTCGCTCATGCAGCGTCGGATAATTTGCGATCACAAAATTAACGAAGGCTATTTGCGAACCTGCATGAGTACCACTAATACCTCAAAATAAGCAAAGAAAATAGTTGTAAATTGGAGAAGAACTTTTCCCTGGCTTTTTCGAGAAAAAATGGATTTTTTTTTTTTTTTGTTTTAGTTTTTGTTATTTAAACAAACAAAGTAAAACAGAAAATGGATTTTTTTTTTTTCTTCTATTTGCATATCTCTGAATGCAATCCAATTTTAGACTTAAGCCTGCAGTGTTGGCAGTGTTCTATTTTCCTTGTATCCATTATCCATCGAGATAATGCTGCATTCCAGCTAAGTTGTCTCCTATCCAATTTGCACATACTGCACACTAAGCAGTACGGAGCAGCACATTCACCTTCATCTCGAACAGTAATACCAGCGCCAGCGCCAGCTCCAGCGTCAACCTCAACGTCAACGTCATCGCCCACGCCAGCTCCCATCGGTAAGCTCTCTCGTTATGCCTTCGATTCAACCTCGAAGACAATAAATTGTGTCAATATTTTTCAATATTGTCGTAAAATATATAAACTATTTTCGCTTCTTCTCATTGTTGCTGTTGCTTGTGCTGGTGCTGGTGCTGGCTCTGGTGCTCTTGCTGTTACTGTTGAGTGTTTGTGGGATTTTTTTGTTTTATTTTATTTTCTTAGTTTTTTGTTTTTTTGTTTATACTGCTTGTTGTCATGTCCTCTGCCCCATTGGCCCGATAATGTGGGCTGGCCATCACGGTATTTAGGATGTAAGCTAAACGTTACAGCTACAGATTTCCTTGCTAACAGCACACATTGCCAATACGACTGGATATCTGGCATCAAGATGAGAGCATTATTTCCGCATCGATTTATTCTTTTTCTTCGCAGTTCGCTTGTTTTCTTTTTCGAAATATTTGTCGCACACGAATTTGCCTCATTGTTTATACGATTCGTAAGCATTCTTGTTTCTGGCTTATTGCAGCAAACCTTTCGTCGTTCGGTGGCTTATACTTGATAAGCTTAGACAGCAGATGGCAAAAACACATTCCAAAGATGCTTGCAAAAAATACAAAAAAAAAAAAATAAAAAATAAAAAAATAACAAAAAATTCTGAACCCACAAAAATATTGCTACCACCAATTAGATTTATCGCATGGTTGTGGGATTCTATCATCGAAGGATTTTGCACACGGCCCTTCGCAAGAGATCATTTACAATTGTTTGTCGTTCAACTTTTTTTTTTTTGTGTTTATTTTTTTGTTTTTAATTCTTCGAAGAGAAAATCCTGTACTCATCATTGCATTTCCAAATGGCTCACAATAATCTTCTTAAAGTCGTCTGTTCCCAGTGGAAATAAGCTTTGAGCGTAACGGCATCGGATAATCAAATTTTGCACCCACCCAATTGTCATTGCAACCAAAGACCTATCAAATTTATCATTCATGAGAAGGAGCAGTAGTTGTTGTTGTTGCTATTGTTTTTCTGCTGCTCATGGTCGTAGGAATCCCAGCAAGTAACCTAATTCCTTGATTCAATCAGCTTTATTGCAGTATATCAAAGCAGCGTAAGAGTAATTTCCGTTTCCCCAAGGCTTTTGTCGCGTTGCAATTCCGTTGTTTTTCGAAGCATTGTTTCGCCGTCTAACTGTCTCCCTCCGATGATGTTTGCCATTGCACACAAACACACATGAGCACATGCACAGTTACATATGTGCACTTTCAACCGATGACGCCTCAGCAATTTTCCAGGACTCTGAATTTTTCATTTTCGAAATGCAATCGAAAAAGAGCAAAATCCGAGCATTGCAAAACCAAAACTAAGAAGGAAAACGAAGACTAAGAGACCGATAACGACAGCATAGATAGATAGTCAGAACAATGAAACTCTCATCCATTTATGGGCTTCTGGTCACAACAACAGTTTGCATTGCATGCAGTAGCATGCAACCCAGGCCCACCCAGCTCAACTCCACACAACTGAATTCAGCTCAGCTCTCAGCCTGATTCAGTTTGGTAGGTAGGTAGCTTCTCGGCATGGAGCAATATTTCAAAATTTACGATTGTCGCTATGAACATGAAAGCAGGTCAACGCAAAATACAAAGCACATCAGCAAGAATTAATGTTCGGAGACAATGGCCAAAGAGAAAATAGCAACAATCCCAACAATGATCCGAGATGACTAACATAGGGGAAAAGAAACAATTTAAATCGTTCAAAGACGTTGAACGAAAAAGAAAAGAAAAACAACAACAACAACAACAAAATTATTCAATTTTCATTTCATTTTTCATTCAAGTATTCGCAATTCCTTTGGCAGGAATTCAATTTCTGTAGACAAGGTTTTTCTATTTTTCTATCTCTCTGTCTTTATGTCTTTATATCGCTGTCTCCGTCTCTGTCGATTTCTCTGTCTCTGTCTCTGTCTCCCACTTTCTGTATTCCATTAAGATTACGGCCCGAATTCTGTGAATTTGAAATCGTATGAGAAGCTTCGGCGTTCGCTTGAAACAAGAATAAAATTTAACCACAAGGAATTTATCCTCCTACTCAAAATACACCTGGTGTGGAGAAAATGGTTTTTTTGTTTTGGTTTTAAAAATAAATAAAACACCTTAATATGTGCACATTTTTCGAATGCTCTCGAAACACTAGGGGGTGTCTTTCGCACGTCTTCAAAAAGAGATGGAAATCATTAAAGTCAATACAAAATAATATCATAAACTATGTGATTATCTGTTTCGACATCAGCCTTCGGCATCGATTTCAAATACATCAAAATTTCATCACGAAAATTCGCGCAAATATTCTTTTATATGATTTTTCGCGAAATATTCGCACACAAAATTTACATACATACACATTTGTATGTACGTGAAAACAAATGGCATCGCAGCAGCAAATCCGCTTTAGGCAAGTTTTATTTGCGGATTGCAAATTTGCTCAGATTTTCAGATTTGCTGCACACATGACATACACCATGCTCCATTCCAGTCGACCCGTATAATATGCAAGCGACAAATCCAAATACGAATGGCAGAGCTTCCAATGACGACAACGACGACGAAGCGTTTGACATGGACGACGTCGCTATGGACAACAAGGACGGACGGACTACCGATGAGAGTAGGGCAAATATTGGCGATTTCAGCAAAATGACCAAAATGTACTTAAACCGAAAAGGGGTTGCCGGAAACAGTAAACTCCAAACGTACGCTGCAGCAACAACAGGAAAAGTAGCAGCAGCGGCAGCAGCGGCAGTAAGAATGGCAACGACAACTGTAGCCGCAGCAGAAATGTAGAATATGCTTTAGATTTTTCGTTGACAAACGATTTGATTGATTCGATTTCAATTTTCAATTTTGAGTGACGTTGTCAACGTATAACAATGCATTTCGAGCCATATTACTTTTGGCTTCAAACGATTTTTGTAATAAAATTTTATTTGATTCTCTCATTTCATTCTTTTATTCCATTTCCAAAGGTTTCATTCAAAGTTTGAATAATCGAAACGAAAGCGCCACAACATAAATACATATATTCGAACTGATCGAATGTTTACAAAGAAATTAAAAACCATGGAAAATTCTTGAACTTTAGAAATGGGTTTTTCTTCTTTCCTTTTAGGACATTTGAAGCACTTCCAATGTTATTTCGATTGAAGAAATTTCAATACATTATATTTATAAACATAATTAAATTCCAACCAACAGTCAAAAGCACTGTCAGGCTTCTCATAGTGTTACACAAATAGAATATTTGATTTAAGGGGGTTGTCTCATTGGGCAAAAAAATTTTTTTTTCAATTTTTTTTTGCATTTCTTTATAGCTTGGATATTTGAGAATATCATGCGTTAAGGATTTTTTTTTGTTCGAAATAGTTTAAAGGATATAGCCTTCTTTGTCGAGCAAGATCTGCGCTAAAACGAGTAAAACTTTAAACGCGTTTACCTTGAAACCACTGTTTTCAACTGGCTGCCACGATTTTTCCAGTTCAACTGGACCGATTTCAATGAAAAACAAGTAAGGGTGTTATAGTCTGGCGAGCCTGACAATAGAATACCCGACACAGACACACGTGTTCAAATCATTTTTAATATCACGAGGTGTTTAAGGCCATTAGGGGCCCCTATACCGACTTTTGTTAAATTTCTTTATGCAAACTGCCCCTTTGCCACGCCCAATTTTCCAATTTTTTTGAATTCTAATCGGAGGCTTTTATATACGCTCAAATTCTAAGTTTCATTGAAATATTTGGAAAATGTCCGAATTTGACGCAGTTTTGAGATTTTTGTGACAGACCCTAGTACTAAGGGTACCCCTAAAAATGGTCCGATCGGGTCCATTCTCGAACTTGTTCTTACTCATGTCCCCGTGAGCACGCATACCAAATTTTGTCGAGATAGCTCAACTCCCTCGATAAGATAACTGTATACAGACAGACGGACGGACGGACGGACGGACAGACAGACAGACGGACATGTCTAAATCGAATCTCCTGGTGACACTGATCATTTCTATATATATTTTGTATGGTCTATCTCGACTGGTTCTGGGTGCTACACACAACCACACAAACGCAATATACCCTCGACACAGAGTGTGTCGGATATAACAACTTAATTGAAAAATCTCTTTTCGTTTTCTGTTAGGAATTTTTTTAAAAAAGGTCCAAAAACAATCAGACAAGCCCCCTTAAATATTAGCATAAGTGAAAGCAAAGTGTTGCAAAAAAATAAAAAATAAAAACAAAATTTAAAATATAAAAAAAAAATTTTTTTTTTAAATAAAACAAAATATAAAAAAATGTTTTTAAAAATTGAAAGAAATTGAAAGAAATCAAACTCACCATATTTGCGAATGAAGTGTTCGAATTTAATATAATTCGACAATCTGTAAGTCTGTGTTGGAAGAAAACACACGTCGAAGCTTATGCGTTTAGTAGCTTCTGTTTAAAAATTCGGGTCCATATCAATAAAACACAGCATGCACTTTTGATAAATACAGTCAAAAACTAAAGTTCATAGCTCGAAAATGTCTCACAACCGATTCGAGAGAATCAAAAACTATCACTGATCAACCGAAATTGTTGAGAGCGACTTTAAAAGTTTCTGTGCGAGCGTAACCTTTCCGCATTAAAAATAAAGGCTTCTCTCAACGAAGGAGAAGAATCTAAGTCCGAAAAATATAAATCTCACGCAGCAAGCACAGGTATAAAATTTTCGTTTATTTCGGTCCTTGTGTGGTTGTTGTTGCGATTTACTAAGTTCAAATGCACTGCACTGCATTTTCTTATTGGGTTTTAGCGTGAGTCTGGTTTTTTTTTTTTTTTTGTTTTTCAAAGTGCGCTTTGAATGTGAAGCTTCAATAAACTAAATACAATAAAACCATTTTAAAACAACAAAATCACGAAGACCCTTAAAGTGAACTAATTTCGATATCTGGGTCAAAATTCTTTTTAATGCCTAAATTTCTGTCGCTGTCAACGAAATTCAGTGTTCGTAAAAGAGCAAATCAAATTAATAAAAAATAAATTTTACCTAAAAATTTACTATTTAATAACGAAATAAAATATTCTAGTCCAATTGGAAACAAGTAATGGTGTTATAGTCAGGCGAGCCTGACAATTGAATACCCGACACAGACACACGTGTTCAAATAATTTTTAATATCAAGAGGTGTTTAAGGCCATATGGGGGCCCAATACACCGACTTTTGTTATATTTCTTTATGAAAACTGCCCCTCTGCCACGCCCACTTTTCCAATTTTTTGGAATTCTAATCGGAGGCTTAGATATACGCTCAAATCCTAAGTTTCATTGAAATATTTGGAAAAAGTCCGATTTTGAGGCAGTTTTGAGATTTTTGTGACAGACCCTAGTACTGGAGATACCCTTAATAATGGACCGATCCAGGAAATTTTTTGAGAGAATGTTTATGGCTACAAAAGAAGCATAAGTGCCAACTTTCGTTCAAGTCCCATTGGTATTTCGGGAGTAGGAGACAATTTTTGAAACACGCCCCTATGCCACGCCCACTTTTCCAACTTTTTGAAATCGTATTACTTGCCTTCAAACATGTTCAAATATCAAATTTCATCAAAATATCATAAAAAACTTCGATTTTAGAGCAGTTTTTGTGATTTTCGTAACAGACCCTAGTACTGGAGGTACCCCTAAAAATAGTCCGATCGGGTCCATTCTCGAACTTGTTCTTACTCATGTCCCCGTGAGCACGCATACCAAATTTTGTCAAGATAGCTCAACTCCTTCGATAAAATAACTGTATACAAACAGACAGACAGACAGACAGACAGACAGACGGACAGACAGACAGACGGACGGACATGTCTAAATCGAATCTCCTGGTGACGCTGATCATTTCTATATACATTTTGTATGGTCTACCTCGACTGGTTCTGGGTGTTACACACAACCACACAAACGCAATATACCCTCGACACAGAGTGTGTCGGGTATAAAAATATGTCTATTCAGTAGATCTGAAGCAAGGAGATTTATTTTTTGAAAATTTATTTTTGGTGGGCTTTTTGGTCCTCGGGGTTGATGTAAATAAATCTACGTTATTTACTTATTTTGCCCAACGTATATATTTGTCAAGAATTTAAATTTAAGATTAAAGTTTTAAAATTACTAATAACATTTTTTGTGTATTTAAAAAAAATGGACTTCACTCAACACTTATGTATATCACAGGCTAAAGAATCACATCTGTGATTAAAAAATATTTCTGGACATTAAAACAAACTATTTTTGACGATTGGAACTCGATCAGGGGAAAGGAAATAAGCTGATTCGGTTTTGAAACAGAGGACAAAATCCACTTCATATGACAACACAGGACGTTATGTTCCGAGTAAAAATCACCTTTGCTATTTTAGTGCTATAGTCGTATGCTATTCTATGTTTTGCGTTCAATATCAACAGCTTTTAGAATCCGCATAGAAAGTTATATGGGTTAAATTAGCCAGTGATGGCAGGGTGTATTCTTTCCCATCTTTCAAAAAGGGATTCCCTGGACGCCAAACGGTTTTGCGTCCGCCAGATATAACACATTAAACAAGAAATTTTATTCATTGCTACAATTGCTTTTCTATTGTAATTGAAATAAATATTCAAGCAATTTTTGAAAATTCCATTCCCGAAGTATTATAATTTTGAACTTCCTCTAAACATTTACACACCCTATTTTCCCTCAATTTTCTATACCCTTAAAAGCAAAACCTTTTTTATTGTGATGCCTATGTGCGTCACCAGTAATAATGGAAGCTAACCTAACCTAACCTAACCTAACCTATCCTAACATAACCTAACCTAACCTAACCTAACCTAACCTAACCTAACCTAACCTAACCTAACCTAACCTAACCTAACCTAACCTAACCTAACCTAACCTAACCTAACCTAACCTAACATAACCTAACCTAACCTAACCTATCCTACTAACTAGATATATTTTAACTTAACTCAAAGTTAGTTCGGTTAAATTAAGTCTCAACTAGGTAAATAGGAAAATTCGACCAGCATCAAGTCCATTCTTCTTCTGCATCTGATTTGCCGATAAGAAAAATATATGTTTCTTATGGAAAAAATTAAGTTACATAAGTTAAGATAAGTTTAAGTTTGTTTTTTTTTTTCTGAATGTACAACATTTTAAGAGTATTGTGTAAAAATTTCAAGGAAATCGTGTTAGGAGATACGAAGATACAGCGTTTCAAAGGCCCACCTCCATTTTTTCGTGGGAAAAAAATTTGAATCGATTTTGTGGAAAACGACTTTTTTTGAGCCCGTGAACACGATGCTGCAAAATTTACTTGACCGATCGAATTAAACTTCTTTTTAATTTTTCTTCGCATAAATGCGCAGGTAACATCGTAGCCCTTTTTTCATTTTTATTTATTTTTTTATTTCTATTTAAAAAAAATAAACTAACCTAAATTTTTAAGCGAAAATTTTTACTTCAAAACAGTACTAAAAAATAAAAATTAAAAAGAGGCCACGATGTTACCCTTTCCAAAACATGTTTGTATTTTTTTTTTTTTGTAGATGATCAGTTAACCCTCTATCGTGTTCACCGCAACCCAACTTTTTTTCGATGCGCCCCCGGAGAATCGCTGCCGCCGATATATTTATCGATAATTTCGAATTTTTTTCCAAAGATACCTTAGACGTTAAGCTATAAGATGTATATGAAATAAATACACCAAAATTATTCATGTCTCCACAAAGAAATTATGAAACATGCCTTTGTTCGGCTTTAAAGCTATACCATCTATACTAACTATACCTTAAGGAAAACTCCGTATTGAAAACATTTACAAAAACAATTTTATAGAATATTTGACTCAGTTAACGATAAAACTTTGAAATCGCAAATTTATTTATTTTATCTTTCTATTCTTGTTCGATTTTGATAGCCAAATGGTTAAGTTTGAAGTCCAGAGAATAACATACGCGTGCACATCAATGAGCACAAAGAAGGGACAGTCTTAACAGCCGCATCTAATGACAAAAGAGCATCGAATTTCCAATTGAAAACCTTCTCGAGAGAATTTCATAAACATGTAAGTTTTCTACTTAGCGCTTTTTTTCATTTGATGCTATCAGTTTTTATGCGAACAAATTCTTATTAAACACAGTTCCCAGTGCAAATGACTTAAAAAACTTTTTCTTTTATTCACATGAACACGCACACTCGCACAAAAGATGAAAATATATCGTTTAAAAAGTATGGCAAATACACAATAAAACGAAAGGTATAAATTGTTATGCAACTGACTTCGTTCTTGTCATTGTCACGAGTTAAGTTTAAGTTTGATTTTTTTTGTTTTTTTTGCTCCCTGTTTTTTCGCGTTGCACTCGTCGCATATATGCACATAGATTCTCATAATGCGCGCATAAAAAAACGATCACGTAAAGTAACCCTCGGAAAGATACAACTGTGCATCAGCTGCAGCTGTTGCACGTTGACAAACGCTGTCAGTTTGTCGCGCGGCGACAGCGACGTCGAGGGCGAGAGCAACATGTCGTCTGTCCCCCTGCTCTGCTAGTTTCATGTTAAATTGCTTGCAACCAAATTTTGAGTAAAACGTGGCGAGCAAAGTGTCAGAATAATATTTGAATTTGGTGATCAGCGCACGTTGAAACAATTTTTCATATTCATTTGTGACGTTCCACATTTTTTCCAACAGACTTTCAACTCACTTTTTACGAGTTTTTTCAGCGACAGGCATTTTTTTTCGTTTTTTTAAGTAATATTTTGACGCTGCAATAAAGTTAGCAATTGTCGCAAGGTTTAACTGTCAATGTAAACGGAAAATGCAATTAAGAGACAATGATTTTTTCCTAGTGTAAGCGCAAGAAACTTTTTTCCACGACGTATGCGTAACGTTATTTGAACGGGCAGATACAAAAATATTACGTATACGCCACGATGGTCCAGTGAATCGGAGAACTTTTAGTAATTGTATTTTATTATTTTTTTTTTCTATTATATTGCATTCAATTCATGTCCATGTTTAAATTAAGGGTCGCAGTCTTCAACTCGTTTTTAAAGAGCTTCAAAACTTTAAATTTTTTTATATCGTCGGCTTAAAGTGTAAACCTGCTAAGTCCACTTTAAACCGATTCTGACTTTTCCGATGTCATTCGAAAGAAAAAAAGCACACTGCATCGTCAGACCAAAAATCTTTTTTTAATTTCAAATTGTAAATACGGAGAAATTGATGATGGGTAAAACTGCTAAATCCAACTGTGATCAATTTTCCTTATGTATAGGGCATAAAATCGAATTTAGAAGAGACTTCATATAGGAACAAAATAAACCATCCATATTTTGGGTCTCCTTCCCTACTTTGAGGTCTTGAAAAAAATGTGTTTTTTGTTTACCCTGTAAAGTTTTGAAATTGTTAGTTAGCAGGTTAACACTTTAAGCCGACGATATATTCTTCTAGTTTAACTCAATTAAAAATGCCTTTGATTTATCCGAATTTTTCAAAAAACCATAAAATGCATATACCTGGTTTGAATTCTCCTGAAGACTATCATTTGAAAGTTTAAATCTTCGAAAAGTTTGAACTAGATTAAAGACAATGAGTATAAAAGAAGAAAAAAGAGGAAATCTTTCTTCCCGGAAATTTAAATTGAGAAAAGTTTTACACCGAAAGATATTTTAGTTCTGTTGTTTAGAAGAAGCAAATTTGCAATCGCTTTAAAATTAACACGAAATGATAGCGTAAAGGCTGTTCAGAAATTAACGCCAACTGGAAATGAAAAAGTGTAGTGAAATAAAAATATAAAAAAAAATGTCGTTAAAAATTAATGCCATTATTTTCAATCTCAGATTAATGTCAAATAAAAAAATAAAAAAAACAATCTTGATTAAAATTAGTTTAAAGCACGTTCACTCAGCATGCGCGCTTTGGTGAAATGAAATTGAAAATGATTTATCATCATTTGAGTGCAAAAATATCAATGGCAAGAGAAACAGCCTATTTTTATTTGCCTAAGGACAAAAATTCTTTGTGTTCGCCACATGAGGTACCACTATTATACTTTTTTATAAGTCGAAAAGGGCCGCACAGTTTGACTCTTCTTTATACACGATGTTCCCAAAAAAAAAAAAAAAAAAAAAAAAACTGAAAATTATTTCTTTTCTTCGCTTGCGTCCGTAAAACTCTTATTTATGAATGCAAAAGCAAAGCAATATCTGAGCTTGCAGAAGAAGAAAATATGCAGAGAGCACGAGAGAGCACAATAAAGAATGACAACAATGGATGGAATGAAGTTAGCCGGCAAGCTATGGCTTGACATATTAAATTCTTATACTTCTAAAATAAAAAGACATTCAAATGGTTACGATAAAATGATGATGAATGCGAGTAGCGTTCCGCGCCTAACGAAATCCCAAGAGATAGAGACTTGCACTCGAAGCTGTTCAAAGAGCCCGCTCCTTCCTCTTTCAAATTTCATTTAAGTTAAATATTTTCTAGATTTTGCAACATCCAAAATTCTCCGTACCCATAACGCGCGAACTGCAAGAGTACCGACAATTTTATTTAATTTTTCTTTCCGTTTTTTTTTTTTTTTCAAATTTTCCTATTTTTATTTATATGACGCTTAATGCTGCTGTTAAAAGCAACATAAATCATGCTGAACTCATGATCAAGTTGAAATGTTGTTATGCTAGTGCTGCTTGGACTTTAGGGCATACCATGGCGTTGCCTCACTGTCTGCTTAGTACGTTCATATACTAAGTGCTCATAACTCAAGCCGTTGCAACTGAGAGAAAACTAAATTGAAATGCGTGGCGTGTCGACAACTTTAAGGAACCAAAACAAAAAAAAAAAAAATATATAAAAAAAATAATAAAATAAAAAATCCAGAAAGTATAAAAAAAAGTCTACCACTTGTAGTAAAATTGAAGAAGCAGAAGGAAAAAATAAAACATTATAAAAAAAAAAAGGAAGAATTCGAAGAGAATAAAGTTCATTCATTCCATCGTGGATTGCTTCCAGATGAAGTTAAGTATTTAGAAAGTTATTTGACGTACTCAAGAAAAATTAAAAATAAATTTTCTCAAGGCACACAGTGCTTACTGTTGTGTTGTTTATTATATTTTCATTACGAAATTGTCTTTCCAACATGATTCAAGCGACGGTTTATATTATCAACTAAGAAAAATGACTTGCATCAATATAGCTTCATGTCTGACCAATTTATATAGACTCTTGTGGATTTTTTTCTCTCTTTCCGAATTACGTTTCGCTTGCTTTCTCGTGAGGTCTTGCTATTTCCTTTCTATCTTTTACGGTTTCATTTTCATTTTTCTTCGTTTTTTTATATATATATTTTTTTTTTTTTTTTTCCTCATGTTTTCTTGACTCTTATAAATAGTTCCTCAACGGTATACTGACATAGTTCGTGTTTTAAGAGTCAAGTGAATTGTCAGCGGAATCGACTTCACTTCTTGGTACAAAGTAGAATGGCGACTACTTTCGAGATGGAAGCCAAGTCATGTTCGTGTGGCTTTCTTGTGGGCGTAAACAAAAGTGATTAATGTTATTCTCTACTGCACATAGATTCAAACAGTACCAAAAAAAAAAAAGAAAAATTTAAAAATATAAAAAAATTAACGACTTAATACATATACATTAGGCCGGGTCGATTTGTAAGGGTGGAAAAAAAATCAAAAATGGTATAGCAAAATCGTAATCTACGACAAATTCTAAGAAAATTTCCCTCAGAAACCATAGTCCTAAAATCAATCCCTGTTCCGCGCAAATCGACCTCAAAATTTTTCAATGACGATAAGTTTTCATTGAAGTTTTTTTTTAAAGTATTTTTTTAAATTATGTTGTTAAAATTAAGATAAAAGTTAGTTTTTTAAATCTTTTTTGCACTCCATTCGAGCCGTTCTTCCACGACTTTCCAATGTTACTGCTATCGCATCATTTCGATTTTTTTCTGTAACTCGCTGTGAAACACTAGTCAGAAGCTGCACACATCGCTCTGTTCCTTGAATGTGTAAGGGAATTTTCGGGTCAGCCAACGGTGGAGCGCCAAACCCAATGTACTCCAACAAGTATTCGTAAGTAATGTTGGCCGTGAAGGGAGGCTCAGATAAAATGTTGTCATCATCCAAATCTATCATATTCATGTAGTCCAAGCATTCAAAATTGATCGTAAACTTTTTGTAAATTCTAAGTTTGGCTGGATTATAGAGCTTATCGCGATAATGCAAAATTTTAGTTATTGCTTTTTCACGAACATTTTTTCTTTCATCGAAAAGCATTGTTAGCAAGACGTTTTCGGGATGAGCAAAATATGGATTATTTTGAACTACTTTGTTCACGATTTCTCGAAGAGTTGGTGGTAAATATTTTGTTGATTGTACAAATTTAAATAATAGCAAACTACCATTTATAGCTGATATTAAGTATAACAACAACTTTATATGCAAAAACCACATTCCGAATGATTTTAATAAAAAAATTGATCCACTTATGTATGTTAAGAAATATAAAGCCTCTAAGGCCCGTTTGCTACTGTTCTGATTAAAGTTTTCGTTCCGAAAAACAAAAAACTTTGTATGAAAATGTTGACATTTTGAGAGGATATCGTGACGATAAAATTTAACCGGAACAGTAGAAAATGGGCCTAAGAATTGTATCACTAGAAAATAAAAAAATTAAAAAAAAAAAAATTTCAATGAAAACTTATCGTCATTGACAAATATTGAAGTCGATTTGCGCGGAACAGGGATTGATTTTAGGACTATGGTTTCTGAGGGAAATTTTCTTAGAATTTTCTGTAGATTACGATTTTGCTATACCATTTTTGCGAAAATGAATCGACCCGCCCTAATATACATATATTGTAAGGCTGTTGACTATTTTTTTTCATTTCCTTTCTTCAGATATGCACAGCAAAGCTCTAGCAAGATTATCTAAGGTCCAAGATTAATAGTTTGACAGGATTGCAGCTTTAACTGGAAAAGCTTTGAAATTTCCCTCAGAATTAATGAATTTAAAAAAAACGATAGTAAGAAATGGCCTTCCAATTCCAAATCTTTTAAATCAGAATTTTTTCCCTTGGTTTTTTTCCAAATGTACCTACTCGCTTTTGGATGTCAGACTGTTTATACCCGACACACTCTGTGTCGAGGGTATATTGCGTTTGTGTGGTTGTGTGTAACACCCAGAACCAGTCGAGATAGACCATACAAAATGTTTATAGAAATGATCAGTGTCACCAGGAGATTCGATTTAGACATGTCCGTCTGTCTGTCCGTATGTCTGTCTGTATACAGTTATCTTATCGAAGGAGTTGAGCTTTCTTGACAAAATTTGGTATGCGTGCTCACGGGGACATGAGTAAGAACATGTTCGAGAATGGACCCAATCGGACCCCTGTCTCCCCAACAATAAAAAATGTAACAATCAAAGTTATTTTCCTCCTTTAGTCGTGTACAGAAATCTAAAGCAATTCAATCAATTGAAACTAAATATTTTGATCGTTTCGCATAAATATTCTCTGCTAGCGATAGCTCGATTTACTGCATAATCAGTTTATTACCTTTCATCATAACGACATATGCATACATATGTGTGTCAATACCTGCAAGGCCAGCCTGTCGGTCCTGTCGATCTGTGGTTTTTTCTTCTCCTATAGAAATCTGTTAACATCCTCAATTAATTACAACAAATAAATGGATTTCAGAAATCTACTTAAATAAGTATAAAGCGTGTAAAACAATAGCATGGGGATGTTTAATTAGGTTTAACACGGTTCGACCGTAAGACCGTAAGACCGAAAATTAATTAAATTTATAAAAATTAAAAAATATGTAAATATTAAAATCATATCGCAGAGCAATGACACAATGACACATACCAGCCCATGTACACATCTATGTATGTATTGCATGGATGTGTGAATGTATTTATGCATGCATGTATGCCAATTAATGCGTTTAAATTTTCCCCAATAAGAAATAAGTACCTACACACATAAATACATACCTGACCGAGAACGATACAAAAGACAGTGGCTCGTAATTGAGGATAATCGAGATGCTTGCTTGATTGCATATTTTTCATCGTAATTAAAATTCTCATGCATCGCGTGGATAACCGTGGAAAGCTGAGAGCGAACAACAACTTTTACATGAACTAAATAATTTAATAGATACTATAAGAGCTCGGCGAACGAAACGGCTATAGACCCATCGAAAGCCACACTACACTCTATGGAAGTCTATTTGCCAGCGAGAAACTTTCAAAATCCTGCGTGAAGCCAACTGTACAAAGCAATAAAAGTTTATCCTTAAGAATCTGATATTGAATCCAGCAGGCAGTCACCCGGTTAGCTAACGAGACTTTTTAACTTTCATAAGTAGCCAGCTTATATGCTGGATGCGTGTGTGCATAAGGCTTACCACGTCAACAGAGGCGCAGCTATTTTCAAGGGAGTTCTTCAATCGAGCATGTGAAAGGAAAACAAAAAAAAAAAAAAATAATAGAAAAGTTCTGAACTCTTAATATGTCATAGAAACTTCGATGCACCATTTTTTCGCTGTTCATGAACTCGACAGGAATATATGTATGTACTTACAGTAATAGTGTATCCTTGAATATTATCCAGAAATTTAAAGTCTTAAGACGGAAGTATGTACCTAACATACACATTACGCCACTGATTTACGAAGTTTGCAATGCAGCCTATAAGCGGCCGCAATTCAATATCTTCACTCATTTATCACAAAATAACGTGTGTGCGTGCATGCACAGCATGATTTACATAAGCATGTACATACATACATCATGCCAAAGTTAAGGTGCAATCAGTGATGCCATAAGATTCCATAACAGAACAGAACATAACATAAAATAACACAAGCGCTTTTTCAGTAGTCAGTGAAGACATAAGAATCCATAAGAGCACATAGGAGCCGATGTTGCAATATGATAAGAATGTGCGCACCTTAGGGAAAGAGGGAAAAAATTATGTCGGGAAAAGCGCAACTTATTATGATTTCTTGAAAAAAAAGTTAAAACAAACACTTCTAAATAGGGTGAAAAATATTGCCATATATCATTATATTTAAAAAGATTACCGTATAATTATAGCTTTTATCATATTTAAAAGCAGTTGTAATTGCAGACTCTTGGCAATGTTCCGTAAAAGGGGATTAAGGTTATGGCAGATTTAAGGAAACAAAAAAAAATATATGGCAAGTCACTCATAAATATCAGCTGATTCGCTCTAACATAAGACGCTCATAAGAAAGAATCTATTTTCTTACAGCATTCTTCCTTGATTTATCGGTAAGTTTATGTTTATGGGATTGACCTAACCACTTGCCATGCATTAAATGTATTGAATAGCATACGGCAATTCAGCTGATATTTAAAAATAGTTCTGTTATGGAATCTTATGGCATCACTGATTGCACCTTTAGATTGGAAAATCTACACGTTCCGCAAGGATATTCACAAAATAAGATATTACAAAATAAAGTTCTTTTGCGTTGAGGAGAACGTATTACTTTCAATTTAATACACTTTAGAAGACATCGCGTTGATCCGCATCTGATGTGAATATGCCTCCAATATGTCCCGTCCTCCTCTCAATACAAGCATACAAAATATGTATGTTTGTATGCATTTTAAATTGATACCTACATACATATGTAAGTATATGGTATATAATTGAATGTTTTTGGTTTTTGAAATCCAACACCTTTTGTATCTGTTAGTTCCTGTTAGTTCAACGACACATTCTCAGCAAATTAATAGCGAAAAGAAAGCAATAAAGTCAAAGAAAAACATTATTCTTATTCTCTATGGGCTCCATCCTCCGCCACGCAGGATAGGTATGTATGTATGTATGTAAGAAGTTTGAGTTCAAAAATAATTTCATGATTTTCTTTCGACACTGTAATAAACGGATCAGTGGGAGGGAGGGGGGGTAGAGTGAAATGGAGGAGAAGTGCTTACAGAACCGAGCGCTGCGTGAGAGGCATGTGAATGAGATGCTGTGTTGAGACTTTTAATTATCCCGAAGCTTTTGTCGGCAGATAATAAATAAAATTTTAATTACAACATGGCTTGGCTTCTTAAGTACCGGGGCTTTTATTCATGCAGTCATTCATTCATTCATTCATATATTTATTTATTTATTTTTGAATCTTAACGATATGTTTTATTTTCATGACGTTTTCGAATAATTCGGCTTAAGCCGTTTCTAAATAAGAATTCTTCATTTTGCATAATCATGGGCTTTTTTGCAATTAAATTTTGCTTCGCAAATATCAATGGCACATGTAGACTGCTGCTTGTGAAATTGTCACCTTTGGCCAACAAATTTAACAAGCTCTCTGTTGCTATAGTACGTTAAAGGACACTCTGACGGCTTTAAGAGCTCTCAGTCGAATTCATAGCTTCTAGGCTAAAATCAAATAAAATAAAATAAAGCGAAAGGAAAGGAAAAAAATTAAGTAGGTATGTATGGAATTCAATCACAGGTAAAAGCATTTCAAAAGCTAATTTTCTGCTTCTTCATTACTAGGTTTTATAGCTTTGGCAATATAATTTCCTTTCTACGCCCATGTACATATATCTTTCAATTGAGGAAAAGTAAAATTTTCCCTCATTTAGTGCCATCAACACTTTCCACACTTTCGAACTCATTTTACCTTTGAGCTTTTTCTTTTCTTTTTTTTTTTTTTTTTTGCTTTCTTCCCTCGTTTCGTTTCGTTCGTTTTATTTTTATATTTTCTTTTGCTCTGTAGAACCCATTAAAGTGATGTGACGACTTCGCTTAAATTCAACAAAGTATGTCCTTAAGATGGTGCATCTTGGTCGTAAGGACATTTGCGCCTTTAATTATGATAATGATGGCCCACAAGCTGTGCTGAGAGTTCACCTCGAGAGTTTGGAATTCCTTTTCTTTTCCGTACAACCAACGACGACAACGACGAGGACGAAGACCAAGGCGACGGCGATGGCGACGGCGACGCAGCGCTCTTGGCTGTCACAATTGAGATATGATGCAAGCACGAAGAGCAATAGCTCCTACGTCATTATACAAACTGAAAATGTACACAAAATGCTGGGAATGTAAATTCCTATTTCTATAACCGAACGTTGCACTTCGTTCACAGTGTATACATTTCTACATATACACATACATATATGTACATATGCGCGAACATATCCCTGCATACATATGCAGCCAGGTCTATTAGAGCAATTCGCATGGTCTTTGATATAGTTATGCAAGTTGTCAAAGTGCAAAGTGCTGCCATGCTAAGTGGACTTGAGCGAGTTTATATCGAAGCGAGTGTAAGCTTGAGCAAATCTTTCAACACACTCGCTCCAACAAACCGATAGACATGAGTATCCGTGTAAGAATATGCAAATACATACGAGTATATGCGCTAGCATGCATACATGCCTTGCTCTAGGGAAGTGCAGCGATGTAAACGTAGCAATTGTCAGCGTAACACGTTCGCATAGAACCCTTTACCGCCATTACTTGCATGTCCTTGCATGGTTATCGTCGTTTGTTGTTTTTACCAACATATAAAAAGCATCCAAAACTCATTCGCATTCACCATCTACATTCAAGTTTTCACTTTTTTTTTTTTTCATCTTTTATTTTATTTACTTTATTTTTTCTATTTTTACTTTTTTTCTAGAGTCGTTGTCAACTGTCAGCTTTCTATGCTTCTTAGTGTCACATCATTATCCTTGGCACTTCCTCAGTTGCAATTCATCATTCTTTGTGTGAATATTTCCACACACAAATAGACTCTTTCTCGTTCCGGTTGTCGTCCACACTGTCGTCCTCATTCTCATTCTCATTCCTCGTCCTCGTTCCTCATTCCCATTCCCATTCCCATTTCCATTCTCTTGTTATATTTTCTGCTTTGTAACGTGCTCATTTCATTATGCCATATTTTTGCCTTTCGGTGCCTTGCAATTGCTGAAATCTCAAAAGAATCATACGTGCTGAAAATTCACACTTTGTAAATTCTCCCGATGGCGCTTCGCGAATTTTAATTCACATAAATTTTATTTTATTATTATTATTAATATTCTTATTATTATTATTCTTATTATAATTCTTCATATTATTATTACTATTATTCTTATTATTATTATTCTTATTATTATTAAGAAGAGAAATTTAAAGTTTGAATGTGAAGTTTTTCACCTAAAAATATATTTTCCTCAAATTGTGTCTACGATTACTACGGACCTCTGTCTAAGGTGTCTGGAACCAGGGGCAAAGGAAACTGTGGAGCGCGTTTTATATCACTGACCGGCTCTTGCACGATCAAGACTTAGTTTCTTTGGGGAGCCATGGCTGATTGACTTACAATATTTGACTGAACAAAATCTGTCAACAATACTGCAATTCGCAACATCTGTCTGCAATATCGCGTTAACATGTACTGGCAAAGCTAGGACCCATGGGGTCTATGCTCGGTCTTAATGACCAACCAGTTTTACCTAACCTAACCTAACCTGGGTCTACGATTGCTTTAAAATTTAAACTTTGTTCGGTCTATATCGATTATAATATTACCGATTTCCGAGTCGCTCAAATTATTGCAAGCCTTCTAATTGTAAAATTTCTTTTTGTTTTTCGGTGTCCTTTGGGATCTACTCTCAGGCATTCTTCATCCTAGATACCTATCATGGGAAAATTTTGCTGTTCATGGAGATAGATTACTCTCCTTAGGATTATTCTTATAGACTTATCTGCAGTCACTTCCAAGGGAGCTTAAGAATGTCTCGGATCAATCTTGGTTTTGTGGCTAGCTCTAAATTGTTCTAGAGATAGACTCCCATCTATAGGGTATCACAACAGACCAAAGGTCCAAGTGTGTCAATATAAGACAGCCCCATTAATCTAACCTAACCTAACCTAACTTAACCTAACCTAACTAACCTAACTAAGACCAACCTAACCTAACCTAATCCTAACCTAACCTAAACACAACCTAACCTACAACCTAACCTAACCTAACCTAACCTAACCTAACCTAACCTAACCTAACCTAACCTAACCACTAACCAAACCAAACCAAACCAAACCAAACCAAACCAAACCAAACCAAACCTAACCTAACCTAACCTAACCTAACCTAACCTAACCTAACCTAACCTAACCTAACCTAACCTAACCTAACCTAACCTAACCTAACCTAACCTAACCTAAACCTAACCTAACCTAACCTAACCTAACCTAACAACCAAACCAAACCAAACCTAACCTAACCTAACCTAACCTAACCTAACCTAACCTAACCTAACCTAACCTAACCTAACCTAACCTAACCTAACCTAACCTAACCTAACCTAACCTAACCTAACCTAACCTAACCTAACCTAACTACTAACCTAACCTAACCTAACCTAACCTAACCTAACCTAACCTAACCTAACCTAACCTAGGTATTTGATTCATGAGTAACTATATGTGACAGAGCTCAGACCATTTCCATTCTAACAACGAAGAACATTTCAGGTCATTGCAACAGACCTTGCCGATGAAGGTGATCAAAAATGACTCTTTTTTTAGCTCTTTCTAATCAAAATAATCAAGTTTCTGCTCTTTTCTGATCAGAGATTATAGTTTTGTCCGACAAGAAAATGGGTCTTGTTGACGAGTCATATTTGATATCATTTACGCGTTCTCCTCAAATCATATCTGTGATAATTTTTGGGTGTATTTTGACTTATATTTTTTTATAGTTTTCGAATCTTGCATTAGTCACTCATATCCATTCAGGGAGCTCGAAAAAGATTCGTTAATGTCATTTTTGAAAAAAACGATTGCTCCGAAATGTTAGCTGAGATGTGAGAATCTTAAATTAACCGTGTTAAAAGGTTCAAGCTGAACTAATATACTACCTTTTAAGCTTAGGATACAGACTTGAGCATGATTCATATTTTTTCTCAGCTAATTGAGTTATTTTGGGTGATTTGTATGCAAGATGATTTGTTAAAAAATTGAAAAATATCAAAAAAATCTAGTTTTTCAAATCAACGCGTTTTTGAAACTCATTTTTCTGAAACGTGGTTTATGCTATTTTAAAATTTTGAAAAACTTTTGTATCCTTAAAATATCATTCTTTAATATGCCATCAAGAGTAATACACAAATCTTTAAATGAAGCGTGTAAAATGCTGCTCAAAGTTGAAAAATTTTAAAGTTCTCGCGATGCTCTCTTTATGGGAAAAAGCAAACTTGGAGCAGAGGAAATACTACACAAAATCGCATATATTTTTAAGAATTGTATTAAATTTAAGCTGCCTTTCGTATTTCAACCAAACACTACCAATCCCATACACCCCTCCTCATCCTCCTCATCCTCAAGGTTTGTGGCATGGAAACCAAGCAGATTGCAATTTTAACTCCCAACGTAGTAATTACGAAAAATACGAAGTCGAGAGAAAGAAGAATTGGAAAATATCTCTCTTTTCTGTTTCTTGTTTCTTTCAATTTTGTTTTTTGTTTTTTATTCCACCATTTACCATCGAACATCGAAGTGAGGTTGTATGGACCGGCTTTTGATTCTTGTCCTGGATTTCAGCTCCTATCGCTGTATCTTTGTAATTACTAGCTTTAAATTTTCATCGTACCTCAGTCGACTAGCTTGCTGTTAAGAATGTCGGACGGTTGTTGTTTTATGCCTTTTCATAAAGGATTTTCATTATTTATATTGCCCAGGGACAACGATTGGGGAAGGCTGATATCAAGCGAGTCTTATTAACACACAAAACACACACAGAAAAAAAAAAAAAAAAAAAAAAAAGGAACAAAGAGTAAAATAAACCATCGTCCGGAGCCCCCTCTATTTCCTCCTGTCTTACAGTCTATACAGAAGGCTTCAATTGTTAAGAACCACAACCGCTGTCGGCAAATTTTTAGGCCTCTCTACTTTACTCTCCACTCATCAAAAGTCACGTTGATGTTTTAGTGTTTTCCATCATTGCAAGACAAAATATATTTCAGCAGACAAAAGGACAAAGCTAAAATCCACAAAAACAAAAGCAAAAAAACAAAAAAAAAAAAAAAAAAAATAAAAACAATAAAACGGAAAGGAAAGGATAGGAAAGGGAAGGGAAGGAAAGGAAGGAAAAGAGAAGGAAAAATAAAGTCGGGAAAAAGCGAACTAGAGAAAGCAGCCAAACAAAGTGCAGGAAAATACAACATTTCACTGAAAACACAAACACTTTCAGTAAAAGTTCTTTGTACGCTTTCTACGCTCCCGAGCCGCTTCCATATCGATCGACTCCTTTCGTCTCTTCGACTGTTCAAATAGAGGACATTGTCATATCCATTAATATTCTAGGATTACGCAGAGAGGCTTTCATTTGTTGTCGAGGCTTTGCTTTTTATTTGTATATGTTCATGACTCGAGCAATGGCTGGAATGCTGCTGCTCTACTGCTCAACAGTGGCGCGTCGTTGTTTCGTCGTGCAGCTCAAGGAATTTAAATAAATATAAATTTTATCTTATTTTGTTGCCTTTTTTGTTTTTGTTTTTGTTTTTGTTTTTGTTGGTGTTCTTGTTTTTCATTCCTGCTGCCAAATTGATGAAGAGAATTTATACTTGGAATCGGACTCAGAATCAGGGGTGTCGGGGAGTCGGTGGGTCTCACGTCGCAGCAGAGAAGGAATATTTTTTAGGAATTCTTCATTTTAATATGCCAACAGCTTTTTTCGCTAAGACCTTTGATTTGCATAACGATTTAAATTGTGTTAGTTTAGATTATCGTATCGTTCCACTTAGCAGAGTAATTTTAACTAAAGAAAGGAAAAAGTGAAAAAATTGAAAATAAATTAGCAGGACAACTAAAAGCCAAAAATCCAATGTAGATATACTACATATGTACATACATTCATTCCGAGATCATTTTGGGAGAAATGCATTCCATTGAAGAAAACGAGGATGGAAGTTTATTCCATCATGTATCGATGCCATCGGCAATGAAAAGGAAAGCATCTTTTAATCTCTTTCCACAGCTTTCCTTTCCACAGAATATTGTTCTGCACACAAATTGTGCATCTAATGCGGATGTTTCGATGTAGGAGCACCATCCAATGAGAAGCAAATGACAAGAAAATTGAAGCGGCTAAAGGAATAGAGTCCCACCAGCAAGCATTTACCGCGGTTCTAAACAATTTGACGAAATTTGAAGTTGTCCTTTAACTCTATTGAATGCAATTTTGTTTCATTAAAGCATATAATCGATTATTTGGGTCGGTAAACCGGTTTTGGCCAGAGACCCCTTTCTGGCCATTTGGGATTTCAAGGCGTTGTAAATAAGGTATAGAAAATTTAATAGCTTAATACATATAGCCCAGAATAACTTTAATAAAACAAGAGTCTTTAAATATTGATACAAAATTTTCATCGTTCAGCCCGATACGAAATGTTCCCGGGGAGTTTTTCTCTGCGGATTTGCAAAATATTCTCCCATTCCGAGAACACTGGGGAAGTGAATATGAAGGAACCAATTATTTCGATCATTTTGAAGCAAAGGTCACTAAATTGTTTCTTTTATTTCTGTATTTCTTTTTTTTATGATAAAAATTAATAGGGCAAAAGCTCCCGGGGAAAATTCATTTAGAATAGGGCGGTTTGTTTTTATTTATTTAATTTTTTTTTTTTTCATAGCTTTTTATCTAGTTGATTGTTCGGAAAAACATCTTTCCCATAGCAAAGGTAATTACATTAAATGTAAATGTTAGATGTTGAAATTGGTGTCGATCTGAAGATGTCGAATAAAAATATTATTGGAAAAACCTTGAAGCAAGTTTTTTAAATGAACGGACCTTGAGCCAGATAAGAGGAGGACATCATTTAAATTGTAAATTTTATAATAATAATAAAATCGATTTTTACAAAAATTTGGCATTAATCAACGACACTTTAAACTATGGTCTTGAGTTGGTCTTAAGATGGCCAAAACCGGATCATCTGGCCTACTTTAAGAATTGAAAATACAAAAAAAAAAACATCCATATTTTTGGCTAAAAAATCCCAAAAATTTGAAGGCCAATTCAAACGGAAAAATCACATGAGGATATTAACTTTTGTCCTTAAATTAAACGTTTTTTATACACTCCTGATGAAAATTGCCAAGTTCATTTTATTTTTCGAAATTTTCCAAGTTTCCTTTCCGCCATTCCCCCATTAAAGCCAAAACCGAATAATGTCCGCTTTCTCGTTATTTTCATTTCCAAGAGTCTTTTTTTTCTTTTTTAGGACTTCATTCTCTTTTAAGGACATAATGCTACTCAATACCCTCCATTAACTTTTAAACCGTAATGCCATTTTACATAAATACACTTTAAAAGCTAACCGAAAAATCGAAATGAAGTCAGGGCACCGTCGATGACACCGCAACAAACCGCATGCAATTGGCTTACCATCATTTTCGATTGATGCGAATACAGAAGAGAATCGACGTGCCCACGCTCACGATAATGTTAAGGAACGATGGATATTTCGGTTCGGGTCTCTGCTGAGCCACTCACTCCGGCTGTATTAAAGTCAATTTGAATAAATATGCCAATGTGAAGCTGAACTTTAATGCTTATTTAATGTCTTTATACACGCGTGAACGAATACGAACGAATGTGGGAGTGTGAGTGGGAGTGGGTGAAGGGGTGCAAGTGGAAATCGTATATGTGAGTTGGTGGCAGCCAATAGTCCGCTACGTTCATATCATTTTCGTACGTAGTCAAACAAATTGTCGCCAGTGAAAATCTGTTTCTGCCCTCTTCGGTGTGCTTCTTCCTTGTGCAGTCGATAGCTGATACTCTTTCGTTGCATCTGCGTTTTAATGGAGCAATTTCAAGCATTTATGCACGTTTTCCGTTTTTTTTCCCCTCCCCCTTTTTTCCATTTTTTCCTTCTTTTTACTTTCTTCTCCCCTATTTTTGTTTTTTTTTTTTTTTTTTTTACTTTACTGATTGCCATATTCCCAACGCCATTACCAATGGCCACCAACAATGACCACAATGGCAATGGCACTTTCATGTATGGGTTCAGCTCATGCCCACGGCATGCATATGTCTACCCTGCAGAAAGTTTGAGGTCAATTTCAACAAAGTCATTAGACCACGGTATAGACCTAATGTCACTAGTTCAAATGACGGCAGTTCGTTGTATGAAATGTGATTGCGGAGGGACTAGATCCCTTTTAACCCGGATAGTGTCTAGTTAAAAGGAGATTTCCGTAGAGTGAGTTTGACGATTTCTTTACGGTTTGTGCTTTGATTGTGAAGTTGAAAAACATATTTTTGTTGTCTGGTGTAGTCGCACTTTCTGCAGGGATATACATATCTGGCTCTGCTTGACTGTGCTTGCGTGTGAGTGAGTGTGTGCTTAAGTGCGAAAAAGTTGCAAGGATATAAGCGACCGATTTCGCCATAGCGCACCATTTTCGTAAAAGGTGCATTTTTCATTTTCATTTAATTTTCATTAATTTTTCTTCGTTAAAGGTGCAGCGAGCATTAATGGTTCGCCGAGGACATACCGAACTGTGAAATCCCGTTGAGCAATACCGTTTGGAGATAGTTAAAAGGGTATCTATTTGAAATTCTTTCTTTTCTTGTCTTTTTTCTCATATTATTATATAAAATGGTGTCATGGTGGCGGCCATCGCATGGCTTTGTGGTTTCCTTGGTAATGAAGGGACTTAAAACGTTTACGCTTGAATTTTAATTTCAGTTCCTCATAAATATCAATTAGAGAGTCAAGACGACTTTTTCGTTCTACTTTTTGAATGCTAATAATATGCGCATTGGAGTCTCTTCAATTAGTTTGCCTCAATGATAAATTATGGTTTTTAATTTTATTTTTTTTTATTTTTTTTTTTTGCTTTTATTTTGAGTTGAAGAAACTCTGGCCGTGAAAATAATTGAGGAATAAAACAAAAAAAAAAAACAAAAAGAACGAAGACTCATAACTATGCTTAAAATTCATTTTCCTTTGAAAATGTAATTTTTCGGGGTGACTATCTTTGGGGACCCTGCATGCCTTGTGCTTTTCCAGGTTGTGTGCTTCGTCCGAATTTAATTCGAATTGTCAGTCTTTAAGCCACGACACATTCGTGTTTCCTTTTCGAAGCAGAACTCTAACTCTGAATCTTCGTCATCACTTTATTTTAAATAGGCAAAAAGTAGGCATCCTCAAATCCAAAAGAATAAAATTAAAGGTGAAAATTTCGCGAAAAATCTCTTCTAGTTGCACTGCTTCAAGAATTATGTTCAAAGATAACAAAAATAACAACAACAAGAGAAGAAGAAAAACAACCTTAAACAGGAAACCGAATTCTTTTTAAGAGAAAACGAAAAGAAAATTGACTTCATTTCTTTCCATTCATTCATTCCGTCGAACAAGCAGCAGTGCGCTTCCACACTCATAACTTAGAATAAGTAGGATCAGACAAACGCAACTGGATCCAGGCAATATGAGCTTAATCGAGTCAAAATGAATCGAATCATGGATGCATTGGAGTGACTTTGGTCCTTTTCACAATTTATTCCAAACTGTATAATCTTTTTATTATCTTAGGCAGCTGCTTGCGATGGAAGATTTTTATTTCCTCTCTCTCTTCCTTCTCTTTTTTTTTCGTTCTCCGATTTATTCTCAAACGAATATTACGTGCTTTTTTGCAAAATGCAAAGACTTTTTAAAGGATATTAAATTCAAGATATCAGCAACAAAAATAAATATATTGAATTCCAAAGCTTTGTTCGTTAAGAAAATTCTTGTTCAGAAAAACAGTATATGTATGCCTTAACAGTAGGTAGCCTTTAGTAAATGGGACCGGTCCTAGGTCGACCGCGGGTCGGTCTTAAAGATGCCAGGACCAGTCGCCTTTCCATACATTGAATTCACCTCTATTAACATAGGGCTGTCATTGAAAAACAACCGGGCCCCTTTTCAAAGCGTGTGGACTTGGTCGCGCGGTGAGGCGCGGGTGAGACCCTTTGTCTGAGCTTACCCAAAAACGCTCATTTTGGGACTGGACGAGGATGAATCCGGTAGAGATAGAATCCTGTCTATGGTCTCAGACAGGTCACGTTTTCCATAAATTTCATAGAAATTTCGGGTCGGTCCTAAATTTACTGACCTAGTTAGGTCCGGTCTGTTTTTACACCGAAACCATTTCATTACTACAGTGAAGATTCCACTTGTTTTGTATGTATGGATGTGTGTATGTATATATGTATGGATGTGTGTATGTATGTATTTGTGTATGTATGGATGTGTGTATGTATATATGTATGTGTGTATGTATATATGTATGTATGTGTGTATGTATATATGTATGTGTGTATGTATATATGTATGTGTGTATGTATATACCCTGTAGTAAAAGGGATCGACCCTCAATCGACCGCAGATCGATCCTAAAGAGGTAAGGACCGATCGCCTTTTCATACGTTGAACTGGTCTCTTTTAACATGGTGCGGTCCTTGAAAAACAACCGATCCGTTTTCAAAGCGTGTGGGATCGGTTGGCGGTCGATCGGAGGTTAGTCCCTACGCCTTTGAATGAGGGTGAGTTTTTTTTTAAATATTTTTTTTTTTATAAAAAATTAAAAAATTTTTTTTTCTTATTTTGTTTATTTTGCTTTTTTGTTTTTTTAAATCTTTTTGTTACAACATTATATTATTTATTTTTTAATTTTCCCGCCTAGGCCGAGCCTCGAACCTCAGAACTCTGGGTTGGTAAATCGGTGTCTTAACCATTACGCTATACAAGCAAGTTTAATGCTGTGATCAAAACGCTGATTTGAGTTTTTGGTTGCTCAAGTTTTTGGGAAACATACGTAAAGAATTTTACACTTCAAAGAATTTTTTATTGAAAAATAAATATTAAAAACCAATTCATATGTAAAAAACGAATTATTTTTTTTTTCAAGTTAACTATTTTAACTCTTGATCCCAGGGTCCGAGGTTCGATTCCCGGCACAGGCGAAACGGAGTGTAATGTTCCAAGCCTAGCACTGGTTTTTCAAAAATCGCATGTTAGGGGCACACTACATAAAAATACATACACTCACACAAACACAAGAAAACCTCCGTGGTATCACAATGGGCCGATTAACGGCCTAAGTGGCAGCCACTTCAACCTACCTACCTAACTATTTAAAAAAAAAATTTTAATATTAACATAAAAAAATCGTAGGTAATTGAAAAAAAAGAAAAAATTTCTAAACCGAGCCAGGGCTCGAACTCTTACCCCTTCGGTTGCGAAGCGAGAGTCTTAACAATCAAGCTATTTAACCTATGATAGCACAAAGAACAGATTGAGGACTTAAAGCAGACAACAATAAAGTACAAGTTATTACGAACTCGCCCCACCTACGCTCATTTTGGGATTGGACGAGGGTCGGTTAGATAGAGGTTAACCCTAGGTCGATCGCGGTTCATATAAATTTGGGATCGGTCCTAGTTTGGTCCTAAAGGGGCCCACCTAGGATCGATCGCTTTTGAACCGAAACCATTTCATTACTGCAGGGTATGTACATATGTGTGTATTTATGTATGTGTGTATGTATGTTTGCATGTGTGTATGTATATATGTGTGTATTTATGTATGTGGGTATTTATGTATGTATTAGTGATGTAACGAATGTCAAATTTTAGCATTCGCGAATGCGAATGCGAATGCCTACTCATATTCGCGAATGCGAATGCGAATGCGAATATTCAGTTTTTGAATCTATATCTCAAATTTAGCACACATCACCAAATCAATTCATTTATTTATATAGCGCACTAACTTTGGAAAAAAATAATTCATTCATAAGTAAAAGAAATTACACATTTCGATGTTAAATTTCAAAGTGTTAAAAAAAAAACGGTCACATGACAACAACAAAACTAATCCGACGATTTCGTGCAAGTATAACGCCCCTGCGCAATACGCAATGTTATTGTCGTTTTTCGTTTAGCAGCCCTCAGACGGTCGTTCTTGTATGAAAATTTATGTGAAGGAACTTAAAGGCATTCCAAATGCGTTTAATTCAGGGATCGGCAAAATTGAAAATGCAAGTGTGTGTGAGAGAGCAGATTTTAAGTGTAATATCTGTGTAACGGTAGCACATAAAAAATTCTTTAAATGCTAAAATATTGGCTTTTAAATTTAAATTTAAAAAATCGATTAAAGTTTACATTTTTGGTCAATTTTCTGCTAATTATATATTCGCAAAATATTCGCAACATTTTGCGAATGCGAATGCGAATTCGAATGTGAAAAAATATGCGAATATTCGCGAATGCGAATGCGAATATTCGTTACATCACTAGTATGTATGTATGTATGTATGTATGTATGTATGTATGTATGTATGTATGTATGTATGTATGTATGTATGTATGTATGTATGTATGTATGTATGTATGTATGTATGTATGTATGTATGTATGTATGTATGTATGTATGTATGTATGTATGTATGTATGTATGTATGTATGTATGTATGTATGTATGTATGTATGTATGGCACTCGCTAGGAATATTACAATCCGTTTCGCCTGTGCCGGGAATCGAACCTCGGAACCTGGGATCAAGAGCATAGCACGCATACCCTACACTATCTCAGAGCCACTCCATTTGTTTTATATGCGGGATTCTTTCTTTTTAGCTGTACAGTGAAAGCTTTGCTTGCGGACATCTCCCATAAGCGGATACTGGGAGAGCACTGGGAGCTTTCACTGTACATGTATTTACAAAAGTTTCGTACGATAATCAACACTTTAGCCGCTCATTCGACATTTCATTAGCAATGCTTTTATGGCATTCCGATCGCCCAACCGCCCGACCACCCGCTTGGTCTCGACCTTTCGACCTCTCAGTCTTCGTTTTCACAAAGTTTTTCATGCCTTATTGAATTTAATTTGCTTTTGCTATTTTCACCATTTCCATGGAATTTTTATTTTCTCTTTTTATTTTTGATTTAATATTTTTTTTTTTTTTTATGTTTTACTTCTTTCGATCCAATTTTCTGTTTAAGTACTTCCCTGGTATTTTGTATTTTGGCCAAAAAATGAAAAATTTTTACATAGACCGACAACCGACGACCGACGACCGACTTAACGATAGCTGATTTCGTTTTTACGCCCTTCAAAAACGAATTAGTGGAAAGAAAACATGACGACATTTTGAAGCAATTTGAGGTATGAGGGTTTCATCGCACTTGGGCATGGGTAACTGTAATATTGGCTGAAAAATATGTGGAGTTCATTCATTCTATTTAAAGGAGGGAATGAAACCGTTAACGTTACCATTACCGTTGCCTTTTACCCGGCTTTACCCTTTAAATCACCGCTAGCGTAACCGCTACCGCTACCCACAGGAAAAGCCGATTTGCTACCTTTACCGTAAACGCTACCTAATATAGTCACTGCCGGTAAAACCAATTTTACCGGTAATGGAGTAAAGCTGATTGGCCCAAGTTTCATTTTTTGTAATTTTTATAGAACATATATAACTATACTCGTATATATATGAATTTACTTGTACACTTCTCTATGCTAATTATTCCCAGAAAACTGGGACCAGTGTGACAGCTAGAGATGCGAATTTTCAGCAATGGTATCGATTTTTGATATCGACTCTTATTCCACAAAGAATACTAGTGGGACTCATGCAGGGTCGCAAATTTTGCGAAATGGGAAACTTTGCGAAATGGGAAATGAACTGTCAAAATTTGTATGAAAGAAATTTTACGAAGCGTGACAAACTTTCCCATTGGTTTTCGCTTCGCAAAACGTCGTTAGTTATTTCGCATAATAATCTGGGCGGGCATACACGGCCCATCGCGTTTGACAAGCCTAGGACATAATGTAAAAAAAGGTTTAAGCCTTCATTTGTCGAAGAAGGAACCAGTTTGAACATAAATAAACTTTAATTTATCGAAAAAAAATCAAATTTATCAAATTAAGAATAGTTTTTCATTATAGTGGTATTCAAGCAACAGTGCAAATCGCAGTGTGCAATATTTGCACTGCTTTTTTTGTACGCAATTTGACAAGTGCAAATATTGCACACTGCGTTTGCACTGTTGCTTGAATACCACTTATATCATAATTCAATTGCCAATAATTCAACCTTGCCGTCAGGCATGTTTTACGATGTGAGAGAGCCTTATCTCAACAAACAGCTGATTTAAACAAGATTTTGCGAAGCGCTTTCGAAGGGTCGCTCATGAAGCGTCGGAAAATTTGCGATCGCAAAATTTACGAAGGCTATTTGCGACCCTGCATGAGTCCCACTACTACTGTTAATATTACTAAAAATGTTGCACGTAGCTTATCTGTAAGCATTTACGTGTTCTTGCGGTAATTCGGGATAGGCTGAGAAGGATTAATTGCTTCGTATCACCACGGTATGCATCCATGTATACAGGTGATTGACTGTAACTGTTATTCACACACGGTTTTAAGGAACTCGTAAGCAAATACAATCATTAGTGGTATTCAAGCAGATGGGGCAATTGGAGTGGGCAAATTTTGCACTAGCAAATTTTGCACTAGCAAATTTTGCACTTTTGCATGAACAACCCTCAGAAGAACGAGTGAAAAAATTCAACGATAACAGCTGTTTGATTTTAAGATCCATACGGACAGTCAAACATGTTTGGTCTTTCACATTTATATTACGCAGATATAATTGATATCAAAAAATTAAGATGCAAAATTTTTTTGGAAAAAAAATATTTATTTGTAAAAACGATAGTCGTATTATTAAATAGATGCATGGCAATCATTCAATTTCACTTGTTTTTCACTTATTGAACTTTATAAATCATGGTTTTTGTATTTCTTCATACATTCATACTCATTTGACACTGTAGGATCGCCATAGCACTCATTTGCACACAAAATCGCTCAAATGTTGCACATCAAAATCGATGTGCAATAGTTGCCCAGCTGCGGAAACGATATTCCATACAAACCAATTTGCCCAAATACCCAAGATGCCCAAATGCCCAAAATGCCTACCTATTTGAATTCCACTATTATGTTATGTTTAAACGGAACTTGATTCGGTTGAATGTATATACGATAACCTATTTCGTATATGAATAAAAACGATAAACAAAAACAATGTATTTTATGTAAATTAAATTTTAATTTTTTATTATTTCGAACAAAGAATCCAAGATCATATGTCATTAGATATCCAAGCATAGGAGTTCTGGCTGCCTGCTCATGTAACATTTTTAATAAAACATAAAAACCGGTGATAAAAGGTAAAACCCATACCTCAATGAATAAAAATACCCCAACCTCAACCGCTACCCCTTTTTCAGAATTCTATGCTACCGTTACCGCCACCACTACCCTTAAACGTTAGGGTTTCATTCCCTAATATTTTTGCAAATGTCTCAAATACAAATCGAAATAAAACAAGTAAGGGTGTTATAGTCAGGCGAGCCTGACAATAGAATACCCCACACAGACACACATGTTCAAATAATTTTTAATGTCAGGAGGTGTTTAAGGCCATAAGGGGCCCCATTTACCGACTTTTGTTAAATTTCTTAATGAAAACCGTCCCTTTGCCACGCCCACTTTTCCATTTTTTTTTTTTGCAATTCTAATCGGAGGCTTAATATACGGTCAAATTCTAAGTTTCATTGAAATATTTCGAAAAAGTCCGATTTTGGGGCAGTTTTGGGATTTTTGTGACCGACTCTAGTACTGGAGGCACCCTTAATAATGGACCGATCAAGGTAACTTTTTGCAAGGATGTTTATGGCTACAAAGGAGGCATCAGTGCCAAATTCAAGTCTCATTTGAATTTCGGGTGTGGGAGACAATTTTCGGTAAACGCCCTACTGCCACGCCCACTTTTTCAATTTTTAGAAATCACATTACTTGCCCTAAGATATTATTAAGTCTCAAATTCAATCAAAATATCTTGAAAAACTTCGATTTTAGAGCAGTTTTTGTGATTTTCGTAACAGACCCTAGTACTGGAGGTACCCCTAAAAATAGTCCGATCGGATCCATTCAAGAACTTCATCTTACTCATGTGCCTGTGAGTACGCATACCAAAAGTCAAGATAGCTCAACTCCTTCGATAAGATAGCTGTATACAAACAGACGGACAGACAGACGGGCATGGCTAAATCGAATCTCCTGGTGACGCTGATCATTTCTATATATATTTTGTATGGTCTGCCTCGACTGGTTCTGGGTGTTGCACACAAACGCAATATACTCTCGACACAGACTGTCTCGGGTATAAAAAGTAGTATAGCATAATTGGAAATGGCACTTTAAGTATGCATGTGACATAAAAAAAAAAAAATCCTTGTGTACAAAATCAAAATTTTTTTTTAAACCGTATGAAAATTGGGGAAAACTGTATGAAAACTGTACAGTACGGAAACATCCCATTTATAACACCCTATCAAAATCAATATTGCATTTAAATTCTGATAAAATTGAATTCTGTCTTGGTTTTCATGACAACCCCGATTATATCGCCTCGTTGCTCGTTTAGTTCACACTCCTTCAAAAAGCACATATTCCCACGAGAATACTTCACGCCCTTTCTTGTTCAACCATGCAACGTATGAATTATGAAATGGCCAATCGAATAAATACAATGCAAATGAAATTAATTAATTGATTCCAAAAAAGGTTCAATGTAATCAAATTTCGATTCGGAATAAACTTGTAACATCAAAAAAAAACATCAATTCGATTATTCTAAATGCTGTCATTACTCAAAGTTCACAATTCCAAATCCCGTTTACATTGAAATTGTGTGCAATTATTTAAAATTTTGATTGCAATTGGTAAAGTAATCGAAACTCATTGACAAAATTATGTCAATATTTATGGAAATTGTGTGGTTTAAAAGCGATCATTGTGCTTTAATAATTTCAGACTCAGCTATTGTGTCACAAATGATTCTGGACACAAAAATCGAGTGCGAGGTCAACTCGACCGAACTAAGTTTGGTTGCACCACTGTTTTGCTTTTCTCTTTTTATTTCTATTTTTTTTTTTTTAATTAAAAACAATTTTTTTTTTTGTGTTTTTTGTATAGAAATGTCACAAAAGAAAATTAAAAAGATATTCAAATAAAAAATATCTCATTAAAATCGCAATAAATTTTTTCGCTATTTTCGTATTTATTATTTCCGTATTTTAATGCACAATCGGATTCAAGTACATTCACGCTGAGCTATGGCGGAGCAAAATCTGACACTCAATTATACTGTCATGAATGATATACCGCAGCATTTATATGTTTTTTTTTTGTTGATTTTTGATTTTTTTTGTACGAACTCATGAATTATTCAAGTTTGTGTGAACGGAACTACGAAATGAAAAATAAAAATAATAAACATTTTCAAATACGAAACATGTATCAACTTATGCAATGCACTTAAAAGTATAATTATAATTAACTTACTAAAGGATTAAAAAAGAGACGGCTACATTAAAATGAAAAATACCTACTTTACTTAAAAGCCCTTATGAACATATTCATGAAAAGAATAAAATATAGGATATGAAAAATAACAAAAGTTATAAAAATAAGTAGGGAAAAAAGAGTCATAGATATAAAAAGCTACAAAATCAGGTGTTTTTTACTTACATATTTTTCAAATAGTTTACTCAATTTGTTAAATTTATTTCATTTATTAAATTTAATATTTTCATTATTAATTTATATTGTTTAATTTATGAATTTATAGATTCAATAATTTAATCGGGGCTGTTATGGAAACCGACACAGAATTGAATCAGAATCAGAATTGAATCAGAATCAGAATTGATGGTGTTATGAAATAGACACAGTTTTCCTTTTTGCGAAGATAGCAAAATCGATTTTCGAAGACTGGAAAACTTGACACTTGAAAATGCTATAAAGGAAAAAACAAAAACTACAATATGTGTTAAAAACTAGATCAATCTTGGCGGCCCCCGTGGCTCAGTTTGCTGAGATGTCAAATTTCAATGCGAGAAGCGCTGGGTTCAACTCCCAATTTTTTTAATTTTTTATATTTCCAATTTCCGTGGTATCACAACGAACAGATATGCGTCCTAAGTGCGTCACCTTTATTGGTGGCAGCCAAACTGTTGCGAAGCTTGCAAAAAGAAGTGAGCTACAGAATCGAGAGGATGAATACATCTTTTTTGGGTGGGTCTGCAGAATTCAACGACACCACGAGTTGCTGCCATAACAAGTCCACAAGCGGTTTGTCCCGCTAAGTAAACCCCTTGCCCATGCCCGGTTGGTTTTCCATGACCTCAACTAGTATAGAAGCCTGAGTCGCATTTTGATGCGTTCCCTTTTGTCAAAAACATTAAATACCCAAAAAATTAAGAAAATATATTCAACTAAAGTTTTTACTTATATTTCTACTAAAAAAAAACCAGCCGGGAAAAAGTCAGCACACAATCTGCCGACCAATTCTGTCAACTAAAAGCTGGTCGGTTTAAATCAGACAATCAAATAAAGCCCAAAATCCAATATTGCGAGAGCCCGATGCGAGAGTGCGCGACGTCACGAAAATGTTTTGCGTGACACATTTCAATCTCCAATGAGAGTTTTGCGTCACGCAGATGAAAGCATAATTTCGCTTCTAGTAATGCAATATTTGAACGGAGTACCAATCTAACGAGTACCGAGTACTCATAAAAATTATACGCTATCACTTGAGTTGAAATTTTAATTCAAAATTTTCCAAAAATTTTCAAAATGAACCAAAGTTCGCGAAATATTTTAAAAGCTCTTTTTCACGGAGCAGTGAACAGTTTTTGTTTTATTAGTTTAAACGAGTACCCAATAGCGAGTACTCAAAAAATAGCTAGATCATTAACCTGTCAAATTGCCTCGCAACGAGAAATATTCAATTTTTCAAAATTTTCTCGCTACGAGGTCTCGCTGTGCGATACATTGGAGCTTGAACCATATGATTGCATGTATTGAAATTTGTGTGCGTCTCGTCTCGCGCTCTCGCATCGGGCTCTCGCAATGTTGGATTTTGGGCTTCAATAAATCTATTTCTGTAACACCTAAAAACAATGCAAACCTGATTTCGAAACAGAAAACAATTTCAAAACTGAAAGTCTGATTTTATAACCCCAAAACGAAAAAAGTGTTGATTTCAAATCTGATTTTGACAGTTGTCGGTTTTCATAACAGCCCCGAATTATTTTATTGCATTATTTTTTTTTTCTCTTCAATTTTGTCCAATTTTCGTACAGTTTTCAAAAAGTCGGGCAGTTTCGTGTAGCACGGGAACAGACCTGAAGGCTGATTTACAATAAGGCAGCGACAGTGACAGTTTTCGAAATTTTCGATAGCACTATTTCAAATGAAACAAATTACAATACGTATTAATAAAATTTCGAAAACTGTCACTGCCACTGCCTTATTGTAAATCAGCCTTAATATTCAAAACAAAAAGGATGTGATTCTCAAGGATTTATAATTATGAAAACTTTTAACAATTAACCAATGATATTTGTTTCTATTGAAACTGACGGAAATTTTGCCGTGAAATATTATTCAGAATAGGGGTGATAAATTTAATTATCAATTTATATGTTGATAATAATTTTTTTAGTATATGTATTACTTTAATATATATTAATTGAAACCTCACTAATTCTTGTATTTGAAGCACACACTATAACATCATCATTTCTCTTAATGCTATTAGGTATATTCTTAACCCTCATTTAAGTAAAATGAGTATCCTTTATTTTGAACGCGTAGAAAGGTATCGAGAATAACACTCCTCTAGTGGGGGAAACTTTTTTTCACGCTCTTTAACTTTAGTGTTGCTGATGTTTTAAGTGATATCCCTTTTTTTTCGCCTTATTTATATACGCCAAAGCACTAAAACTAAACGCCACTACGCACAGTGGGATTTGAGCGGAAAAATTGGATCTTTCGACCAACCTTTTTTTTTTTTTTTTTTTTTTTTTTTTTTTTTTTTTTTTTTTTTTATTTCATGATTTCATCAAAAATAATATGGGAATTCATTCGAACCCTCGAAGGAGTGAACTCTGTTCGAACTAAGTTCGATGTCTGAATGAACACCCTTAATATCGAGACAAGAAAACTCCGTAACTTTTTTTTCAAAACTGTTTTTTTTTTTTCTAAAAAATTCACCCAGTTAGAAAATTTTTTTTTTTTTTTCCGAAAAAATGGGGAAAAATTACCAATTTGGTTACAGTTTCTTTCCTATCATATCCAGCACTGTTGTTTTCACTTAATATTTTTATTAAAACTGAAAACTTGATTTTTAAAAGGAATTGAAAATTATGGCATTTCATTGAATAACGAAGTGGAGGTAGACTATTAAAAAAATTTCCATCGAAAATGGTGGCTTTCTTACTTTCAATAGACATAAACTTTATAGTCTGCTCCGTCTTCTAGGTTAGTAAAAAATTCGAGGGTCTCTTCTAACGATTAACGAAAGAAAATTTTGCCGATACTGGCCGTTTTCTCGATAAAGTCCATTTTTTTGTTGTGAAAATGTTTGGGGAAAAACCGCATTGCATACGTTGAGGGTATTTTAAGTTCCGATCTTTATATAACGTCAATAACATGCAATCCCAATAAAAATATTTTAGAATAAGACTCCACAGCTGATAGATATAATTGAATAAATATGTGGTGAAATTCAAAATGAAAACCCTGAGGCATGAAAGAAAACTTGCATTGATCCAGAAGAAGTACCCCTAGGGGCTGTCAGATTTTAACCATTTTAACCATTTTTTGCATACATTCATTCCATAGTATAGTAGACAACATTCTGACAAAGCTTGATTTAAATCGGTTGAGTGTAAGATGTAGCTGTACATACAAGTAGGGGTCTACTACTGGGGGTATTCTACTTACTCCAAGGGACGGAGCAAATTACGATGAATTTTTTTTTTATATATCTCAATTACCCCCCAAATTAAACCAATTTTCATTGATAGAACCCACTGGTTTCTATTTTATCCGCAAGATTTATGGAGCGATCCCACTGTTCTACGCTGTGTCTTAATATCCTGTCATTATCCTTTTGCAAACTATTTTCACCGCAAACATTTTCTAGCACATCCGTTTCCGTAACTGCAAGGCTAACGCGGGAATGCCAATGCTTTGGCACTAGAACACTAGGACACTAGCACTGAGGCTAACAAAATGGCGTCAGTCTTGGCATGGTAATAGTCAGCAAAATGGCGTTCCGTACCAGCGGAAAGTGTTCATGCACATGTGTAAATTTAAAATAAGAACCTCATTAAATTGAAAAAGTGTCTGCAATTTGCGCTGTCGTACTGTATATAAAGTTATATTACAGCGTCTGACCGACAAGGGAGCAGCGTAAAATAACGTAAGGCAAGGCAAGGCATGGCACAGCAAGGCAAAGTGAACGGAAGCACTAATACAGCATAACACACCAGAGTATCGCAATGTCAATGAAAGCACGCCGAAAGCAGTAACACTAAAAGATTTGAGAATTTTATGTTGGAATCTGCGGAAAATTCTCCTGGTCATTTTCGCCAGAAAAAAAAATAAGAAGAAGAAAAAACGGGGGCGAGGGTAATTGGTGAAAGAAAAAGATGGCAACTGAAAGGAAAAATCTTGCAGTAAAATGAAAATTTATTTAAAATATCGGAATATTAAATAACGTGGTCATACAGAAATTCATACATTCATATGTATACACACGCACGTACATATTTCAGTTTTTACTTTTGAATAAAGTTGAAAAGTAGAAAGCTTAAGTGCTTTTTTGCAATCGATTTTGGTTATCCGAAAATCATTTTACCCCAGTATGAATGAATACCGAAAACGCATCTTGAAATCTCTTTTTCGCCTTCTAATTTTTTTTTTTGGGCTCCGTTGAGGGCTCCATTAGATTTCATCTATTTTCTGCTCGTAATTAACGCTGGGACTGGCAATTCCCGGATCAGGTGAAGCATTGGAATCACCATTACCCTCCACAGTGCGACGTATGATGGTCTCGTACAAACATATTTTTCGTTCCTGATCTTTTATCTTTTCAAAAGAGGGATTTTCAAAAGAGGGATTTTCAAAAAAAAAAAAAAAATATATATATAATAATAATAAAGTAAAGAAATATATTTAAGCCAAAGGAACTCCATACCTTCTCATTCAGTTCGTTGGAGTTGAGTACGAAAGTTTTAAGACACTTCCTTTGTTCTCTTTAAATAGAAATATAAGGCTTTAAAATTTTAATTCTATTATAAACAAAAGTGATAAGGTTTCGACAATGTTAATTTCTGGTACCCTACGCCGCTGTGAATGGTCTTTGTCGGCTTGAAGTGTAAACCTGCTAAGTCCACTTTAAACCGATTCTGACTTTTCCGATGTCATTCGAAAGAAAAAAAGCACACTGCATCGTCAGACCAAAAATCTTTTTTTAATTTCAAATTGTAAATACGGAGAAATTGATGATGGGTAAAACTGCTAAATCCAACTGTGATCAACTTTCATAGTTAACATCAACAAGTGACTCCAATGTTGCTTATGTATAGGGCATAAAATCGGATTTAGAAGAGACTTTATATAGGATGAAAATAAACCATCCATATGTTGGGTTTCCTTTCTAAGCTTTAAGTCTTGAGCAAAAAAAAAAAAAAAAATGTGTGGTTACCCTGAAAAGATTTTGAAATTGCTAGCAGGTTTACACTTTAAGCCGACGCTATAAATACACTATAAGTTATCGATAACCACAACACAGATTTTAATGCTATCGGTTTGGGAGCGTGTCTGAAAGGGTAAAGCGGAGACCCCTCTTAAGCGGACACCCCGCATAAACGGACACTTTTTTGGAATGCTCAATATTCTTGCTTCTCAAATAGTTTCCTCTTAAGCGGACACCTCTGTTATGCGGACATACTTGTCGATCCGATAGGTGTCGTAATTAGAAGCTCTGTATATAGTTTTATTTTAAGATGTCGAAAAAACTATGAAAGAATGGACTATTGAAGATCTTTATTCTACACATTATCTTTCGAATTTATATAGTCCTAAGCATTAAATTTTAAAGCGATGAAGACTTTTCATCGATTTAGAAGTAAATTTATAGCATTTATCCGAATAATTTATATTTATTTGTCAATTACCAACGAATGGAAAAACATTAGAAAACAATCAGTCCTAAATGAATATTCCCCGGAAATTTTCTCCGCTGAAAAAGAATGTATTTTAAGCGTCAAATGAAGGAAAAACTGACCTTAATTATGACACCTCTCCTTAAAAATGTTCGAAATAATCGGCTTTATATTCACTTCCCCAGCGCGCTTAAAATGGGGTTTTTTTTTTAAATAAAATCCCCGGGAATATTTAGAATCGGGCTAATATCCGCCGATGGCAGTGAAAGGCTCGTATGCATTAAGATGTGATAAGAAGTTTGAGCAATTGTTAAGCTTGGTATTCAAAAATAATAATTGACCCTATGAGTTTCAAATGAGGTATTTTTTTTAGCTGTATCTCGATCTGATTGACTCGGGTCAAAAAATCATCTAATTTTCTTTACCAGAGCTATACATAGAATTCATTTTAAAATTGTGCCCTCACTTGGCGTGTTCTGCGCCTGAGACTGCCACAGTCTGAGCTTAGCAACCGAATATGAAACATCTCGAAAGGATATATGTACATACATACATACAAGTTACATTTTCTCGCATATTTTTTTTATTTTTTTTTTACTACTTTTGGCTTGTGTCTTTTTGTATCGATACTGGGTTTCCTGCGATTATTGGCACCTGAAGTCTGCTTTCAGTTTTTGAAGTGGCCCACTTTACTGACCCATGTTTTATAACAAATTATTTTACACCTATGTATCTGGAGTCGTTGCTATACTAATTTCCTTATCACTGAAAGCAAACAATGAACTCACCGTATAATTTCGTCCTTTTGCTCGCATTTCCCGTTCAACCTGTACTGTAATACTTGTATCTGAAAAGGATAAATGAAATTGATATTAAAATATATTATGTATATGTAAAACAAGAGAGAACAAGCAGAAGAAAAAAACGTTAGATCTTGCCTTTTGCTCCATTTCAGACATGATAAACTCCAGATCTGAGACACGCTTAACATGTAGACTTCAAAGGAAAAGCAAAGAAAGGAATTTTCGTTCAACCAATTATGTCCCCTTAAAAAATAAATTCGCACTACTCACGCCAACAACTCGGTCTTTTGATTTAGCAGAGCATTTAGCCTCTTAATGTTACCGAGAACCGGTATTATACTAGCTTCGGATGTCTCCAACTTTTGAAATAAATTTTATTTTATTGCATTATTTAGAAATGATTTTTTTTTTCAGTTGCCGCCATACCTTGTGGACCAACTCTTTATTCTTATCATTCAGCTCAGACATTTCAATCACGATTTTCCTTTTCAAAAGAAATTTAAAAAAAAATATATATATATAAAAAATTTCAAGAAATATGAAAACCAAAAACTCATGCAAACCGTTTGGAATCGACTTCTTCCTTTATGATTTTGGTTTTCTCCTCAATTTCATTTCTCAATAGTTCAATGCATGAATTTAGGAATTGCACCTTAATTTAAAATAGAAGACGGACTTAGGAAACCCAAAATTAGTAAAGAAAATCCCTATTGCTTTCGTACCTTTCCGTCCAATTGTTTCAAATTGTATTCGAGAGTAGTATTCTCGCACCGAAGGTTACTAGGGAAAATAGCAATTTTTTCATCATCGGATTAAAGACTCGATGCTAGAATTACATTTACTCACATGTTCTCAAAAGTATTTTCGTAAGAGTTACCCTGCATTCTGCGATAGTCATTGACACAACAATCAAGATCCCTATATTCCGATAACAAAAAAAAAAAAAAAAAACATTAAAACTTGAAAAAATTTGGCTAGTCCGACTGGAGAGTGGGACCGCCATAAAAGTAAATTGTTTTCATTTATCTTAAGTAACATTGTCCTGTACTAGAGTGCTGTAGTTTTAATCAGGAGTAAAATGGTCTATATAAATTTCTGTGCGGGGGTTACCAGCCTTACGCGCCTAGCATTCATCGTTATAATCTGAGCGTGCGTTTAGAACAGCCATCCAACCCCGTTCTTAGCCACATTAATCCAAGATATGCCCCATTTTTTTCAAATTTTATCCCATTTTTGTGTAAGACTTATCCATCAAACATCCCATCAAAAACTCATCAACGTTAAAGAAAAAGAAGAACATCTGGCAGGCGGCGGCATCGACAACGACAGAAGATACATATTTCCTGTTATCCCACGATGAATTTTTAATTTAGCTTTGGAAACATTGAGGTGTTCCAGATATTGGAATCTTACGGATGGACGGACAGGCAGCTAATCGATTCAGTTTTTAATCCACATCCGATGTGAAAAAAAGATCAAAGAAATTCCTGTCTGCCCCGCTGAGGATGAACGTAACAAAATTTCATCCCGCTTGACCCCAGGATCGTTTATCAGCATGATAATGTGTAAGGTTTTATAGCGAATAGCTCAACTCACAATATGCAGCACTACTGTCCACATAAGCAAACAAACCTTTGCAATTTCGCTGTATATTCAGCTAAAATCTTCAAAGACTGTCCGTTATCTTTGATATCAGCATATCGATCGAATATATCTTTTCCACGTACGTAAACGTCGTTCAAAGTTCCTATAACGCCTTGGATTAGAATATGCAAATCCTTTAACTTGCGGACATCATCAAAGAGATCCTTCAAAAACTTATAGCTCTAGTAGAGAGAGAAAGAGGAGAGAGAGAGAGAGACTTTTAGTAAAGAAAGAAAGAAATATAGCAGCCGCTAGTTATTCACCTTTGGACTCAAATATTGTTCCAGCGACATTTTCTCCATAAGTTTCTCCTCAATAGCCTGGATTATTTCGCTACAAGAAATTCATTAGTTCCTTGTTTTACTTACAATATAAGGATGTGTCCTTTGAGAGAATCAGGCTCAAACTAACCTAACCTAACGTTATCTAATCGAACCTAACCTAACTTAACATATAACCCAAATTGAGCCAACCTAAACCAGCTTGGAAAAATGTAAGACTTACGATCCTTTGCAGCGTATGTCGTTCAAGCGGCTCACTTCGTCTATTTTCTCCGCAGGCATAACGGCCATTTGTGTCATATAAATCACAATCACTTCATTTTTGGAACAGTACTCACGACAATCCGGACAAGAGTGCGATCTTAGCATTTGGAAAAAAAAAAATCAGAATCAAAACGAGAGAAAAAATCCAGTCTATTTTAGAGTTTTATAAAAGGACTAACGATTCTAGCCATTCATGTATACAATCGCCATGGAAGACGTGTCCACACTTGGTCGCGCACATACGTTCACTTCCTCGTCCAAAGAGCTGACTACAAATCGAACAAAGAAACATTTCTAGATATTTATATTTTTTTCCTTTTTTTTTTTCTTCTAAAATCAATCAAAATTGTGCCCTTTTTATGTTTTGGGTTTTTTATTTGCTTCGCAGAAATTGAAAGATTTTCTTCAAAAATAATTTGCCTTTGGAAGGATAATATATTTTTATTTTTAAATTTAATTTATCAATATTAGTCACTCGACTCTACTAAACTAAAATGAAAAATTTCCGACTCACACGAAGGAAGGAAAAAAAAAATCCTTTAAAGCTTCAAATCAGCCTACTTGGATGCTTTTTATTTGTTTTTTCTTTTTTCTTTTCTTTGAAATGAAAACAAAACTGATTGAAAGCCTATTAAGGAAAAAATTCGAAGAGCTCAGTTAGTCTTGATTTAACGTAACTTAACTTTAATTGTATTGATATGTTTACTACATTTTATATGGGAGCAGTAACTGAAAACTTAATCTGACTTAAGATAAGAATCTGTGGAAAACAGACAGTTAAGTTACGTTCAATCAGGAGTAACTGAGCCTTAAGCGAGTTTTTATACCCGATACACTCTGTGTCGAGGGTATATTGCGTTTGTGTGGTTGTGTGTAACACCCAGAACCAGTCAAGATAGACCATACAAAGTGTAACGATCAGCGTCACGAAGAGATTCCGTGTCTGTCTGTCCGTACTGTTTTCTTATCGAAGGAATTGAGCTATTTTATTCGTCACGCACTAGAGAAAAGCACTCGGTTTTCACATATTCATTTAAAAATAATAAATAAATAAATTTTCAACCAATCCGTGCAAACCGGGTGTTTTTCCCCAGTCCGTGACGAATAAAAATCGAAAATATTCCAACATCGACATTTTCCGACCGGATTCCACCTTCCTTGTGAATACCTCTACTGATGGAAAATTTGTTCGGCGGAAAAGTTGCAAAAAGGGGAAATATTGGGACATGGCATTTGTCCCAAGCCATGCGCGAGTGTCACAAAATACGAATTGCAATCGCAAAGTTAAATAAAAGAACCCACCCGTATAGCTCTGATATGGGGCATTCCATGTCAACTTTTTTTTGAGGTCTCCGAATCTTTTCAATTTTTTTTGTTTGTATAGAACCTCTATATTTTTTAAGGCATTTAGATATAAGGTCGATCTAAAAGGAAGTCTTTAATGCAGATAAATTAAAAATTAATAAATTTTTTCATTTTGTTTTCTTCCTCACAAAATGTTGAATAATTTGTGAATTTTTAAGATGAGCAGTCAAAAGGCACGGAGCAGATAGATTATTGAAAATACAGGGATCTATATTCTGCTTGGACGGTCTTTGGACTTAGCCAAAACCCTCCGAGTTGATGTCTGAATCACAGTATATGAAAATGCCAAATTTTAAGCTTCGAAAAGCAACAGGTGTTACAGGTGATACAGGGTGCTGAAGTTTGCAAAATTGCCAAAATTTCAAAATTTCAAAATTTCATTAGATGACGCTTCTAATTTTTTTTTAATTTTGTAATGATGCTGGTTTTAAAACTCTTTAAAATGATGCTATAAAAAATTTTTTTATGGCCGCAAGGATTTTATAGAGAAACTTAAAAAATGCTAGCAACTTACGTTTTGCATGTGAAAAAATCGACGCTCTGTTTTCGTATGGCATACATACGTTACGCATACGTCAGGACAATACGACAATTTTTTGTCAGGAATTCGAATATTATTATGTCAACATATTCCTTCAAAGCATTACAACGATTATAATACCTTCTTGTCAAGTTTATTTCACTAACATTTTGCTAAGAGACTCTTGTGTTTTGCTTCAAAATAGGCACTCAGTTTTAAGCGATCACTTTCAAGTTGAATGCAAATTTTTCCCGCGAGCATCGTATATTAAGTTGTTCTGACAAAAAATAATCGCTGGGGGTCCAGAATCTAGTACGATGGAGTGGAAAAACTATTTGCATATTCTGCAAGCCTAATCCAACTGAATTTTTGCTTATCGACTTCTCGATGAATTTGCCGCACATGTGTACGTTAGTTATGTGATACAACATTTTTAAAATACCTGTCGAAATCGAATATGTGAAGGTCAATTTTCTATCCAATTCGACTGTCAAAAGTAACATATAACGACATATCGAAAATTCACTTGCATTGAAGATTCTTATACCCTTCGCACCAGATAACTCGAATATAAAAGTTATTCATGCCCACCCAAAAAAGACAATTAGGCCAATTACTTTGCTCTAAGCAGAGCTTTTTTGAACTAGTCAAAAGTATTCCAATCGCTTCGGAGACGGTTCACCGATCGCTGTCCACTCAGCCGACTGTCGATTGGACTCAGGAGTGTAGTGATAGAGCCATGTTTCATCCATTGTCACATATCGATGCAAAAACTCGGGTGTATTGCGAGTTAACAGCTGCAAACACCGCTCAGAATCATCAACACGTTGTTGTTTTTGGTAAAATGTGAGCTCGCGCGGCACCCATTTTGCACAGAGCTTTTTCATATCCAAATATTGATGAATGATATGACCAACACGTTCCTTTGATATCTTTAAGGCCTCTGCTATCTCGATCAACTTCATTTTACGGTCATTCAAAATCATTTTGTGAATTTTTTTGATGTTTTCGTCGGTAACCACCTCTTTCGGGCGTCCACTGCGTTCACCGTCCTCCGTGCTCATTTCACCACGCTTGAATTTTGCATACCAATCAATTATTGTTGATTTTCCTGGGGCAGAGTCCGGAAACTCATTATCAAGCCAAGTTTTTGCTTCCACTGTATTTTTCCACTTCAGAAAACGGTATTTTATCAAAACACGAAATTCCTTTTTTTCCATTTTTTTTCACAATAACAAAAGTTGCTTCACAAAAGACGCTCTATCTCATAAACTAATTGACTTACAGACGTCAAATTTTGACACGAATCATTTGAAGGTTGCCACTATATAAAAATAATATGCATTTAATACTAGCGACGCCATCTATGTGTCAGACCGGGGACTTATCAGCCAACCTGTTATCAATAAGCGGGACGCTTCTAATTTTTTTTAAATTTTGTAATCATGCTGGGTTTATTACCTTTAAAATCATGTATAAAAATTAATGGACCGACAAGGATTTATAGAGAAAACTTAAAAAATGCTAGCGAGCCTTACGTTTTTCATATGAAAAAATCGACGCTCTGTTTTCGTATGGCATACATACGTTACGCATACGTCAGGCAATACGCAATTTTGTGGAATCGAAATATGGCAACTTTCGTCAAAAATTAAGGGCTTAGAATACCTTCTTGTTGGTTTATTTAACTAAATATTTAGCTAAAAGAGAACTAATGTTTTTTCCCCCACAGCTTTAGTTAAGCGATAGTTCAAGGGTGAAGTGGCGATTTTTAGCCCACACGTAATGTTAATTTTCTACAGAATAATACATCGGCGGGGGTGTAAAGAAGAACTAGTACTGATGGAGTTGGAACTACTAACTATTTGCATTTCCCGCAAGGCGCTAAGCCGAACCAAATTGAATGTGACTTATCGGATTTTCGATAATTAACCGCACATTTACTTATTATTGATTTATAAATTTTTAAAATACGCTGTCGAAATCCGAATGATCGTGAAGGATCAAATTTTATCTTATTCTCAATTCGAATGTGGAAAAAATAACATAAAAAGAATTCCGAAAATTCACTTGCATTCGAAAGATTCTTATAACCTCGACACCCAGTGGAGTATAGCGCGTCGAATATTACAACAGGTTATGGACCCAGGACAAATTTAAGTGCACATAAGTTATTTGCTCTAGAGCAAAAGCTTTTTTGAAAAACATAAGTCAAAAGGTAACTGCCAATATTTTCGTATGAAATCATTATTTATGAAAACGAACGGACTGCCCTCACTTCCTTATTGGCTCCTAAGCCATCAATTAATTTATGGATTAAGCTAATCTTCCATATAACCAAATATACCTAGTCTCCTGTAATGATGTCGTTGCACCCACGAAACCTTTATAGAAAAACCGCTATTTGAGGGGAAAGTCGCCAGGAAAGAGACATGAAGGCATGAAAAAACATGCAAATTACGATCTATTTGTGCCGAGAGAAATTTTGAGATGAGTCCGAATCGAAATCAAATTCAATCTATAAGAATATTATCTGTATTCGAATAAGCAACGAGTTCAATTTGATTAAATGAAAAACCTCTGCAACGAAATCGTTAGATAAGCAATTTGGAAAAAAAGCAAAAACTTTAAGCACATAAAAATTTTCAGCTTCCAATTTCCTTTTGGTCGCCTAAGCCTTAAAGCCAAAAATAAAGGAAAAAAAATATAAAAACAAGAACATGAACATGAAAGGCAAAAAAAAATCTCTTCGCGAAGGAGTCCATTATAATTTAAATGCACTTCCAAAGCGAATCCTTCGTCAGGACAGCATTTCAGTGCGCAAATAACGAGCGCTCTCCCTCTGCGGTTTCAATTTAAAAAGCTAATTAGGAATCTCAAAGCAGCCACGAAGGGTCGGAGGACGCACCAAAGGACTACTACATAGTCTCATCATTCTGCACTTGATGGCTTGTGATGTAAAAGCTAATTCTGCTGATAATTTGTTTCGGGCACTGCATTGATGATGATGCTGATGATGATATACTCTTTCCGGTGTTCCGTTTTCGTATTTAATTTTCGTCGTAGTTGCTGAGATCAGTGTCAGCGTCAATAGTCTCCTCTGCCATCATCATGTCCTGCAATCCATTCTTTACTGTTCGTCTTCTTCTTTTTGTCGTCTCTTCTCATTCTTTTAATTTTTTGTTTGTTTTTTTTTTTTCTTTTGTTTTGTTTAAGACTTCACTCGAAAGTGATAATGATGAGTATAGAATTAAGTAGAAAAGATGAGTATATCCGTGAGGATATAGCAGTGAATGGGGTGTCATTAATGGACTGTGATGATGATTTTTTTAAGACTTTCAAATTGATTAGCCCCAGAAAGGAGGGGCCAATACTTAAAAAAAAACCTAGTGAGGTTGCTTGAAAATAGGCTAATTAAGCGATTGAGCTGTTTTGTTCTTCATGACTGCCTCGATCCGTATCATCTATCTTAGAGCGTTTAACTTCATTCTTGGACACTATAAAAATGTTGTATGATCCCTCTAAATGATATCAAATTAACTAAAACAGTTACTTTCCTTTATTTCCTGCCAAACATTCTCTTACGAAAACATCAAATTATTCTCTATAGGATACGAAAACGGCAACGGCAACGGTTGCAATCCACCAAATTGAACAACCCTAAGATCCAATATAGAATCATGCTTTTGTATGAAGATAATTCTATCTTCTCCAAAAGTCAGAGTCAATAAGCGTTGCGAGCGAACATGAAACTTTCGTGCATAAAACACTCCAAGAGTCAAAAGTCATTTATCTTGATTAACAATTAAATTTAAACAAAGAAACCAGAAATTTCCTTCTTCCAGTCAAGTTTTCTTTTATAAGATAATCTGCAGTCTCCGTTTTATGGGGAGAGGGAAGAAACGAGTAGGAAATAGACAAAAAAAATTAAAGAAAAATAATATAAAAAGCCAAAAGTGAAAATAGAAAACGAAATTGTGAAAACAAAACTCGAAAACGAAACACAAAACTCGAAACAGAGCAGATAAACCACCCATACACAATTCATTAAAATTGCTTTACAATCCACTCACCATTGCCACTAGACTCTTTTGAGATAGGGCAGACGTCGCAAGCGCAGCAACAACAAAATGTACTTTTAATAAGTTTAAACACTTGAGACCATTATTTAACGAACTTTGTTGTGTAAATGTGCCGTCGTAGTTTCTCCATAGCCCATTTTATCTATGGGCTAGAGTGGTCTGAGTGGGTCCTACAATACATAAAAAAAAAAAAAAAAAAAATTGAAAATAGAAAAAAACATACGGAGCCAGGATGGAGGGGTTGCCGTCGAAAGTATGCTGCAAGAACAAAAGTAGGCATCATTAATGTGTTTTCAGGGAATGAATAAGTAAATATGGCTAGAGTTTGAGTCGTGCGCCACAGTTCGTACGATGTACCTTGGATGGATGATATAGTGACTTCTTGGCGCAAGTTGAACAAAGCAAATGAATCTGATTATTGCAGCGTCATAGAGCACACGAATGAATGCTGTTCGCTCTCAGAATGTGCTCCCGGTTTTTTTATTTTTTTATTTTTGTTGGTTTTTATTATTTTGCACAATAAAAAAAAAATTGAAACAAAAAACAAAGACACGAAACAAGGACGAAAATTAAATAAAAAACCAGTAAGAAAGCTACAGTTGGTCAAGCCCGACTTTGATAAACCCAGTGTCCCGAAAATATTGGCGCATTATGTTTTGCCTTCCCGTACGGAAATCATACAAATTTAATATTTGTGTACTTGATAGTGGGGTGGGGGGAAACACATAAATTTTCCTTCTAGACAATCAATGTTTCGTGTTGCTTCGAATGCTTCTACGCCTTCTACTTGGGAAGTTACAAAAAATCTCAATTTTTGGGCGAAGCAGTGGACGGGTGTCTTTCATTTTTACTAAGGATCATACTCGGCGCCCAATAGATCGAACTTCGACGTTATTGGTCCATCTGTTTCGAAGGAGATCGACGGACGGACGGACGGATATGTCTCAATCGATTTAGTTTTCGATCTTGATCAAGAATAGAGTGTTCTCTCTCCTTGCGGACACTCCCCTTATGTGGACATCCCTCTTCAACGGACACTTTTTGGGAATACTCTCTTATATAAGCTTCTCAAAGAGTTTCCTCTTACGAGGACACCTCTGTTAATTGGACATATTTCTATGTCCCATAGGTGTCTGCTCAAGATAGCATACACTGCATATACATACATACATTTGTCTATGTCTGCGGAGCTTAGTTCTAACTGTTACAAGATCCGTACAAAACTAATGTTGGGTATTTGACGGTTATAAAAAGGACAACGCAGCAAGCACTTAAGGAAGCCACTGGAAAATCTCTAGAGCAACGAATAAAATGTTTTAAATAAGTTTACGGGATTTTCACTGAAAGCGTTTAGCGGTAAAAGTGCATGTTGCAGCTCGCAGCTTGCAGCTAAGTTCAGCTTTTTATTGTTAAAAAAAATGAAAGAATCAAAATTAACTTCGTTAGAACTAAAGGGATGGCTGCCACAGAAAATGACTAAATGAGCAAAAAGAGACAAAAGACAAAATAACAAAAAACAAAGAAGGAAAGCACCAAACCTCAGGACCCACTTACTTTACTGTGTTGAAAAAATTTAAGTTCAGGTTAGTTTTTTTTTTTTTTCCTCAACTCAGTCATTGAGAGCTGAGGAACACAAAAGATTTTCGAAGACAAAAGCATAGCTCATCTGCGGTTCTTCTTTACTTTACATTCTTCATGTCATGAAAATTGAAGTTACTCAGCGAATGAATAAAAATACGGCCCAAGAAAACCCAAGTCAGAAGAAGTGCTAAAACTTCTTATCGCAATTGAGCAGGTATGGAAATGAATTTTTCTTTTAATTCTTCGAAATTATTTCTGTTAAGAGTTCTTCGTCGCGGAAAAAATGGTCTCGAACTTCAACTTTCACATAATTAATTAAATGCATTCGTATTACTTTCTTCTCGTTGCAAAGAATTTCATCTTATTCAATATGAAGACGACCTCGTGGCTTATCTGAATTTCCCTATGCCAGAGACTGACAAACTTTTAGGGCCGAACTACGGTTAACGTAATAATAAAAAGTGAAGTTCGTTAAAATTACAGCTGGAGAACCATGGCGACCGTCGAAAGTCTAGATAGTGGATAGTCTGAAATATCAATAGTACTATCGGAAATTGTATTTTCAAATATAAACTTATTTGATTGGCGAATTGCTAGTGATTTCAATCAAGCATGTTTGAGCTGTTTATCATTTGAATATCCACTATTTTAAAGTTTTGAATTTAAAAATTAATGGTTGTCCTATAATAATTTAATAAAATATTGCACATAAGTATACCTCCTCAATATATATCACGTGGTTTTATACAAGAGCCTGAATTTTAAAGCCATTCTTACTCAATTTTAAATACATTGTCACCATAGTATACGCAGTTTAGCATGACGCTTATAATTCTCATTTTGTTTGTAAAATGGGACAGATAAGACTCGCAGAATTTCTGAAGGTTTTTAACGACGTGATGAAGCATGAAGGTGTGTAAGCATATAGAACTATAGGTCTAACTCTTCTTCTTCCTAATCCCTGCAATGTGTTAGAGCTACGCTGCTTCAACATAGGCATATAGCATGAGGAAAAGAGAAGCACGCTATGGCAGCGAAATCTTTAGCTCTGCTGTGGTGAAAAGCATTGCCACTTGTATTTTTAATTTTGGGCGATTTTCGAGTGCATTACATGTAAAAATCTACCAAACTGATAAAATGATATGAAAAGCTTGAAAAACATAAAACGAATCAAGGAAACTCAATATTAAGGAGAAATAGATATTGTTTTTTTAATCCTACCGTGTCCACATAACTTTTTGATCACACTGTTTCAGCAAAAATACAAAATTCTATATCCAATCAAATTCGTAGCCGTAGTCAAAAATGTATGTAAATTTAATACAAAATGAAAACATTCGTGCACATTGAGCAAAAACATATCGTAATACATTTAGTAAAGTTCAATTATGAACTTTTCAAGCAATATAAAAAACAGAGCCGACGCCGTGTTTCTTTTATAATTTTCTTGCAAGTGGCATCATAGTGCCACTTTTTGTCTGCCCGTATTGTTGTTGGTAGCTTTCTGGTGAATTTCTCGAAAGAGTTGAATTTCCTATTCCTGCTTAAGGTTTTTGTTGGTAGCTTTTTGGTGAATTTCTCGAAAGAGTTGAGTTTCCTATCCCTGCCTAATGGGGAGTTTCTTATTAGCGGCAGAGGCCTTTCGACGTCGACAGTTAGACCTACAGTCCTACATGGTGTGTAAGTTTGTCTTATTTATTGGCTTGATAGAGCTGGGTAGGTATCGATAGTTTCGATAGTCAATAGGTTCCATAATCGATATTTTTAATATCCGATAGGCTCAATAAATATTGAATTATTGATTATAATCGATAGTTTTAGCAATTGGTAGGTTGAATTACACTGGCCGACTTCTGTCTTTTGAATAAGATATATCATTTCCTATGTAGTTTGATATGCTGAAACCGAATTAGGCGCCATTTTTTTCTACACCCCCCTTCAACCCGCGAAAATCGTTTTTTTTTTCGGCCAGTGTTATCGATGAGTTCAATAATCGATTGGTTCAATAATCGATCGGTTCAATAATCGATCGGTTCAATAATCGATTGTTTAAATAATCGATGGGTTCAATAATCGGTAGTTTAAAAGGTCGATAGGTCCAATAATCGATTGTTTCATTAATTGATAGGATCAATAATTGATCATTTGAATAATCTTTAGTCGATAATTTCGTTATTCGATAGTCAAAATTATCTGTAGCTCCAACAATCGATATTTTCAATGATCGATATTTTCAAAAATCGATATTTTCAATCATTGATCGTTTCTAGAAACGATAGTTTCGATAATCGATAATTTTGACAATCGATAATTTTGACAATCGAAAGATGAATTTTTGGAGCGACTCTCGCGCAAATCTAAACAAGGGCATATTTGGGAATCTGTTCATTTCAAAAAGAACAAAGCTGACTGTCACCGCCAGCACAACTTTTCCAATGTTAAAGTAAATATCCATGAATCCAAACTATCAATAGTCTTCAAAAACCATCGATGTTTTCGGTAGTTTGAAACCATCGACAGTGCTATCGATTGTTTCTCCAGCTCTAGTTAAAAGCTTTTGATTAATGGTAACATCGTCTTTTGGAAATAAAACGGAAGTCCATTAAACGATAATTAGACTAACAAACAAACAGTGAAATCGCTTTTCGTCGGCTTCATAACAACACTTTATACCTGTAGTAAGCAGAGTATTTTAGTTTTTTGCGAATCTTGAAACAGCTGGAACAAAGCGCCGTTAGTATAGACAAATACATATATAGGTACATATGTACATACATTCGTGATAAGGACGGAAAACTATACGTCTCTCTTTGTGGTCGGATCTCCTTTGAGACGGGTGCAATTTCGCTCATAGGTGGAAATGGGAGATATCCGCCTATCGCCATGCCCTTGACTAAATATAATGTGTATTGAGTAACTCGCGAACCATTCCACACATTTTATTGATATTTGGTTCACTGGAAAATTACCCGAAGACACGCATCTTTGACCCTCGCACGCGCTCACAAGCAATGGTTTATCATGACTAGCCTATGAAAAAGCGGGTAGGAGCATTAAATTTCAAATATGGATTAACCCATGATACAAGAAAACAAGATAGCGCCACTTCAGTACCGCTATTTTGAGGCTTTCTTTGAGAGCCGAAAATTGAGTTTGTGACGTCACTGAGCGAGAAATTGTTGTTGTTTCCCATGCTTTTCAAAAAAGTAAAAAGCCGGTTTAACATGGGAAAGAACAACAACGAATCGCGATTTTGAGTTTGTGACATTTCCTCTCTCAAGTGGCGCTATCTTGTTTTCTTATATCATGGATTAACCAAGATGTATCGGAGGTGTATGTTTGGGAGAAATATAGATGGTTCGCGCACGAAAAGAGTTTTTACCTAATTTCCGAAGTAAGAACCCATGAAGCTTCAAATTCGAATCGTAGGTTTACCAAGGGAGGAATGAAAATTCAAAGGGAAAACGTTATATCTTCTACAAACATTTGTTTTAATGCTAGCAATGACTCGTGAGTCATGATGGCTACGAATAGCATGGAGCTAGCAGTTTAAGAAACGCTGTTTTCATTATTTTCGTTTTAAATTCAAATCAAAGAAATGCATTCAATCAATAATAAATACAGTCAAAATTTGACAATAGCGTTTAAAGCGAGCTTTCTGCAACTCGAAGTCTTCATGAGTCGGTAAAGTTTTTTTTTTTTTTTTGTGTATATAATGTAATTCGATTTATGTAGGTTTGACTGTTATGACTGTTGTGTTATGCTCAGAACATTTAATCTACCAAATGTTTACCTCACTTACGGCATTTTATTTCGTTGTCAGCGTTGTGAGAAAAAAAAAAACAGAAACAATTTCCTTTATTTTGAGACTTTAAAAAAAATATTTTTCTTATTGCGTCAGCTTTTTGCCGCACTTTTGCTTTCGTAGCTACTTATCTTTAAGTGCTTGAGTGAACCCATTTTACTCTGGAAAGTCATTATAGGATTGCCGCACCACTAACTTTCAATGCCGGAGACACTATGGAAAATGGCGCGAAAGGCTTAAGTTGATTTCATGTGACATTAAAAAGTTTTTTAAGAGCAACTAGTCCGAAGAAGTTCCCTCCCTCTCTGTAAAAAAAAAAAAAAAAAAAATGAGAACGAATCAAAAAAAAAAAAAAATCAAAAGAGTGACTTTACAATGTTTGGATTCTGTATTAACCGAACCACGGTTGAGCGCTCTCTACACTCGCTACGAGGGAGTACGTATGCTGAAGCGAGCGGTGAGTTTGCTGCGTTGGAGAGTGCGCCGGCGATGTATAGTCATTGGAGTAGGTATCTACTACACCGACGACTTTTGATTGAGGAAATAAAATTCGAAGTTCCTTATGGAAAGTTGAAAATTTTCGCATTGAAAAAAAAAACCTATAGAGGTTCAAACTCTCAGACCTAAGGAGCTGTTCGTTGAGAAATATCTGGGAAAAGTTCAGTCTACAATTCAAGATATTTTGACGAGTTTGTTGAAGAGTAAGCACAAAATATTGAGTCGTCTATCTGCTACTCCATATATGTATTTATTCAAAGTTAAAAATTCATTAATTCATAATTAATAATTCATTGAAAATATAGCACATTATTAGAATTTAGGTGGTTTTTTTTTTGTGACACCCTCATGATTCGTATGAGGTTTGAATGTTTCCGGTTAATTATCGAATTTTGTAATGACAATGTCAATCTCTACATACATACATACATACATATGTAAATAATTTCGATTGGTTTCGCGATTTTTTCAACATAATATGGTACTATCGAGATGATGATTATCAGGGGGAGTAGAGACAATAAGTGATTTTCTTTAGCTTTGGAATTTTGTGTTTCGAAAAAAACAAAAAAAAAAAAAAGACAAAGGGACAACATCAAAATGACACCAAGCGCTGAAAGTGAAATTATATTGAAGATTGCAATATTAAATACATTTTTACAAGGAGACGCAAAAATATTTCATTCAAGTTCGACCACTGTGCATGCGAATAGAGTGGAGCTTATGCACCTAACCGAGCAGATGCGATGTCAACTAACAACGACCGCTGCCTCAGTTGTGGGTGTCAACGCCATTGCGAGTGTGCATGCTCGTCTTCGGATTCAATTGACTGTAAATTGGATTTTGTCGCACTAACACAATCGGAGGAGCTCGAATGTGAACTCGAACTTGAACGGGAACGGGAACTTGAACGGGAACAGACGGGAAGAGGAACTGGTTCACTGAAAGTTGGAAGCTGTTGAAGACCCTGCCAGTGCATAGAAGTTATAGTAAGTTGGAACGCATGGTGAGCGGGAAGTAGGCAGCAGGTCGTAGGGAGTGGAGTCAGGCGTTGCGAATCGGGAGTCGGGAGTAAGCGGAGCTCTTCTATGCACAAATAAAAGTTAACTTGCCGTGAATGCACTTCATGAAAGGACATTCGACGAATTGCGAACGCATGTTGCTCTTTTCATGTGCATAGATAGGAGTCATCCACATGGCACGTTATCATCCGGCTTACATACGCTTAAGCCTCATATGCCATACCTTCAATATCCACTGTTCGCATTGTGCATACAATGTATCGTATGTATGTATGAAGCATCTGCATATGGCGTTGTCATACCAGACATTGCCTTATTGCCTGCTTTATTATTGCCATCTAAGGTTTTCAGTCATTCAGTTAGCTTTTGTCCGTCCATGCGTCTGTCCTTCCGTCCTCCCGTCCGTCCATCCGTCCGTCCGTCCGCCCGCCCGATTGTGAGCTCGTCTCTTTGAATGTATAGTTCATTGAATCAATTTGTCATGTGTACAAATTGAAGAACCGTGACGTGCAGTTGCAATTTTATTCGGTTTCACGTCAAGTTTCATTCTTCGAAATTGTGTTTTGTTAATTTCCAGATGACAAAGCGACTGCGAAAGGTGCGCTAAAAGTTTGCCGTTTGCCGTTTCCGTTAACAGTTCCTACCAACGTAGTACGTATGTATGTATGTACCTATCATCATGCATGTGTGCCTAGCTAGTAGCTACCTATTAAAAAAACTTTTTCAAATATTTGATTAGAGTGCATACTGCTGTCGTCATGCGAAGCCTATTAAGGAAGTCATACGTTGCAGACACGACTCGACTCGACTCGACTTGATTCGATTCAATTCGTTGCGATAGCAGTGAAGATGCTTAAAGGAAGTGAATTCAAACTTACACAGACTTCATGCAAGAAATGAAATATGTTAAAAATTCTGCTAAGTCAATTGAAATAAATTTAATTAAATAATTGAAGTGAACGAACATCAAGTTAAGTTTTAAAGTAGGCTTTAACATTTCTCGGATAAGTTTTTAAAGGAAATTCTAGAAGAACCACATTTATCGAGATCGAATGTACAAGTTTGGAAGAGTCTTGCTGCTGGCTCAGAAAGTCTACTTACAGGTCAAATAAAAACAAGTTTGAGAATGGACCGAATCGATCAAATTTTCAGGGTTGTTTCGTATGGTCGCTTAGATTGTTTATATAAAAGTTTGCATGAAATCGATCGACGCTTTCGTGAGTTATGGAGAAATTATTCGGTTTAAAGCCCGACGTATGAGCAATGTAATATATAGAGGGCTGCAACATTACGTATACGCAAGCAGCATTGCATTTCCGATTCAGATTAATGTTTCTTCTTCATTTTTTTCATTTTGCCACTGAAGGACTTTCTTTTCAAATAAAAAACGATCTATTCATTTTATTTAAATTAATATGAATTGAACTTCATATTTTTAAGATTTAAAGCGATTTCAAAAGAGTGTGTACAACCGGTACAACAAAGATTTATTGGCAAAATACTACTCCTTCGCACAATTGATTATAAAAATATTCTGATCGACTAAATTTATAAAGCTTCCTGAGGGAAAAGTTAGCTTTCCATTGTTGTGCATACCAATGCATTATATCGACTTGGAAAAAAGTTATTACCACAATTATGTCCACAACCGGGGACTCTCCCTTAAATTTAGATTTACTTCAAAAAAAAAAATTCTGTAAACGATTGTAATTGAACTTGATAATGATACCGCCCATCCCAACGTAAATTTAAGTTGTTTTAATTGGGGGCATCTATTATTTTCCCTCCTTGGCCAACGCTTTCAAGTGTTATCGTTATTAAAGCTCATTGGATCGAAAAAGAACGCACATTGGCAACTACAGCTCCGTCATGTAGAACACTGCATCTTTCCAAGACGGAAATGTCAATTACTCTGACTGACGACTTTAGTGCAATATTATAGGATCCATATTTTGAACGGCGCGGTAAGCTTTTTTTTCAACTCTTCTGGGCCAGACTGGAAACCACTTAACTGACTTACCGAGCTATAATATTTTTGGACACCAAACACATCCATGCATAATATGCATTGCATATACAGCAACACGCGCTCAGGTCTTCCAATTAAAAATCAAAAAAATTTCAAAACTAAAACTCAAAGAAATAATTAGTTACCTACACAATTGTATGTATGTATGTAGATGTGAGCCGAAAACTGGAGTAAAAAACTTCAATAAAAAATTTTGTATGAAAAGGTAACCGTAACTCAAAAAACAAACGATGCCGTTCGATTCAACGTAGCCGAAATAGGGGGAGTCCGATTATTTCAGGCCTGTCTGAAAAAATTTTTTTGCAAAAAACTATCACAGTGTAATCAAGTAAGTATCACAAAAGAAATGTATGTCAATACTGCACGCCATAAAGCGTATTGAGTAAATAAACATTGTATAAATTGACTCCTCTTATGGGAAAACTAATATTTGCACAAATAATCGACGTAAGCGATGAGAACATTGAAACGAATACAAGCGTAAATAATCAGAAGTCAGCCAAGCAAACGCCCACGAAAACATGACAAACATGCTGTCAGACTTGCACGGATCTGGTTGGTTCGCAAACAGACGAATGTATTAAGGAGTAAAAGAAATTCTGATATTCACGAAAATGTGGCAAAGGCAAAAAAACAAAAACACACGCGCCACACACAAACACACACATACACAAAAAATGGAAAATAAGTATTTTTGATGGAATCTATCGTCAGAATAAAGCAAGCCAAATCCAAAGGATCGAAATCGAATTCGAGAACGAGACCGAGCACGAGCACGAGAACGAAAAGGAAAACGAAAACGAAAACGAAAACGAAGCGAATATGGAATCGGAAGGAAACAGACATTTTAAATTGGCAGCGATTTATATATTTTATGGATTAGAGTTGGTGTTCGAACTTCGAAGATGCAATGACAACGATGATGACAGACCCGAATGCTCTGCGGTTCTAGGCGCCAAAGAGGGATATCGAAAGGCGGAAGTGACAAAAACCTTATCAAAAGTGCTTAAGAACGGAAAATAGGAAACGAGCAACAGTGTCGAAAAAATCAAATACTTCCCAGTAAACCAAAACGCTTTACAAAGACTTATGAAAAATTATTTAATAAAGAAAATAGAGCTCTAGCTATAAGCTTATATGATTAGTAGTAGAATAAACTTACTGGGGAAAATATGTACCTTTCTAGGCAATCTTGTAGTAAGCTTACAATCGTAAACTTAATATAACTCCATAGAGTTTAAAGAAGTAAGGAGGAATTAATTTTTTTTTTTTTTTTTTTTGTAAATAAGACAGACATGTGGCTTGGGTTTTCGTGGCGTAGTGAATAGCGGTGCGCTAAGCAATCCAATATCGGCGAGTTCAAATCCTCGCTTAGGCGAGCTGCGAATATTTTTTTTTATTATCTTTTTGTGTGTGTAAATAAGTATGTAGTTACAAAATTCATATTCCATTTCATTCTCCCATATTATTTTTCGTCTGCACGGGGACTCGAACCCGAGACATTCATATTGCTAGGCGCACAAGGTATCTACTATGCCACGGAGCGATCGGACGAACCTTTCGAAGATTTATTTGTCGTCTGCGCGGGGATTCCAACCCGAGTCATTTATAATGCTAAGCGCGCAAGCTATTTACTACGCCACGGAGAGATCTAACCCGTGAATTTGAAATATATTATATTAATGTTCGACAAAATCACGACTCGACACGATTACTTGTGAAATGGTTTATTGGGCTGTCTCCAAAATGTGTGTGTGTGTGTGTGTGTGTGTGTGTGTGTGTGTGTTTAAGGTAGGGTTGTTTATCGGTTAAATCCGTGATGCGAAACTTTACCAATTCTAGAATTTATTTTATTCCATCGAAAGAACTTTTAACTTGGAATGACTGAGTTTGAAAGTTCCGAAAGAAAATGATGTTTTTAGAACCTTAGAGAATGGCAAAATAACTGCAAAATGAGAGGGAAAACATTTTTTACCTTTTTTCCGCATAAAGCCGATGCGATGGCAAGTTCAAAATCAATTTTATTTGTTGGAATCGTTCTGGAAATCCTCCTTATTTCTAGTTACATCCGCAACCCAAAACGAGCTTCATGTCGTACTTAAATATGGGATGTATGTATGTATGTATAGATGGAATTGTGCATTAACTTTGAGCGTGTGTGGTGGGGGAAGATATTGATGAAAATAATATCAGAAAAAATGTATCTATGCATATCCGTCTCAACGCCATTCGTTTTAAATAGACGAAAATTCACCACACACACTTGAGGCAAGTCGATAATTCGCCTCGAACCAAGCAATTTCAATTTGATTCAAGTGGATTTTGCGTGCGAAATGAATTCATTGACAGGCTGACTGAATGATAATATATACATATGTATATAAACTAGAATTTTAATCTCGATAAATGTTCCGGATTATGGATATAACCTACAACACAACGTACCTACATAAAAACGTTAGCCGAACATAAAGTGGAAAAGTCTTACCGAAAATTTAGCAGTGGAACGGAAATCCTTTCAAATAAGTTGAGCAAATAGAAGTTCTCTTCAGATAGTAACACTCAAGGATTTCACGCATCGACGTAAGCATCTATATATTCCGTGCTTCAATTTTAAAAAAATATTCGATGATATAATTACCAGCAAAAAAATTAATCAGCCGAACCTTCAAATGCAATATCCGACGAATGCTTTTTTAAACACAAGACAAAAAATAACGAACGCACCGCACCTTTTCACGCCTTCTTCGAAGCACATTAAGAGCTTTCAAACGAGCACAAATTTCAAATTCATCAAGGGATCCTCAAAAAAATAAAAAAGCCATCCTCGAAAAAGGCAGCACACAAGCTGTCGGTCAATTTTATCAACCATACCTATCTTCTTTTAAATACTTAATTTTCAGACAATCAAATCGATAAATCTGTTTCTGTAAGACCTAAAATCAGACCTGGGGGTAGTGCACTAAATTTTTAGTGATTCACATTTTTAACTAAATCCCAATCTAGTGGTAGTGGAGCTAGTGGGTTTTAATAAAAAAAATTTGAGTGCAAGAAACCCGACGTGTCAGTTCCACTATTATTTTTAGTGGTAGTGAAACAAAACTTCAACTACAAGCCTAGTGGTAGTGAAGTTGAAAAATTTCCACTAAAATAAAATTAGTGCTTAAACATTTTTTTCCACTCAAAATTTAAATAACTAGTGGAAAATCAAACTGTTCCACTAAATTATTTTCAGTAAGATTTGAATTTTGTATCTTTATTCATTTTAATTTTCAAATAAACACAAGAAGTTTAAAAAAAATAAAATGTTTGCTTTCGACTCGGATGATAGTGTTGTAGACCCGAGCTTCAGTCTAGAAGAGCACAAAGTAAGCACTCCTAACATTTTAAAACGACCAGTGACCCATGTGCAAAAAGCAAAAGTACCATGAATGATTGTCATAGTGGCAGTGTATTCTGGCATGCCCGTTGCCAGTTTTATTCTTTTTCAAACTCGTGATTGAATGTGTGTTTAATATATTCAAAATATATTTTTTTCTTATTTAGTGGAGATATTTTGTTAGCCACTAATTTTTCAACAACAAAATTTGATTTGGAAAAAATAAAAAACAATTTTTTTTCAAATTTAGTGGGGATATTCTTACAGCCACTAGTAAAAGCTTAAGTCAGAAACATTTTCACTTCCACTACAGAGAATTTAGTGTAAATTTTCATACATTCACTATTTTAATACTGAAAATAGTGGAAGAGAATTCAAATTCACTACGAATTAGTGGAACCGAATATTTTAAAGTTTCACTCATTAAAGAACTAGTGGGGCTGAAAATTTAGTTCACTACCCCCAGGTCTGCCTAAAATCAATACAAACCCGACTTCGAGAATGAAAACAGTTTCAAAACTGATAAACATAACGAAAACCGTATTGATCTCGAATGTGATTCTGAAAATTGTCGGTTTCCGGTCGGACGCCTGCCGTAGCCTAGTGGATAGGATGCACGCCTAGCAATCCGAGGGGCTCATGTTGGAATCCTTTTCGAATCGAGAAAATATTTCATTTTTAGCCCCATTTTTAGGAATATTCCCCGATCTTCACTGAAAATTTTTCTCGCCGAAAAAGGGAACTATTCTTAGCGTCAATAAAAGAACGAAAGTGATGACCGTTGCTTAAAAATGATCAAGGCACCCTTCTACAGGCATTCCGATCCTGGTATATGTCAATCTACCGCAAGCTGCTTGCTTGATATTCTCTTCACCGCAAAATAGGCAATATGCACTACTGTTCCAGCAAATGGCCTAAAAAATGCGTGGATCGGTCAGATTGACATATTCGAGGATCGGAATGCCTTTAGAAGGGCGCTGAGATCACAGACATATACCTATCACACATATAGGAGGAGCGAAATGAGCGAACCCGAAAAGAGGTAAACAAGAGTTAAGGCGAAGAATATTTCCTTCCCAATGTATTTAGAATGGGAGTATTTTTTTCAAGTCCACAGTTTAAAAAAATTCCTCGGTTATATATAGAATCGGGCAGTTTCCTTTTTTTTCCAGACCCCTCGGGGGATACCACCTTGTCGCGGCGAGAGGGCTCAGTAGATGTTATGATCGTGAGAGCAATGCCGGTGGTAGCCACCCATGCCGGTAAGGTCGAAGGAGAACATCGAAGCTAAGCGCATCCCATAACGTGACAGCGGCTAACGGCAAGGATGGGCGGTTTCCTTTAGAATATACAAAATGTTTTGGGTTTCGTTCTCAGTTCTTACGACAAGAAAACATTCAATGAATTTTAATTTTGAAGAATGTTTTTTTTTTTTTTTTCAAACATTTTATAAATTCAAATCAATTGAGAACATTTAATTTATTAAAAGAGTCGAGTTACTGATATTAGGATTTGATTCGTTCACTTGTGGGTCCAGCTGATCAGTCGAACCGAAAGATTGCAACGGAACTGATGGTGTTCTCTGAAAGCACTGAGAGCAACGATACACGATGCAGAGAGCATATATCTTCAAAACGATAATAAAAACAATTAAAATTCCCAAAAACACACAATATTGATCGTACTGTATGTCGAAGAGTGCACTAATAATTTTCAGTCCTTTCATCTGCCCCTCCCGTTTGTCTATCGATTCAATTATCCAAAAATATAAAACGATTAACGAGGTTCTAAACGGCGGCATGGGGGGAAATCAAAGGAGATTTTTCAATTAAATGTCGTTTTCACATATTTTCTTTTTTAATTACTTACGGGGTTAGAATCAAATCTAAGAGCTGCCAAAATAGAAACGGCAACAAACACCAAGCGATCCTTCGGATGGCACCATAAATCATCAGTAGCACCAAAAATATTATCGAAATCAAAATAAATCCCATCAAAAAGATTTCAATTACAGAATTTTGAAATGTGCTTTTCATGATATGTCCATCGTTGTTGATTAACTTTTCACCAAGCAAAAGATCCTCGAAGGTATCATTGCCAAATATATCCAGCAGATCTAAATCGAACATCGGTTCTTCCGAAAAGATTTTCTTCTCACCACTCAAGTACATACAAGCCAAGGCAGCCAGCGCCGCAAAACTGATTAATAAATAAATAAGTCCGACGAATACAGTAGAAATCCATAATTGCAGTGGGCCAAATCGAGAACTTTTGCTTTCATTAACCTTATCGGATTGCATGACTGACGACGAGTACAACGAGATATGGAACAAAGAATTTTTCCTTTTCCTTTTCTTTTTCTGCTTGCGGCAAAATAAAGTTACCCAAAAAAAAAAAAAAAAAAAAAATTAATCTGAAATATTGGTTTTCTTTTTTTTTTTTTTTTTTTTTTTTTTTTCAATTTGAAAAAGGACCTTTGATTTTTTTCATCGAACAAACTGGACACAAAACGACACAAAACTAACGTACTCGATTGTCAAATGATTAAGTCGAATATTGAGGCCGTATTTTAAGTGAGGCACCAGGAGTATTTAGATCCGATTCTCGTACCCAATGCAATTCATTTCGATCGTTACATACACTGTAATGCGAGGTACCCAGTGGTATTTCTTTGAAGTCGTCAGCGAAATATTCAACCGTTCTACTCGTTACGGAGTCGATGAATATATAACACGTAGATGTCTGGTGAATGTCATCGGTTACAATTGCTTAGCATTTCCGATGACCAATTGCTCGAATGTGTAAGAAGTGAATTTGAAATTCTGCTCATGTACATACATGAAGGAGTAAGCTGTTTTTTCATGAATTCAAACTGATCATCAGCATACGCAACCGATGCTGTAGTGAGCGGAATTTCCACTCATAACCCATTAAAGGTGCATCCGATTACAACTTCTATTTATAGTTCAGCGGAACTGAATTTACAAATGAGTTTTTGAGTTACAAATGTCATCGGTTACCAAATATTCCGCTGGGTATAGCCACATCAAATGTTTGTCCCGCATATGAGAGAGTGTATTAGTGAATTCTATTTGACGTTGAATATACACAGGTCAAGCATGAGTTTGTTGTAAACAGGTTGTGGCCATTCACGGGAGGTCACTGTACAACGGGCCGAAAGTACGTAAAGTCAAGCCAACATTCGGGTCAGCGAAATTACAAAAGAATGTTGATCATGCGGAAGATGCTCCAAAATTAGACCATGGCTCGGTGACAACAATGGAGAAGAGTCGTTAAAGACGGCAGCAGAGTTCGCAGAGGCGAGCCTAGGCTTAAGTTATAAGTACAGTAAAAATCGGTTATAACGATACCGCTTATAACGGTTATCGGTTATAGCGATGAACATTTAATGTAAAGTTTGGTTCGCTATTCTTAATCTTCTTAATTTCTGTTACCGGATATAGCGAGTATCGGTTATAACGATGGATTTTGGCTGGTCCCTTCGACATCGTTATAACCGATTTTCACTGTAGGTGAATTTAGAATAGGTTTGGGCAGCTCTTTGAAAAGCTAAGACGCATTAAAGGGTAGTCTCTAAATAATACTTCACAACTTAGAATATCGCACCTTAGCTAATAAATCGGCACAATTCAAAACTTTTTTAATCGATTTTTTTTATGTTCGATTTCATTTTTCTGTAAGAAACCCAACACCAGGAGAATCAACGCTTATATTGACTGATGCAACAGTCAATTGAGAGTAATATAAGTATAGCAAAAATATTATTCCTCGTTGGTTTCAAGAGAGATCGAATGATTTTCGAGGAACGCAAAATTTTGAATTGTGCCGATTTAGTAGCAATGGTGCGATATATATATATAAGAAATTGGTGTTTTATTTTCCTTATTTGACTATCCTGAAACCACACAAAATTACGACAATTGACCCAAAAAGAACTGACCTACGGTCAGCCGTTTGGCGGACTAGTCCCTCTCCAATGACAGGCCCATGTTAAGAAGGTCAGTTGAATACATAAGATGTGTAATTATGAGGAGACTGGTAACATGAAGGACTGACCGAAGGCTACACTTGGATCATTCCATATTACTGCAGGGTACTGAAATCGATATATCTATGTTCGATAGACTCTATACTCCGCAATTTGGGGCCCCCTTTGTACGACAAAAGACTGTCTCGTAGTGTAAATTCGGTCTAAGAGCAATATTTTTATGTAATTGAAATGTGTGCCTGTGTCATTTCCCTTAGTGCCTTCCAAAGCTGTGGTCCTGTCTATTCGATGCCGTTTTTTCTATCCATTGTGTTCGCTACACGTAAAAATCTCGGCCCACCAATTCTTCAGCATTTCTGAATGCATAGCATATGTACATATCGCACACCCTCTGCTAATGTGACACAACTCAAAAATCGTCAATTTTGACGTTAACATATGGAACTTGATCATATGTTAGTTCACCTCTCTACATGCACAAAAAATTCTAATCCGTTTATGATTATTATAAAACGCCGAAAAAACCCCGTCAATGCCTTTCTTCTTGCTTTGATTGACACTGCGAGTCATTTTGTTTTTTTGCGTTTTCTGAATAATGAGAAATTATGAGTTGTGTGTCCTTAGAAGAGGGTGTGCGATATCTTCTTCCATAACCGTCTCGATCCGTTTGCTGTCTTTTTCATACTTCATCCCACCTCATATTGCATCATTTTGATCGCACACATGCGTCACACATCACATCATCCGACCTAATCGAGCTGTTAAGATCGATTGAGGTTAGAATATTTATCGATTTATGATCCAGATACATTTTCTTCATTGCTTGCTTGAGAAATGCTCGAAAACCCTTAAGGGTTCGTGTCGCATTTAAAGGATTTCAAATTTATAAATCCTTACACAAGCTAAGTCGGCTCTAATATAGAAAATGTAAAGGACGTAGCAAAATATGGTCACATCCGATATCCGGTTCATCGATTGTAAAAATAAAAATCAGGGGTGTCACAGAATCCGATAGCTGTCGGAATTGCCAATTTTAGTCGACTGAATGTTCATATACATATATTTCATAGACAGCCAGATAAAATTGGGTTATGTGCCATTAAGAACCGGTAATAGTTCCGATTCCAAACCGAAGACAACAGAATTTGTGAATTCTGTATGAAATTTCGATCGGTTTTAATTCCGATTCCGATAGCTATCGGATTCTGTGACACCCCTGAATAAAAATTTTATTGCTAATTATTAAGGGTATTCCATTAAACGCAAAACGATGGAAGAAAGTGGAAAATGTAAAATTTTTCATGGAAAACTTTGTTCATTAATTTCCAAGCCTTCTTGATTTACGAGTTTTCGAGGCAAATACACCATTAAGGGAAGATCCCTTTTATTATTTTTCATTTAAGCGACCCTCAGCGATTCTGCCAACATTCAGAGGAAAATTCATCGCACTTCATGCAAATCAATGGTTCGCATCGAGCCAAGCAATTTCAATTTTACCTCCAAAACGCCAAATAAATTCGTTGACAGACATTGGAATGACTGAATGTTTATGGATCCAAGAAAGCTTTAGCCGAATCATGCTCTAAAATTGATAGCTGGTGGGGAATATAAATCCTTCAAAATGAGTTAAGTAGCCATCTTTAAAATGACTTTCTGAATGCGAAAAGGATTCCGTATATAATCTTTGTGCCTGGAGTAAGTACATATCTCAGGCGAGCGATGTCGATATTCTTGTAAAAAAAATTCATTTTTTTTCCCACCGGCATTAAAATGAAATTCGTATATACTGCACACATACATACATATACATTTATACATATATATATTTAAATTTAAAAGTGTTTTATTAATTTAAACTGTAGTTTCAAGTTCTTTGCACATTTGAAAAATGCCAACTATAACATCATGACGTTTACTTTACAAATATACAATTGTACTGCTCATTAAAGGTCTCGAGCCGACCCCGACCACCACTTCGGACTGCACTGGTTCTTTACAATCGTAATGCTTTGGGCTATAGTCTTTCAATGTGATTGATTTTGAACTTTTGCGGAAGGACTTGAAGCAACGGTACACGATACATAGAGCACAAATCTTCAGGGACAGAATACACATGAAGATAATGGAAATTATGACGATTAGTTGGCTTTTCGGTAAACCAAATATAGCATTTATAAAGCCAAAATCATCCGTCGGAGTTTCCCACTGTTCAATGAACTGCGTTAGCCACAAATACAAGAGAATTAAGGAGCTCCTTTAAAAACGAAAAGCATGAAGGAGGAAATGGTTTCGCAATTTTTCAATTTCTATTTCAATTTCAATTTGAATTTCGAATTCGATTTCGATTTCAATTTGAATTGAAAATTCAATATAATTTTTACTTACGGTGTTAGTATCAAATCTAAAAGCTGCCAAAATAAAAACGGCAATAAAAGCCAAGGGACGCGCTTCATTGCTCCATAAAGCATCATTAAAACCGAAAAAAACGTGGAAATCAAGAAGAATTCAATGAGGAAAGTCTGAACAAAATAATTGTGAAAGCCACTCCTTGTATTCCTGTTCCAATCGTTCAGCGATGAAGCAATATATCGGCCTTGGTATGGATTCTTTTCAATTATCTCCAGCAAATCTAAATCAAATATTGGTCCATCCATGGAAATTCTCTTCTCTCCCATCGACCATATAAACATTAGGACTCCTATCATCACAGCGCACATGAGTAAATACCCAAAACCAATGATTACGGTGAACAACAAGACAAGTGACCGCCCAATGCAGATACTGCCAATGTATGGAGCCATGATGTGATTCAAGAAATTTAAAGTCCTTCGAAACAAATAAGTTTCCTTTTATTTAACTTGAAAATTAATTTGATAAATTAGGATTTTAGTTTCGTTTTAAAGGAAGTTTTTTATTTTAGTCTTTTCCACTTCAACTCAAACATGGGTACTTTGATTCATACAAAACACAAAAGGACAAAGGATCCTTTCTGGCGTTTACGTTGCCTACTTGAATTTATTTCAAGTCTCGTGTGCGTCACAGAGCAACAAGTGCTTCTATTACAATATGTATGATAAAAAAAAAATTTTTTGATCTTTCAACAACAGCTCAAAGCCCAAAACTCATTATTATCCTTGACCTGTTTTTTTTTTTTTGTCCTTACTTTTCAAAGAATTCTTCAAACATTGCACTTTTTTTTCTGCGCTTCTTTGGATAATCTTCAATGTCTGCCGCTGACCAAAACGGACGTAATCAATATCGCACAACAAGGTCTTTTGACATTGAGGGCTTTATTGAAAATATCTAATATATCAATTTTGTGTAGGAACGACATTATGGAAACACAACGAGAAGGTCCCACCGCCAACGTCTAATTTTTCTCATCCTATACCGCCTCATATCGCCTCATACCGTCCATACCGCCTCATATCGCCTCATACCCCCTCATTTCGCCTCATCCTATACCGCCTCATACCACCTCATGCCGCCCCGCTTCGTTCCGTTTCGTTTATTTTCTACTTTTCAAATATTTCGCTTAATTTTCAATTACAATACCCATCAATCATGTCAGTATCTTCATGCCATTGGTATTTTGTATTGATTGCTGAATGAATTTTCCATGCATATTTTCATTTCCATGTTTTCCATACTCTCTTCTCTGAATGCCACAATAAAAGTTATATCCGGCCTAGCGTTGCGATGTATACCTACATAGTACATACATACTTAGTTTATTCAACATTGGATCCAAAATCATTTTGTTGCCTTTGGGACTATTTATCATTTTATTATGCTTATTTCCTTTTATATACTGGAAGGATTTCGATTTTGCTGATATTATTTCTTTATGTGTGTTCCATGAAGTCTATTTTTTCGACATTTTGATTTAGCCACTTTTATTTATGACAAATAGGCGAACGTTCGCACATGCATATCAATCACGGTGGAGCCCTTTCATCGACGTTTGGCTTTTCCTCTGCGTCTGCCTTTGCCTTTGCGATTGCTTTTCCCTTTGCTTTTGCTTTTTCTATTGCCCCCGCCTGGGGCTATTGAAGTCGAACGTTAGTTTGTAAGCGGTCGATGGTTGAGCGTTTCTAAGCATTAGGCATTGGGGCTATTGGTTAATGGAAATATAATAGATAAGAACTTTGGGATCCATTACAACTACATGGACATTGGTTTCTAGTTCTTAAGTGAAATCGAAAACTTTAGGTTGAATATTCAAGGACTCTTAATAATAGGAATGAATTCAAAGATAAAGAAGTTTAAAGGACAGAAAATTTGAAAGCTATTCAAAAACTGAGGACCTTCGAAAAAAATAGATACTCTGAAATTTAATGAAAACAAGTTATTTTGTTATAGTCAGGTGCGGCTTTTTATACCCAGCGTAAGCGGGGTATATTAGTTTTGTGCGAATCTTGTAACAGGGAGAACTAAGCTCCGGAGATATAGAAAAATATATTATATATAGAAATGATCAGGATCAAAAACTGAATCGATTTAGACATGTCCGTCTGTCCGTCCGTCCGTCTGTCCGTCTGTCCGTCCGTCCGTCTGTCCCACCGTCCGTGGTCGGATCTCCTCCGAAACGGCTGGACCAATCAAGTCGAAATTTGGCACACAGGTATATCGGGATCCGAGTATGATCCTAAGTAAAAATGGGAGACATCCGCCCAATGCCACGCCCACAAATGAATATAATGTGTTTTCAGTAAATTGCTTGTAACTTGCGAACCACTCAACACATTCCATTGATATTTGGTGTACTGGTAAACTACAAAAAGGGACATATCCTGGAAAAAAATGGACGCCGCCCTCCGTGAGCCACGCCCACAAATAAGCCCACAAATAAGGGCTTATCGTAACTTGTGAAGTAAAAGGCGTAGAAGCTTCAAATTCGCAACATAGGTTGACCAAGACGAATGAAAGGTGTAGGAAAAAATTTTATGAGGCCCGCCAACTGCCACGCCCACAAATGGAGATTTTTCGTAACTTCCGAAGTAAAAAGCGTAGAAGCTTCAAATTCGCAACATAGGTTCACAAATGCGAATGAAAGGTGTAGGAAAAAATTTTATGAGGCCCGCCCACTGCCACGCCCACAAATGGAGATATTTCGTAACTTCCGAGGTACAAGGCGTAGAAGCTTCAAAATCGCAACATAGGTTGACAAAGACAAATGAAAGGTGTAGGAACAAAAATTTATGTAGCCCGCCCACTGCCACGCCCACAAATGAAGATTTTTCGTAACTTCCGAAGTAAAAAGCATAGAAGCTTCAAATTCGCAACATAGGTTCACCAAGGCGAATGAAAGGTGCAGCAAAAAATTTTTTGTGGCCCGCCCACTGCCACGCCCACAAATGAAGATTTTTCGTAACTTCCGAAGTAAAAGGCGTAGAAGCTTCAAATTCGCAACATAGGTTCACCAAGGCGAATGAAAGGTGTAGGGAAAGAATTTTTGTGGCTCTCCCACTGCCACGCCCTAAAATAGAGAAGCAAAACATAGTGCGCTCATAACGTCGGGACGCTGGGTATTTCAAAGTCGGGCTTGACCGACTTTAGCTTTCTTACTTGTTTTTTTATTGTCTCCATCCGTCGAGGTCTTACAGTAAATTGGCTAAAAATAGAGATTTTGGGTGTCCTTGACGGCAGCGTAGAGGACCTGGACTGGGTGGTATCTTCCCTGCACAGCTACAGAAGTCGCTCATTGTGGCGCTCAAATGGCTAGAGATAATCTTCACTGCCTGTATCCGTTTGGGATACATCTCTAGAGGCTGGAAGAAAATGAAGAAAATGTTCTTTTGATTCCTACAAGTCGAGAAAAGATTACACACCACACCTACGGAGTTTCGTTCTATTAGTCTCTCCTTATCTCTCCTGAAAACCCTGGAGAGACTTATATAGACATACATTAGGAACAAAGTTCCCATAAATATGTTGTCCAGTGGACAATGTCCACCTCTCAGCATGCTTACATGAGGGGTAAGTCGGTGGAGACTGCTCTTTACTGCTTGATAAATCAGTTGGAGGGCTCCTTGGCTCATAAGGGGTTCTTATTGGGCGCCTTTCTAGAAATTGAGATAGCGTTTAATTACGTACTTTCTGAGGCAATCACAAGTTCTCGGGTCGATATGATTCATCAACTGCTCACGGACAGAACTGTCGTAGCAGAATGACAGACATACAGACAGACAGACAGACAGACGGGCAAACAGACAGACATGGCTTAATCGAATTGTAATCAAACATTCACTCGTAGATCATCGTAAATGAGCTCATTTTCAGGACCCATATTTCGAATTACGACTCATAATCAACTCGTTTTGAGCTACAAACATATTTTCCCCGCTTCAACTCAACCCCTAAGCAAAATACAAAAATTTCAAGATATGCATATATCAATTGTTTGTATCTTCGAAAATTCACATTTCGAGGTACAAATCGTCAACTCAGACGCTGGTAACCACTATTTTCACCTTGTAACTGGACTTTATTAGAACCATCACTAGTTCATTGCACTATTATGTCCTTTGGAATTGCATGCTCGTAAAAATTGAAAAATGGAAAAATTGGTAAACCGCCCTCGGTAGAGCATAAAGCTGAACCCAATTGAACCCAATCGAGAATAATCGTTTTCATTCGATTTAACTTTACGACGACTCTTATACGCACATGTGGATCCGAGCTCAAAACTTTTCCAATATCATTAAAATGCTTTATCGAATAGTGATTTATCTTCATAAAATTGCTATTTAGAGTAGAGAGTAAATCGTTTTTTATTCCGAAATTGATCACTTTATAGGAAGGCATGCAGCAAGGTTTTGCAAGGATAACATCATTAATTGACTCGTTGTACGTTTCCTCTTGGTTGCGAAGATTGAAAATTTCGATAAATGCAAAAGTTTTTCCTTTCGCAATAATTGGAAAAAATCACGAAATTTATGTGAACCTTGACTTAAGTGCCAGCGATGATAGTGTGCAAATATTTTACAGTAAGTGAGAGGGTGCAACTCTCTCCCTCTGTCTCTCTCTCTCTCTTTCTCTCTCTCGCTCTCTCACTCTCTCTCACCCCCTCTCACTCTCTCTCTCACTCTCTCTCACCCCCTCTCACTCTCTCTCTCTCCCTCTCTCACTCTCTCTCACTCTCTCTCACTCTCTCTCACTCTCTCTCACCCTCTCTCCGTCTCCCTCTCCGTCTCTCTCTCTGTCTGTCTCTCTCTCTGTCTGTCTCTCTCTCTGTCTGTCTCTCTCTCTGTCTGTCTCTCTCTTCCTCTCTCCCTCTCTCTCCCTCTCTCTCCCTCTCTCACTCTCTTTCTCCCTCTCCCACTCTCTCTCTCTCTCGCTCTGTCACTCTCTCTCACCCCTCTCACTCTCTCTTTCCCTCTCTCACTCTCTCTCACCCTCTCTCACTCTCTCTCACCCTATCTTTCTCTCTCTCCGCTCCTTTTCTCTCTCTCTCTCTCTCTCTCTCTCTCTCGCGCTGTAATCCTGAGGTATCACCAATCAGGACCATACACCCATTTTTGCGTAGGAATGCGTTTGAATGTGAGGTTATGGCAATGGGAAAAAACTGCATACACCATCCTAGTATACTTTTGTTCGAGCCTACAGTTCGCCTACAATCTCGTGTTCCATTTAAGAAAAGTGCTTCCAAAACAGGCATCAAATATTATATTATTATATTGTCAAGATCGAGACCCAATTAATCTTGTATAAGACTGTTAGGTAAATCTTCCCTTGTGTAATACAAGATCGATACAGCAATGGCTTAAAGGATACGACGCACAGTGGTAATTCTTCGACCATATGATTTCGAAAAAGTAATGATGCAGTTTTGTAGAGAATCGTCTAAATAAGAGCAATCTATAAGCTTTTGTTTCAAAAGGTAATATTTATACTTGTCATACCCGCTGGAAGTCACATAAACGGGGAAGGGTAATAATTGACTAAGATTTTCATTAAATTGGGTACGGCATTAATGTAAAATAAAATCGCTTCTGTACAAAAAATTGTATTTTGTAAGAAAAATGCATAAAAATTGCAAAAAAAATATTTTTTTCAAAAAGTGTATAGTATACTTTTAGGCATTCCTATTCATTAAGCCGAATTATAATAGCAACAATTAACTAATTGAAAAGTTTAAGAATAAAGAGGATAAAAGAAGGAGAAAAACCGGAAGAAGCTGAGTAAGCAAGAAATAAGGATTATAGGAAGTACAGATTGATGTTTTCAAGAAAATTCAGCAGAACTTCTAGAAATTCTGATGTTTTTAACCGCCTCCTTGTGTCATCTGACCCATATATTAGTCATATATAAGACGCCAACCAAATAAACAACATTTAGAACTGGATGACATTGTTAAAGACATTTTATCTAATGAATAAATATTCGGTTCAGCTCTGAATTTCCAGTCAAATCAAATTCTATTTATTTTCTAAAAAAAAAAAAAAATAGTGAATTTTGTGCAATTAAAACACACCTCTTACCCAAATTCAAATCGAATTGTTGGGCGGTGGGCGTGGCCGATTTTGATGAAACTTCATATTTTTCTTAATCATGTCAAATAGAGACTTGGTGCCACGTTTCATTGCTCTACGGCATCTCCTTATATTTTTTGCCGCGATATGTATGAAGCCTAACCACTGTGCGACGTAGTAGTTGGGGTTTAATACCTCATTAAGTGAATCGTCTGTCTCTCTTAAGACACCGAATTTGTTGACTTTAATTCATCAAAGCGTTAAACGAAATTGAGCAAAGAGCATTCCGGAAACCGGAAAATATATCATGTTAAACGGTATCATGGACAGCACACATGTCATGCATAAAAGGTCATGACGACAAGGTAAAGCAAAACGTCTCAGAGTAGGATTTTATTCACATCAAAGCCAGGTATGTATAAATTTAGACACATGCAAACGAAAAAAATAAAAAATTTTGATATATAAAGAAGAGAGAGAGAGAGTGAGAGAGAGAGAGAGAGAGAGAGTGAGAGAAAGAGTGAGAGAGAGAGAGAGAGAGAGTGAGAGAGTGAGAGAAAGAGTGAGAGAGAGAGAGAGAGAGAGTGAGAGAGTGAGAGAAAGAGTGAGATAGGGAGAGAGAGAGAGAGATAGGGAGAGAGCGAGAGAGCAAAAGAAAAATGAAGTCATACATAACTAAACTGGCCACAAGCCAAACGGCAGGAATGGCAAATCAGAAACGGAAACGGATACAGAGTCAGTGAAGGAAACAGTTGCTACCGTTAAGCGATTTTTATGCACCAAATCACTGTCGAATCACAGCAGAATGAGAAGGATGGAGCAGAAGATGGCAGAAGAAGCGCAAGAAGCAGAAGAATCAAAAGAAGCAGAAGAAGCAGAAGAATCAGGACGAGGGAAAGACGGGGAAAAAACGAATTGCAAATATAAGTAGAATTGGTTTTAAAAGAGCCTTTGCCATTTTGTCAGCGTCGATGTAAGAAGCTTTGAAATTTCGTAAAATGTAACATTTGAAATGCATCCGTGCGTGTTTTCTTCTTTTTTCACTTCCATCTTTTTTTTTTTTTTTTATTACTATTCTTGAAGAAACTGAAACTGCATGGCAAACGGATAAAAGCACGTTTCCCAAGAAGTCGATGCTGTGTATGCATACACTTAGTGGGTGACCGTGTGAGTAAGTAAGTATGTTGGAAGCAGTCAATCGCATGTGAAAATCTCTTGCCCGAATTGAGCGGAAATCAAAAAGACATTTAAACGAATACATTTAAAAAATGGGAAATGGAAAATGGAGTAAAAAAAAAAAAAACTTCTCCTGATTTCCATTTATAGTACGTGGGAAGCAAAAACCAGCAGGAATCTTTGGAGATTTAGAAATCAAAATATTAAATCGTCTGATGGAACTTGCAGTTATGAATAAGCGACAGCTCAATTACGATAAGGATGTATTACATACGAGTATTTAACGAAGCATCATTAAAGGATATGTATGTATATTTCATATACATTTTCATATTTATCAATAAATATTTTTTGCTAAGCATGTCAAGAGCTCAATTGAAAATTCGAATATCATAGAAAGGAATGAGTACAGACTCGACCCGATTCGCCCCGAGGTTCCTTCGGAGTAAGTGCGAATGAAATAAAGCCTTTAATGTTTGTATGTTTGTATGTTTGTATGGATTGGATCAGCACTGAATTTTCACAGGAAAGATTCTCCTTAAAGTGCAATCAATTGAACCAAGAATTACTAGAGTTCTTTTCAGTTATTAGACGAACATTGTGATGATAAAAATGTCAAGAGTAAGAGTTTACAAAATCTCTTTTTCTCCGTAACTAAATTTGTCGTAGTTGAATCAGTGTCATCAGTCCAAGTAATCGCTGAGTTTTCGGGCGCCTTGAGGCGCTAATGAGTCACGAGTGGCGACGTGGCGACGTGGCGACGTGGCGAAACATGGCCATGTCCGCCCTAGGCGGAGGTGCAAAGCTTTTTCAAAATAATCTGAAATATATATTTTTTTTTTCACTTAGATAAAGTCGCTTTTGGCTGCAATGAAGAACGATATGCAAAGGACCTAAAGACAGTTTTCGTAAATGCGCTGCTAAGAAAAAATGGAATTCAGCAGTGTTTTTTATTTTTTATTATTTAACAAAAAACAAGTAAGGGTGTTATAGCCAGGCGAGCCTGAAAATAGAATACCCGACACAGACACACATATTCAAATAATTTTTAATATCAAGAGGTGTTAACCATAAGGGGCCCCATATACCGAATTTTTTACAATTTCTTTATGAAAACCGCCCCTTTGCCACGCCCGCTTTTCCAATTTTTGTTGAACTATAACTGGAGGCTTAAATATACGCTCAAATTTTAAGTTTCATTAAAATATTTTGAAAAACTCCGATTTTAAGGCAGTTTTGGGATTTTGTGACAGACCCGAGTACTGGAGGTACCCCTAAAAATGATCCATTCTCGAACTTGTTCTTACTCATGACCCCGTGAACACGTATACCAAATTTTGTCGAGATAGCTCAACTCCCTCGATAAGATAACTGTATACAGACAGACGGACGGACGGACGGACATGTCTAAATCGAATCTCCTGGTGACACTGATCATTTCTATATATATTTTGTATGGTCTATCTCGACTGGTTCTGGGTGTTACACACAACCACACAAACGCAATATACCCTCGAAACAGAGTGTGTCGGGTATAAAAATATCTTAAGGTGAGATGACACTACGTGTGCAATGTACGAATATTTGCTCACTGACGTCATAAACATTGCACACGTAATGAAATCGACGAATAATTTGTTTGCTCAAAATAATTCTTACAATATTTTACAAATAAAATGTGTGCGTTGCACGCGTAATGTAATCAACCCAAATTTCAACTGCACAAACATTTTGTAAAAATATGTACACGTGAAACTGTTTCCTCATACAGTACAATCTGCTGAACATTTGTTTTTTTGTGTGAGGTTAGAACACAGTTTAGGCAAATGCTTAAATACTGTCATAACTTTTAGTTTTAAAGATTTCGATTATCTTAACTGTCTCTGAAATCTCTAAAGTTGGACATTATTTTCATTGCAATCTTTTAAAAACGAAACCTAGTAACATTGCGCAATCAACATGTGTGATTTGTCCATATTTTGTGCGAGAAAATGTTATGTGTGCAATTATTTTTCAGATGTGTCACACATTTTTTTGAGCAATTATGTGTGCATTGCACACGTAGTGTAATACCCTGAGCAAATAAATGTGCTTCAAATTTTATTTGTTTCAGATGTGTCACACATTTTTTTGAGCAATTATATGTAAATTGCACACGTAGTGTAATCTCACCTTTAGCCAAGATGAACTTAATAAGGTGATAGCAGTTCGACAACAAGAAAAACCAATTTAAAACAACAAACACATTGCTTTGTTGTTGCAAGGGAACTAAAAATTCAAAAAATTTCATATAATTTGACAGTTCAGTTTGAGAAAGAAGAAGACAAACTTGATAATGACACGACCATGTTAAATACGCCATGATCTCAGCTGAAGGCTAAATCGAATTGAAAATTTGAAATCGTAGCAGGCTTCAATAAACTTTCGCGTAAAAATAGAAATTTCCAAAAAAAATTTTCATTACTTGACAAGTTCCATTGTCAAGAAGTTTTTCTTGAATCTCGACGTCAAAAAACAAAAGGAAACAAATAGAAATCGCGAAAGCTTCGAAAATGGCAAAATTTGACTTGACCAAAACGTATTGCGAGTATTTGGATCCGCATTTGACTTTTCCATTATTGGAGTTCCTTTGTTCGCGTAATATATACGACACAAATAATGTACTCCAATTCATTGTCGAAACGGTAAACAAGACGAACATGATTGATTACACAATGGACACACGCAAACGTCTCAATTTGGGCGATGCGATGCCGGAGGAGCTGTTGCAGCGCAAGCTGCACGTCATACACGAGCTGAAGCGCTTACAAAACAAAGTTGCGCCAATTATGAAAGCCACGGAGCTACTTCAGAGCGGTGAAATCACCAAGGATTCAAAAACGTTCATTAACGCATTGCAGAACGACTTCGATTTTACGGCCGATCATTTGGAGAGCGCATACCAGCTGGCCAAGTACCTCTATGAATGCGGCAACTATCAGGAAGCGAATTCATATCTGTATTTCTGTCTGATTGTCATGTCTGCCAATGACCAGAACTATCTGAACGTGCTATGGGGTAAGTTGGCATCTGAGATTTTAACGCTCAATTGGAATATCGCAATGGAGGATTTGATGCGCATACGAGATTATATCGATAGTGCCGGCTATAAGCCCATAGAGGCGTTGCATCAACGTTCGTGGCTGATACACTGGGCCGTATTGATATTTTTCAACCATCCGAAAGGCCGTGAAGCCATGGTCGAAATGTTCATTTATAAAACGGAATATCTCAATGCGATACAGACGCGTTGTCCGCACATTTTGCGATATATCGCAACGGGCGTTGTCATGAGCTATTCGCCTCGCATGATTTTAAACGATGTCGTTCGCATTATCGAACAGGAATCCTATGCCTATCATGATCCAATAACCGAATTTCTTGAATGCCTTCTCGTCAATTTCGATTTCGAAGGTGCACGCTGGAAGCTGCAGGAGTGCCAACAAATTATCGTCAATGATTTCTTCATTGTCGGCTGTCTCAATGAATTCGTCGAGGGTGCGCGACTGCTCATTTTTGAGACCTATTGCCGCATACATAAGACCATTTCGATAGCAATGCTTGCCGAAAATCTCACAATGAAACTTTTCGACGCCGAATGCTGGATTGCCAATTTGATACGCAATGCCCGTTTGAATGCGAAAATCGATTTGAAAAATGGCTTCATTATAATGGGCAAGCAGCCGCAGATTTCATGTCAAAGCCTGATGGAGAAAGCCGATGCGCTGACCGTGAGGACACGTTCTTTATGCGATTATGTCGAACGTTTGTACAAATATCGGAGTCAACAGGACCTATGGAAATGCTACAAGGATAAGTAGGCACACGCAAAAATGCAATCAAATGACCATCAAACCCTGATGACAAATTCAACATTTATATGTATGTATGTTTGTATATGTACGTAATATTTTATGTTGTTTGCTCACAATGATTTTTGTTTTGTTTGTCAATGAAGAAAAAAACAAAGGATTTAATAAGACGGCCTAATGAAAATAAATATGTACCTATTACTTAAATGATAATTCCAGGGTAGATTCTTCGGTTCGATACACAAATCAAATATTAACGGTTTTCACACCGATCTTGGCATCTTCTATCGAGATTTCAAATGACAAAAATAAAATACATAAATACATATAGAATACAAAAAAGTGTCGACTAACGAATTATCAAACTAGCGACATCGGTGTGAATACCACTTTGATAATGAAGACCATAGGACGTTGAGGAATACATACTTTCAGATAGATAGATAGACAATTCCTAGACTATACAGGCTGCGGTCTTTATACCCGACACACACTCTGTGGCGAGGGTATATAGCGTTTGTGTGGTTGTGTGTAACATCCGGAACCAGTCGAGTCAGATAGTCACCAGGAGATTCGATTTAGTAATGTCTGTCTGTCCGTCAGTCTGCCGTCATCCGCCTGTCCCTCTGTCTGTCTGTCTATGGTTTTCTTATCGAAGGAGTTCAGCTATCTTGACATTTGGTGTCCATTTTTGCGGAATGAGTAAGAACAAGTTCGGGAATGGACTTGTTCGGACCATTTTAGCGGTGCCACCAGTTCTAGGGTCTGTTATGAAAATCACAAAAACTGCTTTAAATTCTACATTTTTCAATTAAAGACAATAAATGTAATTTCCGAAAATTGAAAAAGTGGGCGTGGAAGAAGGGCGTTTTTCGAAAATTGTCTCCTACACCTGAAACTCAAATTGGACTTGAATAAAAAAGTTCACGTGAATTCTTCTGATGTAGTCATTAACATCCTCTTCAAAAATGTTCTTGATCGGTCCATTAAGTACCTTCATTACTAGGGTCTTTTAAAAAAAAAAATCCCCAAAATCATAGTTATTCGAGATATTTCAATGAAATTTGTAATTTGAGTGTAGGATTTAAGGATTTGATTTCAAAAAATTTGTAGAAGTGGGCGTGGCAAGAGAATTAAATTCGAATAAATGCCGCCAAATGGGGTACCTGTATGCCTGTGTCGGATATTGTCTTGTCAGGCTCGCCTGACTGTAACACCCTTAGTATCCGTTCACATGAGGCGAAAAATCAGTGACGACAGAAGCTGGTTTAACGCCGAGAATCGATATCCCCGAACGTGCCTCGCCATCAAACCAACTGTGTCGCCTCATATGAACGGCGAGTTACTTCTTTTATACATCTTTTACTTGTAAGTAATGTTTAACGATCTTACCAAGAATGATAGAATATAAGATTACGACATGCGCAGATTTTACTTTTATCCGAGCACTTGTGACGTTTTTGTTGGTGCTGCCACAAAGTTGCGTAAGTTTTTATACCCAGCGTAAGCGGGGTATATTAGTTTTGTGCGAATCTTGTAACAGGGAGAATTTAGCTCCGGAGATATAGACAAATATATATAGAAATGATCAATATCAAAAACTGAATCGATTTAGACATGTCCGTCTGACCGTCTGACCGTCTGTCCGTCCGTCCGGGGTCGGATCTCCTCCGAAACGGCTGAACCAATGAAGTCGAAATTTGGTACACATGTATATCGGGGTCCGAGTATGATCTTAAGTAAAAATGGGAGACATCCGCCCACTGCCACGCCCACAAATTAATTTATTGTGTTCTCAGTAAAATGCTTGTAAATTGCGAAACACTCAACACATTCCATTGATATTTGGTGTACTGGTAAACTACAAAAAGGGACATATCCTGGAAAAAATGGACGCCGCCCTCCTCGAGCCACGCCCACAAATAAGCCCACAAATAATCCCACAAATAAAGGCTTATAGTAACTTGTGAAGTAAAAGGCGTTGAAGCTTCAAATTCGCAACATAGGTTGACCAAGGCAAATGAAAGGTGTAGGAACAAAAGTTTATGCAGCCCGCCCACTGCCACGCCCACAAATGTATAATTTTCGTAACTTCCGAAGTAAAAGGCGTAGAAGCTTCAAATTCGCAACATAGGTTGACCAAGGCGAATGAAAGGTGTAGCGAAATAATTTATGTGGCCCGCCCACTGCCACGCCCACAAATAGAAAAGCAAAACATAGTGTGCTCATAATGTCGGGACGCTGGATATTTCAAAGTCGGGCTTGACCGAATTTAGCTTTCTTACTTGTTTTAAAATAGTTTTGTGAAAATTTTCCAGTTTTACTATTAATTCAAGTTATTAAACGTTTTTTATTTTTATTTTACAAGCATATATTATTTTAAGGACGATATTAGTATGTAAAACCCCGGATTTGTGAAAGTTTCAAATTGGCAGTATGTTTTTCGAACGTCTGTGGCAACGTTGTAAACACATAAACTCTTTAAAATCAAAATCAAAAATTTTCAATAATTTCAACCAATCAGAATGCTTTTAACGCTACGTCACAAGTGTACATGCGCAGAAGAATAAAATTTTGAACTCTGATTGTCGTAACCTTATAATCTATTATCCTTGGATCTGGCAAACTCTGATTAGAAATAAAACAGGCGAGAAGATGCGATTTTGAGTGCACTCAGAGCACTGGCAGGGAATCGTCCATCAAGTGTGATAATTTGTCCAGCAAATGATAACGTGCATGGGCATGATAAAGCCATCGGATTCATTTCAGGTTTTTGATTTTTCCTACCCTCTTTTGGGACGAACATTTTCAATATCTACTGTCATCAAAATTTACAAAAGAAACCAAAAAATGAAAAATAAAAACTAAGAAATGAAAAATGAAAAATGAAAAATAAGAACTAGAGAAAAACCTCATCGTAATCATTTGTTGAAAACTGTTCTTGACGTGAAATGCATTGATGTTTTCCTATCCACTGAAAGTAACGACAGAGAAAATCCATCTCTTTTAAATGAAATGCCAATTTTTTTCCTTGTTTCTCACAACGCTGCTGGAGTCGAAAGCCCACATAACCACAACGCTCGAGCTCGATGCTCATCAAACTCCCTCGAAGTTCTCTATGCATGAATATTGAGCTCTGTATTCGCAACTAAATCTTTCAATTCCACTGGAATCCTCCCAAAAAAAAAAAAAAAAAAGCTACCGTCATGACACAACACGAACTCACGAAAATCGCGGGGAAGAATAAAAATGGGGGAAAAAAAGAAACAAGAAATTGAAAAAAATTTGAAAAAATGATTGTCTATTTTAGCGCATAGTCGACTTCCATAGTATTTAAGTTTTCACTTGAACTATAGAAATCCGAAAGGACTAGAAGGCTAGAACTGCTGCTGCTGCTGCCGCTGTCGCCGCTGTCGCCGCTGTCGCCGCTGCTGCCGGAATAACGTCAAACTTTGAATTTGAGTCGGGTATAAAAATTGCATTGAGTGCTCAATGCATAGTACTCTTGACATTCCTTCCCGCCTTTTTGGGAAAACATCGAAATCCTCTTTGCATGCGAAAGGATACTCAAAAGAGGGAACGAACGGGGGGAAAAGCAGAAGAAATAACAACAACAACTTGTGTGATATTTCCACTTCATCTGTGCTTTATTTTGCGTTCCATGCGGATACGCCGCTGCATTGCTGCATCAAACTATTCAATAGAGGAGGAGTAGGAGCAGGAGGAGGCGGAGGCGGAGGCGGAGGCGGACGAGGAGCTGGCAGTGGGAGATTGAGGGAAGATTCTATTGCTACTGTCGCTGAAGCTTTTGGTTATTGTGCACTTGGCGTGTTATCTTTTGGATTGCAATAGCTATCTAGCTGGCTGACTGATTGACTCACCGAGCTGACTGACTGAATGCCTCACTGACTGCCTGACGAAATGATGGTCGCTATCGATTGACTAGGGACGAGGACGGAGAGGGGAAAAGAGACGAAGACGGACACGGTGATGGAGATGGAGGTGGAGACGGAGACGGAGAAGAAAATGAGAACTGTTGTGGGCATTGTCACAACGAGCGCAGAACGCGGGTTTGCACTCTGCTTCTTATTTTGCTCCATTTTCTTTTTTATTGTCTACCTCTGAACATTCTTGAGAAAAAGCGAATGAATAAACGATGAATGAACACAACAAGGGAAACGAATTTCATGACATAGAGAGAACTCGACGTCGAACAAGTCGATCCTTTCGAAATTCAGTGCTCAACTTTTGCATCGAATTCAAGTGGCGACGTTTGGTTTTTGAAATTTCCACAAAAACCACGCTGCGATGATTTCGCGTTTATTTTTCGAATTTTTTGGTTTGTTTCTTCTTCAAAGAGGTTCCTGACAAATTCAAAGTAAATCAAATTCGTTATGAAGCAAAGCTGTTTTTTTTTTTTTTTTAATCTCTTTCTGAGAGTGAAATTTTATCGCTGTTAAATTATGCTACCACCAATCGAAATGACCTGAAAATCAAAGCTAACGATGGACTCATACTACTGATCAGTCTCCGTTTCGAGTAAATTTTGTTGGGAGACTAAACTATTTATTTTTTTAACTCTGAGGATTCACACCCAGGAATGAACGCAATGCAGAGATGACTTTACCCTAAAATATCTTCTTATTTTTGCAGTTTTAATTTTGTCGGTGACCATGCTACTAGTTGAAAAAGAAGGCGAGAAAGAGAGAGAGAGAGAGCGAGAGAGCGAGAGAGAGCCTGTCTGTTATTCTATCTTTTTGTAGCCAGTAAAATGGCTAGTCACCAAAGACTGGCACGATGGCTCTTCAATTATTAAGGGGCCGAAAAACTGACTACAGGGATATGCGAAACGTTTTTTTAAACACAGTACAACAAATGAACAAATGTAACAAACATTTACCTTTTGTTACTGTAAACTGTTAAATCCAAAAAGCCCGAAATAACCCAAAAATATACTTTCAAAAGTTGGAAACAACTCCTAAGCATGAAGAAGTTTGTCAAACCAGTATATATAAGTATATTGCAGAAACATTAAATGTGATTCTTTCATTTCTTTTTAGCCCGGTCAAAATAGACATTAAAGATTAAATTAATTCACAAAAAGCTGAGATAAATAAATTTTTATAGCACTATTAAAAGCCATTTGTCGAAAGTCTCAATCAATCCGACGATTGTTAAGAAATTTATTTAAGTACTTTTGCAACTTTGCATCGCTATATCTCCGAACCGATGATTATTAGGGCACCTCTGTGAAGTTAGCACCCCAACATTAAAAATTTTTAAATTTATCAATTGGAATCGATTGACCATCGTTTGACCACTATTGCCCACTAAAAATTTTCGTTTGCCCACCTTTTAAACAAAAGTTATTGAAAAAAAACTTTTAGGGGGGCTAACTTCACACTAGCCCCCGCTTTTCGAAAAACGTGATTGGCACTAAATTAATATTAATAAATAGGGCTATGAAAACGTTTGACCATCTCGAGAAAACGTTTGACCACCCTGAAAACATTAAAAATTTTGCATAAAACAAATTTTTTTTAATATATATACTCAAAAATGAAATTTTATAACTCTAAATGCACTCCAAAAACGTAACTGTGCAAAAATGCTAAATGGTTGCTGAAATAAACGTTGCCTCTATTTCCACCAAAATTTTCGTTTGCCTTCAAACATTTTAACAAATTTTGACAAAAATTTTCGGGCGAAATTTAATCTGGTTCCCCGTTAACAAAGACCTGTGAGAAGTTGGCCCAAAAACTTTTTTAAATAGTTTCAAAAAAATTTAGGTGAATGACCATTTTTTGACCACTTTTGACCACCCCCACAAATCCGAGAAATCCAGATTTTTCAATTTTCACTCAAAATGATTATCTTTGATGGCACTCTGAGTAAAAGAGTGCAAATGCGCTCTCACTGTGCTGTATAAACTGCTCTCTTTTACTCAGAGTGCCTTCAAAGATAATCATTTTGAGTGAAAATTGAAAAATCTGGATTTCTCGGATTTGTGGGGGTGGTCAAAAAAAGTTACGGGATGACCATTGGAGGCCATGAAATGGTCATTCTGAAAACCTATTTCAAATAAAAAAAAAACTTTGTATAGGGTACTATAGGGATGAGGAAAGTTTCTGCTTACTTCGAGTGATTTGGGGGAAAACTAAAAAATCTCGATTTCTAGGGGTGGTCAAAAAAATATAAGGGGTGGTCATTGGAGCCCAAGAAAAGGGCTTTTTGAAAAGCTATTTCAATTGAAAAAAAAATTTTTTTTGGGCTGCGTGAAGTTGGCCCAAAAAAGTTCAAAAATTTTCCCCCCCTTTTGGGGGGTGGTCAAAAGTGGTCAAAAAATGGTCATTCACCTAAATTTTTTTGAAACTATTTAAAAAAGTTTTTGGGCCAACTTCTCACAGGTCTTTGTTAACGGGGTCCAGATTAAATTTCGCCCCCGAAAAGTTTTTTGTCAATAACTTTCGTTAAAAAGGTGGGCAAACGAAAATTTTTGGTGGACAATGTTAATCGGACGATTAGAAACAATGGTCAATCGTGAGAAATGTGTTTCAATGAAATTTACTCGGTCAGATGCGTTTTTTCCAATATCGGGGGCTAGTGTGAAGTTAGCCCCCGAAAAGTTTTTTTTCAATAACTTTTGTTTAAAAGGTGGGCAAACGAAAATTTTTAGTGGGCAATAGTGGTCAAACGATGGTCAATCGATTCCAATTGATAAATTTAAAAATTTTTAATGTTGGGGTGCTAACTTCACAGAGGTTATTAGGGCAAAAACCAAAGTCTAAAATTTGTGTAAATTTTCGTCATTTTTAGCTATTTAAACATTTTTACATAATTTTTTATAACATAAAACAAATATATCCTTCATATTTCGCCTTGTATTTCGATAGTTTATTTTGTAAAGAACTTTTTTAGCCTCTTTTCATTAAAATTGCAGGAAAAACTGACTGAGTTATTCGCAATTTAGCAAAAAAAAAAAAAAAAAAAAACGTAAAAAACGTTTGTAAACATTGCAATCAGCCGAAAACTGAGTTTGTGACGTCACTGAGCGAGAAATTGTTGTTGTTTCCCATGCTATTCAAAAAAGTAAAAAGCCGGTTTAACATGGGAAACAACAACAACGAATCGCGATTTTGAGTTTGTGACGTTTCCTCTCTCAAATGGCGCTATCTTGTTTTCCTGTATCATGCATTAGGTCTGTTCCCGTACTGCACGGAACAGCCCAAAACTGCCCAACTTTGCCAAATTTTCATACAGTTTTCAAAAAAATGGGCATTTTTGGGCAGTTTCGTGGAGTACGGGAACAGACCTATTGCAATAAGCATTACAGTGATGCCAACTTCGACGTCATTTTTCCCTTTAACTTTATAAATATTTTAATGGAAACAGGTTTTTCGGATTGCATGTTTCGATTCAGCGGAAAATTCTACATACATAGAAATATGATGTATCAAATGTCTAAGATATGGGAATTTTTGAAAATTTGTGGCGTAGTGTTATTAATTGAATTGGTTATTGAAGGAAGCTTAAAAGTAGTAATTTTTATTAGAAAAACTAAAACACTTACCTATTTAGTGTTTTCGTGACACAGTGCAGCACTGATTATATTCATGGATCTGAATAATTCACGCAGGATGAAAATTCTCGAGCATACATAAGTATATAAAGGGTAACTTTGAGTTTTTTCGTCTGATTTTTGGTCAAAGTTGTTCACTTTTGTAGTGGACCAACGGTATTAAGGAGCACTCAGATGCAGTTCGTGTACTTTAAGAATTTGTTTAGCAATGAATTTTCTATATTTATATCAAAACGTTTTCAAAATATTCTTATTGGTTTGGGTACTATGGGCCATAAAAGTTAAAAAGATGTGAAAAAATCGTTAAAATTTTGAGATTTTTGCAACTTGTAGCCACTGGATGGAGTTTGCTCGAATCAGTTATTCCTGCAACTATTTTTTTATGATTCCAGATCTAAAACTTTTTCATAGTTAGGAAAGAAAACTATTGAATACGTTATGAAAAATAGTCATATGTAGGTGCACTACTTAGTTATCGGCCACAATATAATATATACCAAATACTTTCAGAATTTGCAGTCACTTTTTTGCTTACATTTTATGTGTTGCACAGTGATATTTATCAGTTTATTTTATCTGTGTTCACAGTTACCTCAAATGGGTTAAGGGCAGATTCAGCCTAAACAACCAATCAAAACAAATAAGGGATTGTTTGCTTCAGTTTTGTATATGTATGTAACTTATCTTCTATATGCACTAAAAGGATTAACGAAAACAAACAAACTGAACAACTTTTATACCCTGCTTACGCTGGGTGGGTATAAAAACACTAGTTTTAGGCCCTTTAAAGCGGAATATCTCTCAAAATCGCGATTCACATCACTTGTTTTCGAAAACTCATGGGAAAGAATCACAAATAACACGCCTATTCAATTGAAGATCATCGCGAAACTCAACTCAATCTCCGCTGCATGGTTGCCACTTAGAAATATATAAAAGCGCCAAGGCAATTCAAGAAAAAGAGCCAATGTGACTAAAAAGGAGCCAAAATTTATTATACCCAGCGTAAGCAGGGTATATTAGTTTTGTGCGAATCTTGTAACAGCCAGAACTAAGCTCCGTAGATATAGACATATATATATATGTATATATATATATTCTTGATCAGGATCAAAAACTGAATCGATTTTGACATGTCCGTCTGTCCGTCCGTCCTTCCGTCTGTGGCCGGATCACCTCCGAAACCGCTGGAGCAACCAAGTCGAAATTTGGCACACAGATATATCGGGATCCGAGTATGATCCTAAGTAAAAATGGGAGACATCCGCCCACTGCCACGCCCACAAATGAATTTATTGTGTTTTCAGTAAAATGCTTGTTACTTTCGAACCACTCAACACATTTCATTGATATTTGGTGTTTTGGTAAACTACGAAAAGGGACATATCCTGGAAACAAATGGACCCTCGAGCCACGCCCACAAATAAGCCCACAAATAAGGGTTTATCGTAACTTGTGAAATAGAAGGCGTAGAAGCTTCAAATTCGCAAAATTGGTTGACCAAGGCAAATGAAAGGTGTAGGAACAAAAATTTATGTATCCCGCCCACTGACACGCCCACAAGTGGAGAATTTTCGTAAATTCCGAAGTAAAAGGCGTAGAAGCTTCAAATTCGCAACATAGGTTGACCAAGGCAAATGAAAGGTGTAGGAAAAAATTTATGTAGCCCGCCCACTGCCACGCCCACAAATGGAGATTTTTCGTAACATAGTGCGCCAATAATGTCGGGACGCTGGGTATTTCAAAGTAGGGCTTGACCGACTTTAGCTTTCTTACTTGTTTTTTATATAAAAACCATCAAATTGATGATGTGCATTAGGTTCGCTTGATCTTAAAGCTGACTCTTTTAGATTTCAGTTATTAGTAATACCCTAAACAGATTACACCATTAATGCAAATCAATGGCTTAATTTTGCATTATGTCGTGCATTTGACTTGAATTTGATTAAATAAATGCACAACTCAAAGCGTGAATTAGCCGATTTTTGTCTGGCAGCTCTAAGAAAAAGCTACTGAAAGTTATGGTATTTTTGTTATTTATTGGCAACATATGGCAGGTTTACTGTCAGTCACGGTTGCCACAGTTGATGTTTCGCGCTGTTGCTCTTTTTTATTTTATATGGCTCTTTTTTGGGTTTCTTTCGCCAAGAGAAAATTTACTCAACAACCAGTTCAAAGCGTGCAAACATATCAAATAATTGAAGTCAATAATAATTAAAAGGTAAAATTGCAGCTTTAAGGCTCAGTTACTCTTGATTGAACGTAACTTGACTTTACTTATTTAATCAGCTGACTTGATGTGTTTAGTACATTTTCTATTGGAGCAGTTACTGAATACTTAATTTGACTTAAGATAAGAATCTGTGGAAAACAGATTTCTATAAGTTAAGTCAAGTAACGTTCAATCAAGAGTAACTGAGCCTTTAAGATTTGGCGGACCTAATTTACATCACAATATTTGGATTTTTATACATACAACAAATTTTGGCTTTTTTTAGTCAAATTGGCTCTTTTTTCAATTACCCTTATATTTTTTAAATGGCAACCGTGCTTTCAGCAAACTGCAAGAAGGTAATGCGCATTTACAGTCTGGAGACCTGTTTTTGTGATTTGCATTAGCGGTTTTTAATTTCGTATTTCAGCTGTAATCTGTTTTGGGTATAACTTCGATTATTTGAAGCATCAGATTTGAATTGGATATTGAGTGATTTTACTCTTGGCGTAAGAAAGCCAACAAAGAGGCAAATACAATAAAAAAGAACCGCAGCGCCAAGTGAAAAATATAGACCCAATTTGAGCGTTAAAACTCCAAGCGTGGCAGCCGTGGTCACATGCTCTTCGTTTTTAGGACCAATATACAATAGTCCGAGAGTAATGCCTGATTTCCAATAGTGCAGGAATTCTTATGCATCAATTCCTGCAAACATTGAACACATCGACGCATATGGAATCAGTTTCAATAAAATACGCTTTTGATTGCAATTTCTTTCATATATGTTATCTGTATGTGTTCAATTGTTTGCAGGAATTGATGAGCAGGCTTAATTGAAAATAATTGAAAATCAGGCTTAATGCGTGCGTGCGTGCGAGAGAGAGAGTGTCAGAAAGAGAAACAGAGAAATAGAGGGAGTGCGAGACAGAGATTGTTGCACGAGCGTCTCTCGGAGTATTGTACCTTGGCCATCAGTTTTGTCACCGCGGGCGTAGGGTTGCATTTGAACGGTTGATATTTATTCAGACCTGTTAAATCCCGATTAAGATTAATAATCATGAATTATTGTTCTTTTTTTAATCCATAATCATTATTAATTTAACTTCTTGAAATTTTTGATTATTAATGATTGCGATTACCAAATAATCGTGAAATAATCAGGACTATTTCAGATTAATGAAAAAAATCAGAAAAAATCAAAAAATAATCAAAAAAATAATCCCGATTAATTTTAGATTATTTTTGAATAGTTTTGATTGTTTTTTGATTATTTTTGATTTTTCCTGATTACTTTTGGGTTCTTTGATTTTTGTTGATTATTTTTGAATTGTTCTGATTTTTTTTTATTAATTTTAATTATTTTCAATTTGTAATTTAACTAACGTTAACTGGAAACGAAATTTGGCAGAAATATGGTTTTTTGAAAGAAGCTTCAAAATTGTTCAATACAGCTTTGACATCATCGGCACCTGTAGAATGGCTGAAATGGATGAAATTATATGTAAAAATTAACAAGTGCTAGTGTTTCTTATTTGAAAAGTTTCGAAAAACTATGTTATTCAATTAGAAATTGAATATAATTAAATGTAGTACAGCGAGGGGCCCATATGTCCTTGCCTATGACATCGCAATGTAAAATTCGCCTCTCGAAAGTATTGCCGGTGGTTTGACGAGGGGTGGTCCTAACCACAGGTGGCCGGTGAATTCACTTGTCCGGTGCCGGTCCCACGGACTATAGGGAAACTTTGGAAAAACGATTTTATTCAATTACAAATTGAAAATAATTAAAATTAATAAAAAATCAGAACAAATCAAAAATAATCAAAAAACCCAAAAATAATCAGGAAAAATCAAAAATAATCCAAAAAAAAATCAAAATTATTCAAAAATAATCTTAAATTAATCGGGATTATTTTTTTGATTATTTTTTGATTTTTTCTGATTTTTTTCATTAATCTGAAATAATCCTGATTATTTCATGATTATTTGGTAATCGCAATCATTGATTAATATAGGTCATACAAAAATAATCATTAAATAATCACTATTTCACTCATAAGAAAAAAATAATCTGATTAATTAATCATTAATTAAATAATCATTATTTAACAGGTCTGTATTTATTTGACTCACAGTTTGACAGTTTTCGATCAATTCATGAGAGAAAAGAAAAATTAAAGCTAACGTGGCTTATATGCCGTTGTCTTTCGGCTTGAAGCCAAGGAAAATCTTCCGCGTCACTCTCATTGCATCATTCAACGAGAATACAAGCTGAGCTTTATAAAAACATAAAAAATTGAGCTGATCGATCGCATTCACTTATCAATTGATAGCCGTACAAATCGAGATCGAAAAGAAAAAAAATTAAATCGCGAAAACAGATTGACAAAATATATGAAAATGCAGGAAAGTGACGTGTATTTTTTGATGACCATTTAACGAAGATTTTTGAATAAATTCTGATTATAATTTCAGCTAAAATATTACTTTCTCATTATTGTAATGTTCGCCTATCTGGGTATGTGCAAAGCCCAATGCAATTGCAGTTTCTACGCAATATCATTGGATCTTCAAAATGGTGCAAATTCAACTCGGACATTTGACGGTGGTATCTTCAAGAAAGGTTCACTTGTTGGTGGCTATCCGATAAGCGAAAAGGCCCTAAAAAGCTGTGTCGGAAGGTAACAAAATGGCGGTGAAAGGTATAAGTTAGAAACAAATAAGGAAAAGAAAAGTAAAATTAGAATTAGAATCTACGATAAGAAAAAAATCAAGCAAACACTTTTATTTGAGTTTCCTCTTGCAGACCTGGAGCAACTGACGTAGATTAAATAAGCTGTTATTTTGTTTTTTTTTTTTTCTCAGTATAGATATATGCCCAAGCGACACAACTTGTCTTTAAACGGTCTTCAAGAGCGCTCAGAGACTAATTAATGAGAGCTAATGCTCTCAGATAAGCTCTTTGAGCGCTCTTGAAGACCTTCTAAAGACTAAAAGGACGCAAAAAGGCGGGGCTTAGGGGCCTTATGAGAGTTTTTAGAGACTTGACAAAAAATCAGTTTTCTCTCTAGGAAGTCTTTGAGAACTCTTTGAAAGATCTTTAAAACATCTTTAAGAGTTCTTTGAAAGACTGAATTATGATGTCATCATCAGTCAGTGTGCGTGATAGAGACGCAAATATGCTCATACGTTTTATAAAATATATCCTATTTCTTTTTCTTTAAGAAAAAACACAAAAGACGTCCTACATATTCAATGTTGGAAATATTTTGAACACAAAAGGACACGTGTGAAGATTATAATCTAGCAAAAAATTATGAAAATTTGTATTGAAATATCTCGATTATTTGAACATAAAAATGAAAACGGAGATCAGTTCATCGGCGATACGATATATTCTACCCCACTAAATTTTCACGCGCCTTTAAAATATTAATGTTTTGTAAAAAATTTTAAGTTTAAAAATCGTTATTTTTTAAATTTTCTTTCCGTTTCCTTTAAATTTTATTCTGTAATAATAGAAAACTTATTTCAGGCATTTTCCCTTCTTAATTTAAAGTCAATATTTTCATAAAGCATAAAAAACTTTTCGTTGATTGTTTAGAAATAAAATCATGCAACTTCGTTCCAAAAAGATGGCGGATTTCCAAATGTCTTTTGAAGACCTTCTGAAAAGATAAACGTCTCAATAGTGAGCAGACAAACTTAGAGTTGCATCAAGATTTTTTTTGTTTCAATGTAAATAGCACCCCTGGTAAGAGTTGTATTTTTATTTTGTTTTTGTTATTTCTGTTCTCACTTGTTAATGTCAACCCTGCGTAAATGAGAAAAATGTCAAAAACAAGCAATAAAATGTAATTACTCACTATTCCCTCTCAATAAGTTCTTTGTAAGAGTTTCCAAAGACGTGACGTCACTGAAAATCTCTGAAAGGTCTTTATAAACAGGAATATAGAGGCCTACTCTCACAAAGCTCTTTAAAATGTGTTTTGAAGAGTTTTCTAAATATGATTGTGTTACCTCTTTGAAATACCAATATGAGAGTTTCCGAAGAGTTAAAAAAAACAATTTCGGAAATCGGTCTTCGGACGCTGTTCAAAGAGTGTATTGAGAGCTTTCTAAGACATCCGATTTTTAAAGTATTCTAAAGAAGTTTGAAAGCGTTTTTTGAGACAAGATGTTTTTTAAAGTTTTTATTATACTTTTCAGAGAGTTTTCAAAGATATTAAGTTTTTCAAAGACCTTCTAAAGAGCATTCAAAGAGTTTTATGTCTAAGAATACTCTCCGAATTTGATATCTGTGTCGCTTGGGTGTATGTATGTATATATATAAACTAATACTCAATGTGACTATCGATATATCTCGGTTTTAGAGATAGAGACTTTAGGTATATTAAAATTGAAAATTCTGGTCACATCACCGGTTGTTTGAGGTGACAGAGTAATGTTTATAGAGTGGGACGATTCCACGCACAGTGTCGCGACTCCATACATTTCTTGGTCAAAAATAGAAGGAGTTACCCGAGAGCAATGGAATTTGGCACGGACGTTTCTTTGAATGCAATTAAGAAATTTTGAAAAATTTTTGGAAATCAAACGACGCCAACCCCCACCCCCCATATAAAAGAGTGACCCAAGTTTCGCAATTTTGGTCCGACAGACTTCAAATTCAGAGCAGAGCTTAATGTTGTGGTTCAAAAATTGAAAAAACCGAACATGAATATGCTGCCACGCCCACTTTGTGTGCCACAACTACTCAAAGTTGGTAGATATAGCACCTATGAACCTCCTGAAAATCGTATGAAAATTTCAAAAATACTGTTGAATGTTTTTTGTTTTCTTATGAGAATTTTAAAGCCTTTCTTACTCAATTTTAAATACATTGTTACCGTAGTATACGCAGTTTAGCATGACGCTTATAATTCTCATTTTGTTTGTAAAATGGGACATATAAGAATCGTAGAATTTCTGAAGGTCACATATACTTAACTGTATACGTCACTATTATAGATATTGCGGGGGACGATTTGCGCCAGTTAGAAAGAGATGTTACTCGGCAGGCAAAAAAAAGAGCGAGAGAGAAATGCTTTTGGTCATGATACAAGAAAACAAGATAGCGCCACTTGAGAGAGGAAACGTCACAAACTCAAAATTGCGATTCGTTGTTGTTGTTTCCAATGTTAAGCCGGCTTTTTACTTTTTTGAATAGCATGGGAAACAACAACAATTTCTCGCTCAGTGACGTCACAAACTCAATTTTCGGCTCTCAAAGAGAGCCTCAAAATAGCGGTACTGAAGTGGCGCTATCTTATTTTCTTGTATCATGACTTTTGGTGAGTACCTAAGTGAAAAATGCTCATTTTGGTGGGTACTCGAGACCGTTGAAAAGAGCCAAAATTGAAACGGCTCCTGAGTGACATACATACAAAGTTATATGTTATATGCTGAAGGTTTTGAACGACGTGAAGCAAGTCTTATTTATTAGTCTGATAGAGCTGGGCAGCTATCGATAGTTTGATAATCGGTAGCTTCGAATATCGATATGTCCAATAACCGATTGTTTCTATAATCGATAGATTCAATAATCGATAGTCAAAATCATCGATAGGTTGAACAATTGATGAGGGGTTGGCAATTTATCGATAGTATCGACATGTCTATCCATGGTTTTGGTTTTTCAATTGTTCTTCGATAGTATTCTAGCTATCGATATATCGCGTATTGTAGGTAAGATAGCCAAGTTTAAGCAATTTTTCGGAAAATAAAAATCTTTAGACGCGGTTAAAAAAAAATTTCTTCTAAGTATCGACTCCCTATCGATAGTGTTTCTTAAAACTTTCTCCAACTATCGATAGTCCAAACTATCGATAGTTTCAATTATCGATATTTTGAATCTATAACCGATATTTTCGATAATCGATAATTTTGAAAATCGATCATTTTGATAATCGAAAGATGAATTTTCGAGCGACTCGCGCTAATCTAAACAAGGGCATTTTTACAAATCTTTTCACTTCAAAAAGTAGAAAGCTCTCTCTCTCTCACCGCTAGCACCACCTTTCCAATTCTAAAGAATCCCTATGAATCCAAACTATCGATAGTCTTCAAAAACCATCAACGTTTGCGATAGTTTGAAACCATCGATAGTATCGATAGTGCTATCGATAATTTCTCCAGCTCTAATACATATATGTATACCGATTGGAAAAGTGGACGCGGCAAAAAGGCGGTCTTCATAAAGTACTTAATTAAAAAGAAAAATGGCAAATGAAAAGCCCGCATGGTTTTGAAAATCTCAAGAACACCGTGTACTTATGGTCGTGATCGTCGGGTCAGTTTAAAAAAAAAAAAAATATCACAAACGCATGTAGATAACCGTTTAGCTGCATCGGGTATTTTCATCACTGTAACACCCTTAATTGGTTTTGTTTTCTATTCGTTCGACAATCAAAATAGTTGGAATATGAATCGATCAGTCTTCTTAAAGTACACGTAAATTATACCAGTTTAGAGAGTGAACCAGACAAGAGCAAAATGAATGTATGTAAGTGGAATAATAAATATTAGTATTAGGCATTTCAAGTTAAGTCTTTTCTCTTTCAGCCTAAAATAACATCGCTTCGAATAATTCAAATCCTGGCCTATGTTTCGGTTGCTTCCTCTGATTGTAATTGCGAGATGGAATTAAATCACGATGCAAATGTAACTGCTGCTGCGTGTAAAATCTCTCCTGACGATACGATGGGCGATTCCCCACTCGTGGCTAGTGGATTTAGTGGCGGCGGTTGTTTTTCAATAAGCGAAAAAGCATTAAAGTCCTGCGTTGGCTAGCCGACCGTCAAAAGTATAAAAAAAAAAAATCATAAAAAAATGTCTAAAAAAAATGATTTTAAAAAAAATAGAAAAATTAATTTCTGAACAAACGCAATAATCCACACAATTTAAACTTGGTTCCGTTGCTTTCCGGTACCGTGAGCGAAATAAAATAAGAATTTCACGAAATTTTCCAGAAAGCCAAACAAAACGTTTTAGCTTTTTAGATTTCAATTGTTCAAAAAAAAACAGCAAAAATAAGCTCATACTATTTTGACTGCCACTTAAACCATTGTTTATGCACTCTGAAATCCCGAGCTTGCGTGGAACCATGTGGCACAGATTGTTTTTATACTTATGGAAAATGCTGATCGTCTGCGTCTGTCGATGTGGATGTGGATGTGCCAGTCTGGAGTCTCCTTTCCCATAGCCTCGGCATTTTGTGAAGTTTATTTTTGATTTAGCCACTTCAAAGTTGTTTTCTAAAGCAAAGGCAAACGGGCAAAAAATATGCGTACTTTGAGTGTTTTCCTTGCACTTCTCTATTCGGGTTTCTCGCTCCCCCCTCTCTCTGACCATCTCTCTCCATCCGCCCCTCCGCTCTGACCATCTCTCTCCCTCCGCCCCCTCTCTCTCTCTCTCTCTCTCTCACCCTATCTCCTTTTTTCTTTTCTCTCTCTCTCTCTCTCTCTCTCTTTCTGTCTCTCTCTCTCTCTCTCCCTCCGCCCCCCCTCTCTCTCTCTCTCTCACCCTATCTCCTTTTTTCTTTTCTCTCTCTCTCTCTCTCTGTCTCACACACACACAAACACTCTGTAGCGTAAATAAAGTCGATGTACTCGCATTGAAATCATTGAAATTACAAAAAATAAAAACTGAAGAAAAATTCTACTAAAAAACCAAAAAAAAAAAAAAAAAAAAAAAAAAACGAAAAATAGCAGCAAATATTGCAAACAGCTTTTGGGAGAACAAAAAAAAATTAATAAAAAAGATAAAACGAATAGAAAGTTCGCTACAACTCGACTGTGCAGCAGACTGTAGCAGAGTCAAGAGAGCATATCAAAATTTTGATTGTCAAAGGGATTTCCCTTAAAAATAAGTATCAGAAAAATAACAAAAGACTCCAGAAATCGTTCCGAATTGAATCGACTTGTGCGAAACTTTCAAAAAAAAACCACTGCTACTTATGTGGCAAGGGTTAAGCCTCAGCTGAAAGTTAAGCGCAAAACAGTGCACGAAGCAACAACAACAACATGAAATAAAGTAAAAAGAAAAGAAAAAATTCTCCCGGGGCTGAAAAGTATTTTCAACTTTTATTTTCAATCTTCTTTGGCCCTTTGCTTGCTTAAGTACATTGAGTCAATTTAACCCTTCAGCACCGAATATTTTCCATAGAGTTAAACATAAATTTATTTAAGAAACATACATATGTACATTGTGTGAGCATGACAGATTAACATAGAAAATAATGATGATAATAATATATGTATGAAGAAATCAAAGCTACAGATAACTAAAAACACCCACCGTAAACAGGATAGGTATATTAGTTTTGTGCGGATGTTGTTACAGCTAGAAACGATTTCCGCCGATATAAACAAATCCATATAAAACACACAAGCCACTGAAACAAATATCATAAATAATTGATAATTGGTACGCTAGTAAATTACCAGAAGCAACGCATCCTTGAATAATAGGCGTCGTCCTCCTACAGCCATGCCCTAGACATGCGCCCACAAATGGTTTATCATAACTTGCCTATGGAGATGCGAAGGAGCTTCAAATTACAACTATAGATCCAGCGCACTATGTATCAGAGGAGTATTGGAGAAATATGGGAGGCCAGCCCACTGCCACGCCCACTATATTTGTGGTATATTTCGGTAGATTCTCTAGTAAAGAACGTAGAAGCTTCGATGTTTCGAAACATCGATTACACCAAAAGAAATGAAAATTCAACGAGAAAAATCGAAGTGTTCTCGGGAAGCTGGGTATATCAAAGGCGGGCTTAACCGACTTAAGCTTTCTTACTTGTTTATTAATTTGTTTTCGTATTGAAAAAAAAAAAATCGGGGTGAATCATTTATTTATTTGTTTATTTTTTGAATCTGTTCTAATCTTAAAAAAATGATGACTATTACCAAAAGCTAAAGCGCTAACCTTAAGGACAGGTTATCGGCCTGACGTGAGTCATTATTTTATGATTTCCTGCGATTCGAATGTTGATCAATAAAATATGAGGGAAAATTGGTACTTAACGGGTCAAATATTGATTAGAGCTAAAAAAAAAAAAAAAATAAAAAAAAAAAGTAACCCAGAAATCACTCTCACTAAATTAATCTCTTGACAATTATCGATAAAAAGCTTGTGTTCTTATTCTTTATTTTTAGTAAGTATTTATTTTTTAACGCATTTCATGTCCGCCGAACAGAACAATAGGTACATTAAATTAATGAAATGAAAAAGGACTCCATACGAATTTCGGAAAATTTTCCCCCTAATATGAGTTTATATCGTACATAAAAATCTCGTATAAATATTTTATGCGCCTTCGGCATTCGATGTTGCGTCACTTTTCGTGATGATTGCATCTGAAATAATTTCAAATGATTTTTACGCTTTAGCAATTTAGGGGATCGTCAATGCTGTAAAAAAAATTTATGACTCAATTTTGGTACTTTTACGATCTTGAATAGAGGCTGACGTATGTATATGTAGGTACTTAATATGTGAATTGAATGCGAAATTAAACTTCAATTGGGAAAGGAAACGCATTTTTAAACGGTACTTAAATTATAATTTTCCAGGAAAAGTTTTTTCCAATGATTTTTGAGCGGCCTTTTTGGCGGTAGGTTGAATAGCAGCGCAATCTGTTGCATAAGCCTCAGTCCATGGGCTCACATCACCGAGGTGTTAACTCTATACGGGGCAATTGCTCGTCGACATGAGATTGCACTACGTGATTCAAATTTTGGCTTCTACTTTCATATTTAAAGTTTAAATTTTAAACTTAATACGCGAAGTAAATTCTTCTTTAATTACGCTTGTGTGTGTATTTTAGCTACGCCCATTAATAGACCCAAATCATGGCTGTTCGTAATTAATTTTCGATTTAGTTATTTTTACTAGAGCTGAAGAACTATCGATAATTGCGGCCATCGATTGTCTCAAAAGTCGATGGTCTGAACAATCGATAGTACTATCGGAAGATATATTTTTAAATTTAAAGGTACTCATTTGGTTGGCAAATTTCTAGTGGCTTCACGTCAAGCATGTTTGAGCTGTTTAACATTTAAATATCCACCATTTTAAAATTTTGAATTCAAAAATTAATGTTGGTCTTATAATAATTTTATAAAAATATTGTGCATAAGTATCCGACCTCAATTTATATCGCGTGGTAATATACAATTCTGTATAAGTGCTTTGTAATCATAGTATACGCAGTTTAGCATAACGCCTATAATTATCATTTTCTTTGTAAAATGAGACAAATAAGACTCGCAGAATTTCTGAGGAATTTTCACCAGAGCTATCGATTATTCTATAGGTTCAATAATCGATAGTTTCACTAATTAATAGTTTCAATAATCGATATTTTAAATAATCGATATTTTCAATAATCGATTGTTTCAACAATCGATAGTATCAATAATCGATAATTTCAACAATAGATTGCCTAAATAATCGATCGGTTGAATAATAGACTGTTTCAACAATTGATAGTCTAAATAATCGATAGGTTGAATAATCGACAGGTTCAATAATTGATAATTTTGATAATCGATAACTGTGATAATCGATGATTTTGTCAATCGAAAGTTGAATTTTCGAGCGGCTGTCGCCCTATTTTGAAACCATCGATAGTGTTATCGATTGTTTCTCCAGCTCTAATTTGAAACTAGGATTTTCGCTCAGTTTATATAAGTACATATTACATAAAAATCGAAGTTTATACTGTTTGGTATAAGGAATCTGTCAAAGCCGCTATTGTTCTTTCGAAAGTGCTTAGTAGGAACATCTCGAATCTGTGGACATTTAAGGAGCATTTTAGGGGAACGTCCTGGCAACACTGGAGAAATTGCATTGTGTACGGAAAAATTGATACACCTGGCTTATTTTCTATGGTTAATTTTTACCTTAATCGATTCTATGGCATTGGAACATTTCTTAAGACACATATTGAATCATATCGCTCATTTACTTCGCGTAAAACGCGTTCAGAGTCTTCAAATCACTTGTATTTTGAGGGAAAAAGAAGACATTATTCTCTTCCTATATCTATCAATAACGGTACCTTTTAGACTAGTGGTCCAAAAACAAAAAATTCAGCTCTCGACATAACCTATTGCGTATTAAAATAATGCAGAAAATTCCGTGGACACCCTGTATATATACAGATATATATAATATATAAATTCTAAAAATCTAATTACGCAGTATTAAAATTGAGAAAAGTTCCTGCATTTGAATTGACAAAGAAAAAAAAAAATTTCCCATAAAGTTTTTTAAAAAAATGGCATTTCGCGGTGGTATCAAAACACTAATTTAATTTAATGAGTCCCTTTGGAATGCTTATAAAAAAAAATATTTTAAAAAAAACCAACAAAGCTCACAAAGTGTGGAATGAAATGATTTTCTCAAGAAAGAAAACGGAGAGGATAAAACCAATCTCTTGAAAAAAAGAAAATAAAAAATAAAAAACTTAAGAACACTTTGAAAGTGCGTCTTTTGAATTGATTCCTCGACCCATAAAATTTTTTGAGTGAAGGAAAATGAATTGGAAATTGGAAAACTTTCAGCGCTTTAGCCCTTTTTATTTATTTATTTTTATTCCTGTTGCCCAACTACCATCGAAACCAATAAAATCCACAAAAGGCTTTTTTGCGCGGATTAAAGCCAAAGACTGAAGTTGACTGAATGAATATTGAAAATTATTTTCGTTTCCCTTTCAATTGAGTGAAAAGAACCAAAATGAAATTACAAGTGGCTTCCCTGCTGCTGCTCCTGCTACTTTTTCTCCTTTTCCTTTATGGTTTTTTTTTGCCTTTTGCAAACCAGTTGAGCTTAAATCAATATTTCAACCAAAAGCATTGCAGAAAATAAGTGCTTTGCGCACCGCTTTATTGTTCATACGTTAATGTGTTTTTTTTTTCCTCTTATTTATATTTATTATTTATTTTTTCTTTTTTTTTTTATTATTATGTTCGGGTGTAAGCTAACCGAAGGCGGCGAACCACCTGCTGCGTAATTCATTTTGGTTATAAAGCTCATAGGTACACCAACAATGATGTCAAATTCAATTTCGTATATCACTGAGGAAATTTTGTTTAAATATGATTTTTAATCAAAAACAAAAAAAAAAAATAAAATAAAAAATAACAAACAAAAAAAATATAAAAAAATACAAAAAAAGGAAGGGAGGATGATGACACCTACGGGACCGAAAAATATATCCGCTTAACAGAGGATTTCGCTTAAGAGGAAGCTATTCGAGAAGCAGGAACACTAGAGCATTCCCAAAACGGGTCCATTTAAGAGGGATGTTCGCTTAAGAGGAGTGTCAGTATATAACATTTGAAAAAAGAAATGAAATTTAAAAGCTTCCTGCAGTCCTCAATAAGAGTAACCTTGTGGAGATGATATTTTAGGTGGCAGTGGCCTGAGATAAAGGAAACAAATCGACCTCATTGCACTGTGGTCGAGATTTAATTTAAATTCAAGAGTAGACCTACACAGAAAAACTGGCTACGAAAAATTCCAATTAATGGTGATTGTTAAACTCGATTCATTGGCATTTTAATTGTCACAATTAAAAATTTCAAACAAATCACCAATTTCGGCAAAATTTTGTAATATGAATTATTAAACAAAGTTTTGTTTGACTGATTTGTCATATCAATCACCAAAAGTATTCACACTTAACAAAACTTTGTTTGATTGTTTTGTTGTATCAATTAATGAAAATATTCACACTCAACAAACATTTTCAATAAAGGATTTGTTCTATCAACAACCAAAAGTATTCGCACTCAACAAATATATTCATCAACGGTTTGTTGTATCAACAACCAAAAGTATTCGCATTCAACAAACATTTTCAATTAAAGATTTGTTCTATCAACAACCAAAAGTATTCATCCTCAACAAAACCTTGATTGCTTGTTTTGTTATATCAATTAATGAAAGTATTAGTGCATATAAATATTTTTCTAAAGTTCTCATTAGCTTTATGCGGACGTACGTACAAGAAGAGACAAAATAATCAAAAGCTGACATATTAGGTGTAGTAAAAAGAAATCCATTATTTTTCCAATAGATGCCGTTATTTATCTGCATCTCGCGTTGTATAAGTCCGATCGTGTTCCGCTAGGGGGCATTAGAAAGATGACAGTTCCTACTAAAAAAGCTTTTTTGACACTTTTTTGATTGATTGATTCAGTATTGTTTGAGAGCTTGTCAAAGATGGACATCAGCAAAGAGAAAATTCGCTACATTTTACAGTTTTTCTTCGATAAGGGAGAAAACGCAAGCCAGGCGGCTGAAAATGTGAATAGCGTTTATGGACCTGATACTATAACAGCCAATCATGCGCAATTTTGGTTTCGTCGATTCCGTTCCGGTAACTTCGATGTCAAGGATGCACCACGCACTGGAAGGCCAATTGTCGAAAATGTCGATAAAATCATGGAAATTATCGAGTCCGACCGTCATGTTAGCACTGTTTCGATTGCAAAAGAGCTAAAGATTGCACAAAAAAACCGTTTGGAACCATTTGAATAAGGCTGGATACACACAGAAGCTCGATGTATGGGTGCCACACGAGTTAACGCAAAAAAACCTCATAGACCGAATTTCCATCTGCGAATCGCTGCTGAACCGCAACAAAATCGACCCATTTCTGAAGCGGTTGGTGACTGGTGATGAAAAGTGGGTCACTTACGACAACGTCAAGCGAAAACGGTCGTGGTCGAAACACGGTGAACCGGCGGAAACGGTGGCCAAGCCAGGATTGACGGCCAGGAAGGTTTTGCTGTGTGTTTGGTGGGATTGGCAGGGAATTATCTACTATGAGCTGCTCCCATACGGCAAAACTCTTAACTCGGAACTCTACTGTCAACAATTGGACCGTCTGAAGGAAGCAATCGCCCATAAGCGGCCAGCTTTGGCCAATAGGAGAGGAATTGTGTTCCATCAGGACAACGTCAGGCCACACACATCAATAGTGACTCGCCAGAAGCTCCGGGAGTTTGGTTGGGAGGTTCTTCTGCATCCACCTTATAGTCCGGACCTGGCACCAAGTGATTACCATCTGTTCCTGTCCATGGCGAACAATTTTGCTGGTGAAACATTCGCTTCAAGAGAGGCTTCTGAAATTCGACTGTCTCAATTTTTTGCTAATAGGAACGAGGGCTTCTATGAGAGAGGCATAATGAAATTACCTTTAAAATGGCAACAAGTTATCGAACAAAACGGCGCATATTTGACCTAAATCGGGTCATTCTAACTATCTTAAATAAAGCCCTCAATTTAATGCAAAAATAATGGATTTCTTTTTACTACACCTAATATGTTCATTAATCATGATGTTATAATTTATAATTATCGTCCGTAAACTGACTTTACAGACTCCAATTTTTATTATGGAATATGTAGATGAGGCAGTTTTTCCTTTTTTATTTATTTAAAATTTTTAGTTGATTTTTAATACCTTTGATTGTTGATATTACAAATCAATAGTTGAAAATGTTTGTTGAATGCGAATACTTTTGGTTGTTGATACAACAAATCGTTAATTGAAATTTTTTGTTGAATGCGAATACTTTTGGTTGTTGATACAACAAATCGTTGATTGAAAATGTTTGTTGAATGCGAATACTTTTGGTTGTTGATACAACAAATCGTTGATTGAATATATTTGTTGAGTGTGAATACTTTCATTAATTGTCCCAACCAAACGATTTGTTTAATATAACAAAAAGTGTGATAGGCTGAGTTTTAACAACGAATTTGTTATATTGATTAAAAAATTGGTTGTATTTACGCACAAAAGTTTTTCTGTGTACCTACTTAAGTTCGATTGCGGGGTAAATTGTCGCATTTGATCTCAAATGGGGAATATCAAAATAAAACACCCACAACATTGCGACTCTCATTGCATACTAGAACCAGTCACTCTCCGCTTAACCCAGGTATAGCTCATTTAGATATAACTATTAACCACTTTTTTTCTGAAAGGTTCAAGGAGGAGCAGGTTTTTTTAAGTTTTTTTTTTTTTTTTTTTTTTTTTTTTTGTTTAACCTATTTTAGTCCGGGTGTTTGATTTGTCGAACAAAAGCAATGGCTATTTGTTATTGTCGACTCAAAATGGGTTAAAAGCATCAATTTCAATATTTGAAAAGGATTAAAAACTTTTTATTTAAACTTCTTACCCATAAAATAAGCCTTGCGATGGATACCTAAATGAAATGGCTTTTATTCGAATGGTATCCGCATGGCTGCTAAACGAGTATAATTTTCAAATCAGAAGTACAGTTATTAAGGTTTTTGTTGAGAAAACCAAAAATAAATAAATTAGTGACAAATATTTTTTTAAGAGTGTTGCAAAAAGTTCCGGCTTTGGTGCAAATAAAACTTTTCGGTAAACATTTGCTCAATGAAAAGTTTTCGCTTTGATGAATTCGAAGCCAAAATGCGTTCGAATGCCGCTCCATATTTACTTTTCTAAGCATTTTTCATAGCATTTTATTTTCACGGCTTATGGTTATTCAACCCTTACATACTATATATGGGGAATATACATAAGTATGTATATTGCATATAGAATACACTGGCGATCAACTAAATAGACCAAAATATGCCATATGGCATTATTTCCAACGACTTGGTGCAACGCTTGTGGCGCTGGGATAACGTAGGAGATGCGTGGTATGCTCTTGATCCTGGTGTCCGAGTTTCTAATCCCGGCACAGGCGAAACGGTGCTTGGTGCTTCTTTTCAAATTGATTCCATCACATTTATTAAATAAGTGAAGCATACTTTTAGGGGAACTCTAGATTCCGAGTCTTGTCAAACCCACCCAACATTTGGAAGACTCTTTTATGAGATGATTAATTTAAGAGTCTTTTTCGATCCCCCTTCATAATTAGAAAATGATTGATCACATGCATGATTAAAAGAAGACTCGAAAACCACTCTTCAATGTGTTTCAAAAGTGATTGGTATTGAAAGTACAAAAACAAAATATGAGCAATCGCCAATTAATCACGTAGGGGATTGGAATATGATCATTCAAATTGTTTCTATCTTATATTTCACTCATTATTTGACTCAAAATTGAAGATTGCATATTTAAGATGGGCCTCTTTTTGAAAAGCGGAAGAAGAAAAAATCGGCTTCGACCTATGGTTCCCTGGGCATTTTTTTCCCAAAAAAAAAATGTAGAATCTTATTTCACTAGGTAAATTTTCATTTTTTGTCGAACAAAACGATCCACCTTAATAATATAAGTATAATAAATAATCTCAAAAAAGTAAGCAAAATATTTCAATAACATCCTAAACGTATGCAATTATTTGTTTAAGAAAAATAAGGGAAAATTTTTTAACATTCAATATGAATACCTTCTAGATCAGTGCTGTTGAGTGGGGGGTTGGGCTTATCCATTTATTTCAGGTCATTCAGATTTTTGGACTATCACAAAGTAATTTAAATGACTGTGTAAATATTAATTAATCTCAAAGCTTATTGGAATTAATATTTTATACAACGCCCTAAGCAAATTCAATTATTGAAATTTTGAAGCTCATCATACATAAATATTTTGTAGCTTTAAGCTCTCAAGTACGAATTGAAATTCACGAAAAATGCAGCAAAAACAAAAATAAAGAGAAGAAGAATTTTCAATCAGATCCATGAGGGTACGCAGCAGTTTGAATGCCTTCGAAATCGCTTAATCCTTATGGATACAGTCAGTCGGGTAAGGACTCGTACATCACTTGCTTCATCGTGCAGAGCTTATCAATTATTAATAATCAGAAAAGCAAAAAAAAAAAAAAAAAAAAAAAAAGAAAGGATATAAAAAATATTTTTGCATAATTTTTCTTGCTATTTATACGATTTTCTTTTATTTTATTTATTTTTTTTTTTTTCTTCTCTGTACTAAAAGCATCTCCAGACATTATGCTGCTTATTTACTTGAAAGAATTCTCGCTCATTTGCATTTGTCTTCGTGTCATGGCCTTCATCTGTTCGACAGCTTCCTATCCATTTATATACCCATTTATTTAGATAAAGTTTGTGTGTGTGCGCGCTGTATGTGTGTGTGTGTGTGTGTTTGTGTATGGGATGTCAGCTTCGCATCCTTGCAATATTGTATTCAATTTCTTCTTCATTTTGGGTATATTCAACGCCCGGAAACTGAACCGAACAGAACAGAGCAGAGCAGAGCAGAACAAAAAAATATTGAATTTCCTATCACGTAGTCAAATCACGTTTCAACGTGCTGCGCTCAACTCCCTCAAACCTCTGCGAATGCAGCAAAGCAGCTATACCATACCATACCAAACCGTACTATGCTATACAATACGAAATGTTAAGGACCTTTACTTTTGAATACTGTGAATGCATAAGGGAGGTCGCAGTACCTACGTTAAAATGCCAAAATAAAGACTTGGCACAAAGTGCTTTGCTATAATGGAAATGACGTTAATATGAAAACAGTGGCTTATTGAAAGACAAAAGAAAGCAGAAAAGCAACATACTCATCTAAGTTCATGGCATTCAAAAATATTACGACATATTTTCACTGGTGTCAGTCAGTCAGTCTGTCTGTCTGTCTGTCTGTCTGTCTGTCTGTCTGTCTGTCTGTTCCTCAGCCAGCCATGAGCATGAGACGAGTTTTGTCTTGGAAAAATTGGTAATTTTCGGTACGAAAACTTTACACATTTTCCTCATATTTTTATTGAAAGCTTCTTAAGTTATTAAAGGCATAATTGATCGAGAAAATGTAGCAGACGTATAGCTGAGTCCATACGATATGACTTATAACATATGTTATGCGTGTGCTATCCACAGCTCGGGGCAAAAGAGTAATGCAACAAAGTTTCATTTAATTTTATAAACTTTATAAATACATCAATTCAATTTTTGTTGTTCGTTTTCTAATATTACATGGAAGGCTAAAATGAAACCCACCCACTTGCGAGCACTTACATATATGGGAATTCCCACCGCATTCTCAACGACACCAGAAACTTAAAGGTTGATGAAAACATTTTATCTTTTTTTTTTTTTTTTTCACTTTTACCATGGCACATTTTTGGTTTTTGTTAAAGCTCTTAACGCGAGACATTATGCCTCGACTTTTGATTTTTTAAATCTTTGTGAGGGCGAAAGGAGTCGACAAAAAAAAAAATCAAACCAAACTACGCCATTAAGCAAATAAATGTTATTTTTTGATTTTCTTCATCACATGATACGATTTTCCATGCGACCTGACATCCTTATAAGTAGCTCCAATGCGATTAACTCAATTCTGGATGATGTCGACTTAAGATGCTTTTTTACATAATCGCAAATACACATGTATATCTTAACTATTCTATCTAAGTAATTCACACAATTCATATACTTATTCAAAAGTTCAAGTATTTTGGCCGACACTGCGTATGCGTAATTAATTTCTATATGCTTTTTTGCCTGCCCAGTTGTAAAAACAAGCACGCATGCTAGTAGAATTAATGATTCCTGCGTTCATGATCATGCATGTTTCACGACGCCTTCAAAATACTTGAAACATTTCTTCTCCAGTTGTAAAACCAGAACGCATGCTCGTAGTATTCATGATTGATTCGTTCATGATCCCGTTTGATTCATGAATCCTTGAAAACGTTGAATTTCTTAAGAACATCGCAAATCCACCCAACATAATATGTATGTTATAAAGATATTGTACATACATACGAGGCCTTTACAGTTCGATTTTTTCGAAAGTTAATATATTAAATATAGCACTCGCGAATGAGATCTCCCGGTAGCGTAATGGGAGCGTGTTGCGATTTGTAACCTGGAGGACTCGAGTTCGATTCATGTCGCAGGGGGAAAAATTGGGACTTAGAAAGATGCAAAGTAAAATTTCAAATTTGTGGTAAAGTTTGACCCAATTAAGTGGGCGGGGCCGCGAGGGGTAGAAAGCAAGTTGGCAGTTATAAACTGAAGTTTCTTATCCAGTCGTCAGACACGTCATCATGCATACAACAAGTGCCTACAAATTTTTTTTTTTTTTTCATTAATGTTTGAATGAAAGCAAGTTATTCCTCTAAGTTTTGAAATATTTTGAAATTTTATATTATTATCTACCTAAGTATTCACAAAAAAAGGCGGGGATTGAACCCGCCTACATCGGATTGTTACTGCTTGTTTAGGCGAACGAATTCCAGCAATTGGATTATTAGGGGTATTCACAAAGGCGTCGGAAAATAGGAAAGTTGGAAAATCGGAAAATTTTAACTGCTTAAAAAGTTGTGCAAGATACAAAAGAAATTTAAAAATTTTTTAAGAAGTCGCAATTTTCCGATTTTCCGACTTTCCAACGTTTTTAACACGCCTTTGTGAATACCCCTATTGTGTTCTCAGGATCATTGATTCGTGCATGGTAGGGAAGATATGTTTCATGGGTTTTCAAGCATTAATCAAACATTTTTTGTCTATGCATTATTTCCTATGACAAGCCTGTATAAAAAAGAAATGAAGAGGCATATGGAAGTTTGGCATGCATGCAAAGCACCCTTAAGAGGCATGATTCATGCATCTTTTATAAATATTTTTACAACTGGGATTGAGAACAAACATTACGTATACGACATGAAAATTATTCGGTACACCATGGAATAGTAGAGACAAAAGTCAGGAACGTCAATTTTCAAAGAATCTCATAGGAATCTAAAATTTTCTTAACTCTCTTCAATTTTAATTGGAACACTCCCTAACGCAACTCAACAGCGGCTTTTTGACATCAAAATTCATATGCTTTGATCAGTTATGTCCAACATTTTAGGCATAAATTTAATAACTGGAAATTTAAATTGACTTAGGAATCTACCAGGAAAAACAACACATAACTACGAAAAATTTTCAAATTATTTAATTTATTTACATATGTAGGCGAAAGTGTGTCAAAACGCCTGCCTTAATGGATATACAGTGAAACCAATCATGTGTGGACAATCACGATGACGAATTTTTTCCCCGCAAACGAGGGTGAAGTTTGTATGGAAAACAATAAGCAAAGCAAGTGTAGGGAGAGGGGAAAGTGATCGAATTCTGACCCCTTAAGAAGTTTTGCTATAAATTCAGTATGCTGATATTCAAGATAAAAACTTAACATACCATTAGAAGGCGAATATTGTTACCTTTTAGAGCTGTAAAAATGCAAAAATATACACTACTCGGGTGTATTCGTTATTTTTTATGAAGTAGTCGTTACTAATTACTCGTTACTAAGTACTCGTTCTATTTTTCTAAGTATTGCTAATTCATTCATTGAATAACTCAAGCATATAGAACTTTATGAACTCAAGGTTGATAAAGTAATAAAAACTCCCTCATGCTCTTTGGCTCTTCATTCAGTAGTTACTAATCAAATATCAACTCAACTCAACCTACTACCATAGTGTTTGGCGGACCCATTATTTTAGTACTTAATTACTCCGGAAACCATCAGCTGGCATGTGTGCAAAAAAAGTACTAGTAACGAGATACTTCCATCGGTAACGAGACGTTATTGATTACTGATTACAGTAGTCGTTACTTTTTACCGAATAGTAATGATATTTTACAACTCTATTACCTTTATTTTTCGCCATACATAAAGCTTTCATCAAGAGTATACTAAATATAGATTTTTTTTAGCAAAAATCAATCCGGTATGTGATTGTTTTCCTCTTCCCGGGGAAAGGTAATTCAATTCCCAATTTGATGTGAATTATTTCCATTCACCAGGATTGAGCGATAATTTGAATTAGCTCGACGTTAGGCTTGGGAAATGAATTCTCTGAATTAATTAATTAAAATTTCCCCCCCACAATCTTTGTAAAGCGAAATAAATCACATGAATTTTCGAATTGGATTACCATTTCCTGGGAATTGATTTACCTTTCCGCGAATATGTCAAGTTTTGAAGGTTTGGAAACTGGTGTTATAAATATGACTCCCATCTGTTGTTGTATTACCAGACAAATACTGTGCCCAAAACATACCCTATTGTATTTCCAAAGTGTATTATTGCGAACAAAAGTTTATTAATAACGCTGAAGAATTTTTTTTGGAAATTTTCTTTTTTTTTTTTTTGTTGAGTCAGTAGGGGTCTTCCCTGAAACGTCAAAATCAAGAAGGCTTAGAAATTAATGAACGAAGTTTTGTATGAAAAATTTTATATTGTTCCGCTTTTTCGATCTTTTCACGTTTAATGGAAGACCCCTAGTATGAAAATCGAGGGGTCTAATTTTTCCACACGGATTGATTTTCCAATGAAACCATTTTTTTTTTTTCTGTTTTTGCAGATTTTTATTTTTCCATCAAAGCCCCAAAACAATTTCATCGTACACCTTAAATATTGCGAGTTGAATCCTGATCGGGATAAAATACAAAATATTTTCTAAAACAGGAAAGTTATAACTTTGAGACACAAAAATGAAAACATTCATAAAAAAAAAAAACTGCAGAAAACTTCTGATTTATTTCTGAAGCATTTTTTCATATAAAGTTTTTCATTTCTGACCGATCTGGAGAAAATTATGAAGCCAAAAGCATACGATGTGTTTAACTGGTTCGAAAAAGCCGTCAGAAGCCTTTTCGTTCTCATATTACAGATGGGGTCGTACATATTTAGAAAAGGGTCCGATTTGCACCCAGGGACGGATTAAGACAATTTGCCGCCCTAGGCCGCTGCGATTTTGTCGCCTCAGACGGCAGCCTAATTTTCGCCTTTTCTTTTATTGATGCATTGACGGTCAGAATTTGTCGCCCCTGAAAATTTACCGCCCAAGACAGCTGCCTATGTTGCCCATAAGGTAAATCCGCCACTGTTTGCACCACTTTCCCCTGGATATCAAAAATTTTCTAGTTACCTATCATACCGACTGCCCCAGAGATTCTCAACTCAATTAAAATCAACCATAAAGTAGATAGCTGGGCCATATTTTGAGAGTTGAAGAACAATATTTACGAAGATATTTCTTGTGTATACTAATCTTCTTGTTTTCCATTGGCATAAGCTAAAGAACAAGTAAGGGTGTTATAGTCAGGCGAGCCTGACAATAAAATACCCGACACAGACTCACATGTTCAAATAATTTGTAATATCAAGAGGTGTTTAAGACCATAAGGCCAAAACCGCCCCTTTGCCACGCCCACTTTTCAATTTTTTTGGAATTCTAATCAGAGGCTTAAATATACGCTCAAATTCTATGTTTCATGGAAATATTTCGAAAAATTTCGATTTCGAGGCAGCTTTGGGATTTTTGTGACAGACCCTAGTAATGGAGGTACCCCTAAAAATGGTCCGATCGTACTTGTTCTTACTCATGTCCCCGTGAGCACGCATACCAAATTTTGTCAAGATAGCTCAACTCCTTCGATAAGATAACTGTATACACAGAGAAAAAAATCAACCAGAAAATTGGTTAAATCAAAAGGAAAAACATACAAAACCGCTTCAACAAGGAATATTTTTAGTTTTAACAATTTTTCTTGTTGAAAAAATAAAAAATTTTCCTTTTGAATCAACCATATTTCAGGTTGAATTGAAATGATAATTTTCAAAAATGGATTTAAATTTAAATTGTTGAACCAACCACGGACATAGTTGAAATGACAAGATATTTTTTAAAAAAATACCTATGCAAGAAGAAATGTAAAAAAAAATTTAATTAACGTTCAAAGCAAATGGCCATAGAGCACTCTGCTGAACATGACCCAAAAAATAGCCATCGGATGGACTTCATCCGATTTCGTCACTCCGATTTGGTGACTGCTTTCGCAATGCTTAAAATAGTTCTAAGATGAATACATATGTTATATGTCTTATTTTATAAAACAAATGAGAATTATACCGAACGAAAAGAAATGTAATTAAACATATTTCCTTTCAATTCAACCATAAATGTTGTTGACTCAACAATTTTCCTTTTGAAATTTTTGTTCTGCTCGAAAATCAAAAGGACTGTGAATAACAATGCGCCCTTTTAAAAAAATCATGGTTACGTTCGCTCAGTGTACAGACGGACAGACGGACGGACATGTCTAAATCGAATCTCCTGGTGACGCTGATCATTTCTATAGGTATTTTGTATGGTCTATCTCGACTGGTTCTGGGTGTTACACACAACCACACAAACGCAATATACCCTCGACACAGAGTGTGTCGGGTATAAAAAAGCCCTTACTGCACTCTTGAAAAGCCACTCCACAAGTTGGAGAAGCTAAACATTTATATAGCTTCTTCTTTCAACTCACAATCATCATCATCATCATCATCATCATCATCATAATCATCATCATTATCATCAACAACAACAGCAACAACAAGCACCCGTTACTAATAATTTTGAGTTATGGGGTAAAATACTCAAAGCAAGCAAAAAAAAAAAAAAATTAAACAAACTTTTACCCTTCAGTTTTCCGGTTTTATTTCCACAAATTTTCCAATACATACGAACACATTGATCAAAGCAGAAAATCAATGAAAACTGTATCCTAGTCAAATACAGTCGAGTGAAAAATTCACCAACACGCATTGCGATTTTATTGAGCACTTGATATAAATTGAAAAACCTCCAGTAGTAAAAAATGTATGTCATCCGCACGTTGGCTAGTTAGCTGGATTCGATTTTGTTTCGTTTGTTTGTTTTGAAACCTTTTTTTTCTTTTTCTAAAATTAAATTCAATATTTTTATGACGGAACGAACGATGGTGCGCCGAACGGGAAGAACTTTGTTTGTACATCGATTGCGTTAACTTTCGCCCTACTGGTAGCAGTAAATCCATGCCGGCCAATTGGCCTTATAAATCATTGCAAATTGGCTTACTGGGCACTTCAAAAATAAAATAAAATAAAAAAAATTTCAAAAATAACAAAAATAAAAAAAAATATATATAAAAAACAGAAAGCAAAAACATTAAAAAGTTTTTAAAAAAATCGTTAAGTTTATTCGATATTTGATTTTTGTTTTATTACGGTCTCAATATGGCTACGAAGCTCTTAAAACTGCTTTGGACTTAGCAGTAAAACGGGATGCCTAAATGGGATTGACTTTTTCAAGTGGGCTTTCATGTGTACATACCGACCAACCGTCAAGAAAAGGTGAATTCAATTCAATGTAATGGAATGGAATTAAATGAAATTGAAGTTTAAAAAAGCAAAAAAAAAAAAGGCTATGCTGAGTGTTTTCGAATTTATTGCCGATATTAAGAGGGTCCGAAAAATTCCAGCTACTCGTAAAGACGATTGCTGATTTAATATAATTTTTTTCAAAATAATAAGAAGAAAAAAAAACAAGTACGGGTGCTATAGTCAGACGATTCTGACCATACAATACCCAACGCATGCCTATTTTTTATATGGAATGTTAAGGTTGTTCGTTTAAAGTACTTCTTCAAATGAAACACTTTCCTTATTTTTATTTATACTCAACTACATTTTATTTTGTCCGGGTTTTGTTCTTATTTTTTCGCCGTGTGATTAACACTAAAAACTTCTAAAAATCCAAAATATATTTCAAGTTAAAAATATGCTTAAAATTACTTAAAACTTAAAACTCTGCTGCAGTCGCATTCCCCCGCTGCTGTCTTCTCGCTTCAGTTTCTGCTGATGTCTTCGTCTTTCGCAACTTTCTCGCACTCACTTTGGACTTGCGTTCCAATTCTTCATATTCCTGCTCAATGCATTATTTGGCTTGCACTCAAGTTGAGTGACTCAACTGTTCCAATTTAGATTTTTTAGGCCGTTGGTGCTTGTTTTTGTTTTTCTGCTTCCGATCAGCACAGTGGGTTCACGATATGTGTGACATGATCACAACAGGACCGTTTACTTTGAAAGCAGTGTAACTCCATTTTTCTATATTGAGATATTAAGTGATGCATGTCCATTACCCAGCATCCGTCACCGTCCAGAAAAACTGCGAAGTCTTTAGAATGGGTAGCTTAACACGAATCTAAAAACTAAATTAACCCACGGCCTTCAGTTTTCCCTCAAAGCCGCTCAGAACCGGAAAATAGAAAAATGGAGTTGCATCACTTTCAAAGTAAACGGTCCATATGTTTATGTGGTTGGGACATATTTTTTAAAACAGGCCCAAGACCACTGCCATTGAGTCAAGGTATTCTGGAGATTTTTAAGGCCATTAGAGACCTCATATTCCGATTTTTGCTGCCATTTTAAATGAAAATCAAATTCCACATTTCATTAAAATATCTCGAAAATCTCCGATTTTTGGTTACCCTTAATAATGGACCGATCGAGAAAGTTTTTAAAGGCAATATTTATGGCTAAAGGGGAAGCAAACATGTTTTTTTTCTGATCGCCTAAAAATTACCAATTAATGTGGAAAATTATTGCAAAAAAAAAAAGCCCAAATATTGATATTTCATGCCATCTTTCGGTCAGAAAATTTTTGAAAAACGCCCATCGGCCACGCCCAATTTTTGGAAATTACATTAATTGCCTTTAATTATGTTCAAATATCAAATATTTCATTACAATATATCGGGAAATTCCGGTTTTAGAGCAGTTTTAGTGATTTTTATTAAAGACCCTAGTACTGGAGGTACCCTTAAAAATGGTCGGATCCGGTCCATTCTCGAACTTGTTCTTACTCATGTCACATGAGTCATGTGCACATGACATCCCTGCAGTAAATGCGGGGCCACTGTCATTCTATAGACATGGTCAACGAGGAGGTCCACAGTTCAATTTTATTGAGCATTCATAAAATGAATTTGCTGCACGAGAATCCGAAGGCTCCGTAGCGTAATGGCTAGCATGTCCGATCATCAATCCCAAGGCTCGTGTTCGAATCCCAGGGCAGGCGAGAAAAAGTGGAAAATTATAAAATTCGGAGGATTATTCTTATGGTTTCCTATGGGTGAGAAGGGAGAAAAAAAGGTTTTCATTCTGAATTCTCGTGAATGCTTTCACAGTTCATGCGAAAATTCTCATGAATTATATTTTCAATAACTTAATTTTTCCATTTTCGCAAAAAAATAAATTTTTTTTAAGCCTGTTAATACCTATAATATTATACACTTAAAAAAAAAAAAAATTGGCACCCGCCCGAGCGAGATTCGAACACGGGTCTCCAGGTCGCTAGGCCAGACTCTTTACACTGAGCCATCCGAGCCCTGTGCGCAGCGCTTTCCATTAACGTACTATAGCTAGTGAGCTGCCTCTACAGCATCACCAGTTCAATCGTCAACTGGTGTCCGCTCGAACATATGCTCATACAAAGTGTGCATAGGAGAATACATTGGCACGGGTACAGTTGGTCACTAGTGACGGTGACGGAGGAACTAGTGACAGATTGAATCAGTCACTAGTGATAATTACTGCAGGGATGTTTTTAAACACGCATACCAAGATAGCTCAACTCCTTCGATACGAAAACTGTATACGGACTGACAGATAGACATGGCTAGATCGAGTCTCCTGGTGACGCTGATCATTTCTATATATATTTTGTATGGTCTATCTTGAGTGGTTATGGGTGTTACACACAAACGCAATATTCCCTCGACACACGGCGTGTGTCGGTTATAAAAATAAAAGACCTGCCGGGCAATTTACACCGCCCCGGATTTAATTAGGAATATTTTATACAATCCTATGTTATAGTTCATATAACCCCTATAATTGTACGATCCCTGGTTATCCTTCAGTGTCTAAATTTAGCAGATCTTTTGAATTGTTTTGCCAAATAGTCCGGAGAAAATTGCTTGCTTCACGAGGAGTCATATTGTAGGTCTAGCTTAACATAAACTTATTTTTATCTATCATTCTATTTCAATCGAACAATCTTTATACAAGTTCTATGCCCAAGATTCCGAAGTATTCACAGATTATTCCAATCGAAAATGCTTGAAACACTTCACCAGCTCACCACTTCACCTTCAGACGATATAGTACATACATATCTAAGAATATTGTGGTGGCACTTATTCCTCTAAACACGTTCAATTTTATATGTAATTGCTGAGTCCCTGAAGATGCTTTTCGACGAAAGCGCGTAATATCGGACCATTCAAATACCTAATAAAAATTGAGCCTTGATCTTGAGCTCGGAAAGCAAAAAATATCTAGAAATATTTGATTTATTGTATCATCCAACATTTTTTCGGAGGTAAATTTCAAGCTGTGCATGATGTTATCTATTTTCTCGCATTCTCCACTGTGGCCATGTTTGAATTTCGTCAAACAAATAATTACCAGGACATTCAGTTGAACCGACTTCACGATGTCCATACAAGATGTAATCATCTTTGATTTGACCACGCGACACGGCATATGCTAATAAATTTTTCGCCGTTTCAATTTGCTTCGACGTCGGCTTATAATCTGTTATGAAAAATCACTTAAATCAATTATGTCTATCGAGTTTTTTTTTTTTTAATTTTTCTTTTTCCAATTTCGACTCACTGTTGTAATTTCCCGTAAAAGATATACCCAAGCTATCGGTATTCCAGCCATATGCATGAGCACCCATTATTTCCCAACCACGTCCCTCATAAACGTTACCATCACCACCGATCAAGAAATTATAGCCAATATCATCCCAGCCTAATTCATTCTGATGATAGTCCTGTATACGTCGCATTTCTTTGCTGCAGTCAGTCCGGTCGGTGCAGCGATCATCTGCGGTATGATGAACGACAACGTAGCTCAAATTAGTGGCCAGAGGTGATACGTTTTTTGCTGCACGACCATCCCAATCGGATTTCGAAACAATTGTAAGACTGAAAATACTTCGAACGCGAAGAAGAAGAACAGCCAACACGGAAAGCGAAATCATCAAGGCCATTAGACAAGGTGCAAATAACTGACTGCGTTAGATGCAAAAACAAAAATTCCCTTTTATAGCGTGCGATTTCCTCAATCGTTAGCAAATATTATTTATTTTCTCCTACATACATACATATGTATGTATGTATGTACATTAGTATATTGCCTATAGTTTTCTCACTTTCTGATCAGTCTGTTGTTTTTCGCTTTTGTAATTCAGCGCATTCTTTTATTTAACATTCTTCAATTTCAATTATTTATTAATATTTGTAGAGAAGATTATATCGCTTAGGTACAATTGCGATGGAGAATTGACGGCATATGGATATGGTGGCACTCATGGGGGACTGTTTTCCCATATCTATGTGAAATTGTCGTCTCTCATAGTGCCGCTTTGAGCGTTTGCCGGGCTAGCTACCCCCTCAAGCGGGACCTGAGTGGTCTCTCTCTCTCTCTGCTCTTCTCTCTCTCTATCTCTCTCTCTATCTCTCTCTCTATCTCTCTCTCTATCTCTCTCTATCTCTCTCTCTATCTCTCTATCTCTCTCTATCTCTCTCTATCTCTCTCTATCTTTCTATCTACCTCTCTCTCTCTCTATCTTTTTCTCTACCTCTCTCTCTCTCTCTCTACCTCTCTCTACTCTCTCTCTTCATCTCTCTCTATCTTTCTCTCTATCTCTCTCTTCTCTCTCTCTCTCTCTCTCTCTCTCTACCTCTCTCTCTCTCTCTACTCTCTCTACCTCTCTCTTCATCTCTCTCTATCTTTCTCTCTACTCTCTCTCTCTCTCTCTCTCTCTATCTTTCTCTCTACTCTCTCTCTCTCTCTCTCTCTTTCTCTCTCTCTCGCTCTCTCTCTCTCTCTCTCTCTCTCTCTCTTCTCTCTCTCTCTCGCTCTCTCTCTCTCTCTCTCTTCTCTCTCTCTCTCGCTCTCTCTCTCTCTCGCTCTCTCTCTCTCTCTCTCTCCTCTCTCTCTCTCTCTCCTCTCTCTCTCTCTCTCTGCTCTCTCTCTCTCTCTCTCTCTCTCTCTCTCTCTCTCTCTCTCTCTCTCTCTCTCTCTCTCTCTCTCTCTCTCTCTCGCTCTCTCTCTCTCTCTCTCTCTCTCTCTCTCTCTCTCTCCTCTCTCTCTCGTCTCTCTCTCTCTCGCTCTCTCTCTCTCTCTCTCTCTCTCTCTCTCGCTCTCTCTCTCTCTCTCCTCTCTCTCTCTCTCTCTCTCTCTCGCTCTCTCTTATTGTTTTCATTTTTGTTTGAATTTAAATCATTGAAATAAAATTCGAATTAAACTTCAGTCCAACTTATGCAATGAAGCAGAAACCAAAATACATAACAACTTCGGCGTTTGGAAAAAAAAGTCCTTATGGTTCCATACTTATAACCGGAGACAGACAGATGAATTCAACGACCACCGGTGGATAGGATCGACCACTCTACAAACCCCCAGCAATGAGTTCGAGTGGCTAGTGAATTTGCACCAAAGCGTATATATTATAATAAGAGCATCCAAAGAACTCAACCCGCTCTCTTATGGTTTCTAATATCATGCGGTGGTTTGTTTATTAGCTACGGTGCTGCAACATGCTCGATTGCGTGTTTCGGCGTATGATGCGACATGTTGGCTTAGCTCGAAAGTGTTCGAAGGACTAGGAAGGATTTTGAGGTATGCGCGAATAAAATTGAAATGAAAGGGATTTTAAAGTTTTGTTGTTTTTTGGATATACGAATATATATATATGTATGTACTACTTCAAAATACTGTAGAAACCGATTTTTAGGTTTCTAGTGTTCAGTGTCCTCGAAATAACCTTGAAAACTTCTTTTTATTAATCGCTTTTTCAAAAATCTATATCTCAGAAACTAATAAAGATGGAAAGATGAAACAAATGGCTGCTGTTAGCTTATAAAACAGGAAATGTAAAAAAAAACATTATTTAAGTTTTACACTGAGAAAAAAGATTTCACAAAAAAGTAAAGAAAAATTATATAATTTTTTTCAGGGTATTCCCGTTTTCGCGGCACTTTCTAGCTATTTTTAAAAAATACCTCTGAGTATTACCTTTCACTTAAAAAAATTTTTATCAAAATTAAAAATTCGTTTTTTGAGATATTATTAATATCATATTAACAAAAACACGTAAGCTCATAAAGACGCTCTCAGTACTGATATGCTGCGGTGGACGTGCGTATGCACAACAAATGTGTGAAATATGGTAGAAAAGGCATCACACATACGGAATGTTGGACGTTTCTCACATAATTATCTATGGCTCTCATAAATGGGTCAAACGAAAATTTTCGTTTGAAATTCGGGTAAGAGCAAATATGTAAGTTTTTGCCTTTGAATATCATTAAACTTAAATGAGATATTTTCATCAATCGTGATAAGCCATACCGTGGCATAGTGGATAGGGTGCACGTCTTGGAATGCGAGGGGCTTGAGTTCGGGTCCTGTCGGATCGAGGAAAATATATATTTTTTATTTTTATTAAAACACGAAGAAGTTGATTACAACCAACGAAAATTCCAAACGAAGTTCAATTGTCACTTTTTTCCGTTCATTTGGGATGGAAAAATTCTTAGCATGTGCAAATATTTATGAAAGCTTAATAAAAATAATATTTACAAGAAACGAAAAAATATTCTTCGTTTTTCAATTGGACACGTAGTTACATCTGAACTCTACCAAAAAGCGAATGACGAAAATTATTGTCTTTCAATAACAAATTGCTTTCCTCATTTATATTTGCCAAAAAGCCTTTCAAATCGCTAGCTAACACACAGAAAATCCAAACTGACACCAAGACAGGATCTCGCCTGTATAAAAAAAATCCAAACAAAGTCGAGTCCAAAAATTCCTTTTGTCTATTTAAATCAGCGTATGAAGAACGGAAAAGTTCAAAACGGAGGAAAACAAAAAAGATTCATTCAGTTGCATCTGAGCTGAAATAATCCAACCCTTCCACGCAACAAAATCATCTTCTCGAACTTGTTCCATGTTCGGTAGCTAATAGCCACCGCAAATTCCACAGACTCGTTCGTTGGAAGCTCCTGTCATATCCTTTTTGATATTTACTCTTTGCCACTACCCTTAATGGGAAAAATCGTTCGAAATTGGCGCCATAAAACTTAAGCTATAAATCCTTAAGCAATTTGGCTCAGAACTGGTCGAATTTTAAACTTCTTTTATGGATAAAATTTACAGTTCGCTACTTATAGGTTTTCTATAAAAAATATCCTTTATGGATAAAATTTTCCAACATTATGGTTTTATGTTTTATCCTTTTTATAAAAAAAAACTCCCTTTTTGGATTCGCGTCTGAGCTAAGGCTTGCACAACAATTTTTTTGTTTTTTTTTTTGTATTCGATATGTGTTGTTCGACCTTTCGTTGATATTTCGATCATTAAGTGAAAAATCATTAAAACGGTTTTTCACTTAATGATCGAAATTTTTTTTTTTTTTTTTTAAAACGGAAATATAATTAAAATAATTAAATAATAAATAAATTATATAAAAGCTTTAAATTGGGAAATAAAAATATACATGAATTTTTAATTTAATTTTTATTTCTTTGATTTCATTCAACGTTAGATTTTCATTGAAATCTAAAAAAAATTAAGTATGTATCATAATTTCTAAATTTTTATTTTTTCGCTCCAAAGTAATATGTACTTATTAAAATTGATTTTAAAAAATTATGAGCGCGAAGTTTTGAGACAGCGAAGTCTTGTTATTCTCATTCTTTAAATTTTACGATTTTTCGAATGGTACCTACCTTTCTTCCAAATTTATTCCTGCCTGGGGATTTGAACTCGATCCTTCGGATTGCTAAGCGCACACGCTATTCACTACGCCACGGCGCCATCTGATTCAAGGCGCAACAAATATATTAGGTGTAGTAAAGAAATCCATTATTTTTGCATTAAATTGAGGGCTTTATTTAAGATAGTTAGAATGACCCGATTTAGGTCAAATATGCGCCGTTTTGTTCGATAACTTGTTGCCATTTTAAAGGTAGTTTCATTATGCCTCTCTCATAGAAGCCCTCGTTCCTATTAGCAAAAAATTAAGACAGTCGAATTTCAGAAGCCTCTCTTGAAGCGAATGTTTCACCAGCAAAATTGTTCGCCATGGACAGGAACAGATGGTAATCACTTGGTGCCAGGTCCGGACTATAAGGTGGATGCAGAAGAACCTCCCAACCAAACTCCCGGAGCTTCTGGCGAGTCACTATCGATGTGTGTGGCCTGGCGTTGTCCTGATGGAACACAATTCCTCTCCTATTGGCCAAAGCTGGCCGCTTATGGGCGATTGCTTCCTTCAGACGGTCCAATTGTTGACAGTAGAGTTCCGAGTTAAGAGTTTTGCCGTATGGGAGCAGCTCATAGTAGATAATTCCCTGCCAATCCCACCAAACACACAGCAAAACCTTCCTGGCCGTCAATCCTGGCTTGGCCACCGTTTCGGCCGGTTCACCGTGTTTCGACCACGACCGTTTTCGCTTGACGTTATCGTAAGTGACCCACTTTTCATCACCAGTCACCAACCGCTTCAGAAATGGGTCGATTTTGTTGCGGTTCAGCAGCGATTCGCAGATGGAAATTCGGTCTATGAGGTTTTTTTGCGTTAACTCGTGTGGCACCCATACATCGAGCTTCTGTGTGTATCCAGCCTTATTCAAATGGTTCCAAACGGTTTTTTGTGCAATCTTTAGCTCTTTTGCAATCGAAACAGTGCTAACATGACGGTCGGACTCGATAATTTCCATGATTTTATCGACATTTTCGACAATTGGCCTTCCAGTGCGTGGTGCATCCTTGACATCGAAGTTACCGGAGCGGAATCGACGAAACCAAAATTGCGCATGATTAGCTGTTACAGTATCAGGTCCATAAACGCTATTCACATTTTCAGCCGCCTGGCTTGCGTTTTCTCCCTTATCGAAGAAAAACTGTAAAATGTAGCGAATTTTCTCTTTGCTGATGTCCATCTTTGACAAGCTCTCAAACAAAACTGAATCAATCAATCAAAAAAGTGTCAAAAAAGTAGGAACTGTCATCTTTCTAATGCCCCCTAGCGGAACAAGATCGGACTTATACAACGCGAGATGCAGATAAATAACGCCATCTATTGGAAAAATAATGGATTTCTTTTTACTACACCTAATATTACATTAATGTTTGAGCAAAATTTGATCTGTCGACCATGGCACTTGTTAGTCTCTTCCATCCGTGGCTATTATACTCGTGTAGTAGTTAATTTCCTTATACTGGAGAACTACTCGATAGGGCCGCAGTTCACGCCCATCTTCCTACAGGCTATTGATTTTGGACACATTAATTCTTTCGGAGGCGATGCGAAGTTGGCCAGGGCTGCTATTTCAAAGTGTAAAATGTAAAATAAGCATAAGCCCGTAAATAAAATGCACAAAGAATTGAAAGTGTCACTTGAAGGAAAAAAAATAAGAATTTAGCGATGGGGCTTGACCGAAGGTAAACATACATACATACAGTATGCAAAATTGATATTCGGACAAGTCACTTTTTTTGTAATTTATGAAAAAGAACAGGTATACTGGCTTGGTTTCGATTTTTTTTGAATATATTTTACAAGAGGTTTTTAATTATACAACTGAAAAACAAACTCTTATTGGAAATAAACTTAAAAATTGCATTTTATTCGGAAAAAGGTGCAAAATTAGTATTCGGACATTTCGTATTTTTGTTAATTATTAAATGTAAATATGATTTTAGTACTTTGTTGGCAGCCCATGTCCTTTCAGAACTGCTTTAATACGTCGTGGCATAGAATTAACGAGTTTTTTCGTTAATTTTGTTGAAATTTTGTACCATTCCTTTTGCAAAACGATCTTCAAATCCTTGGTGTTTCGAATGTCATAGTTTTTCAGTATATTTTTTAAGATTGACCAAAGGTTCTCGATTGGATTGAGATCTGGACTTTGAGGCGGACTTTTAAGATATTTTGGACAATTATACAAGATCCATAAGCGCGTAATAGCGGCGGTGTGCTTAGGATCATTGTCCTGTTGAAATATGAATCTGTCTTCTAGTCTAACTTTTTCAGCACTTGCATGGAGGTTTGCCTTTAAAATATCGATGTACATTTTAGCGTTCATAATACCGTCAATGAAATGTATTTTGCCGACACCAGCATAGTTGAAACACCCCCAAACCATCACAGATCCGCCGCCATGCCTAATTCTCGGTATTAGGTTTCGAGCCGAGAGACTTGTATTAGCTTCTCGCCATATTTTCACTCTTCCGTCCGATACCTTCACATTAAACTTACACTCATCCGAAAATGTAACTTGTCTCCAGAAGTTCTTACCGTGTTTAACGTACGCCTTCGCAAAGTTTTTTCGGCGCCACTGATTGGTTGAACTTATAAAGGGCTTTCGCGCAGCGACACGGCTCCGGAAACCAACCTTTCTAAGGTAATTTCGCACCGTTTGAGGAGTAACATTTATCGCAAATCTTTTTTTAAGTCCCACAGAAAGTTTAACAGCACTTACAGCAACATCTCTCCTTATTTCCCGAACTAGAAAAGACACGTGTCTTCGACCGAGCATAGCCTTTCTTCCTTTACGAGGTGTTTTGCTGATTCTGCCCCTTTCCTTAAAAGTCTTTATGATTGAATTGATAGTCTTACGACTTCTCTCGACAATTGTAGCGATTTCAGTTTGTTTGGTTCCCCTCTGGTGTTATTCAATGATCATCTTTCAGATCTCACTTGAAATCTCTTTTCCTTTACGCCCCATGACAGATTTTTGATGCAAAAATGGTTTATTTTGTTTTTATTTATAAAAATTGCAATGTCTTTTATGTACTGAAATCGAATTTAAACGAAATTCATTGTCCTGATATGCGAACATATGTTATTTTCTAAATGTTGTCAGATGTCCGAATATCAATTTTGCCCCCAAATTCCCAAAAATCGCCCATAATTGCAAATTTTTTGTAGGTAACTAATGCAAAAAATGTACCATCGTATTTTCTACATACTTTTGACGACAAACAAAAAAAAATATTTCTTCAACAGGTTTCATTCAATGAAAAAAATGATGAATTATAAAGTCCGAATATCAATTTTGCATACTGTATATGGTCAATTCCATTTCGTCATACCCGTCACACTTACTTTTTCAGGTTTTAGCTCAAGGTGTATTTAAAATGGTGTAGGCAATACGGCAACAACTACAACTCGATCAAAAACAACATCGAATCGGCATTGTAAAACGAAACGGGAATGTCAAAATCGGCTTAGTTATAATTGGACAACAAATTTGAATTCCAAAAATCGGCTTAGTTATAAGTGAACAAAAATTTGAAAAATGTAAACAAACAAATTTTGAGAAGTGTTTTTTTTTATGCTCGTTTTTTCGATAATTGGTCCCTTAAGGGAAAATTAACCTTCTGGGACTAACATTCAACGACATTCGAAAATGAAAGCAAAAACCACTCTTTTTATTTGTACTTTTCTTGGGTCAGGTGAATTCGTCACTAATGTGCTATAATTAAATGGAATTAACTTATGGATAATTGTGTTGCCCAATTCACTTACATTTATTACAGTTTTATTTTAACTAATTTACTGAACCCAATGAGACGTTGTTTGGTTTCACAATTAAAAGTAACGTCAATGACAAATCTAAGCAAACACGAAAGTTTCAAAAAACTTTATTTATCAAAAATGAATAAGAACAAGCATGAATATCTATTGCCTACACCTTGTTAAATACACCTTATTTTTAGCTCGTAATGTTAATAAAATAAGGATGGGATTCTCAAGGATCTACAATTTTGAAAACTTTTAACAACAGTTATGCAATGAAATTACTTGTTTCCGCTCAGAATGGCTGTGACAGGTGTGACCCTTAGGACCGTTTGGTAAAGGGAAATAAATCACATCAATATGGGAATTGAATTACCTTTCCCCGGTAAAGGACAAACAATCACATGCCCGATAAAATATTAATTTTTCAGACAAGTTATCTTTCCTTAACCGGATTGAGCTTTTTTCTACACCCCGAATTTCATGAAATGTAGATTACAAATGTATACAAAAACCAACTAACCACTATAAGGACCGTTTACTTTGAAAGTGGTGTAACTCTATTTTTCTATTTCGAGATATTAAGTGGTGCATGTCCATTACCCAGACCGCCACCTCCCAGAAAAACTGCGAAGTCTTTAGAATGGGTGGCTTAACACGAATCCAAAAACTAAATTAACCCATGGCCTTCAATTTTCTCTCAAAGCCGCTCAGAACCGGAAAATAGAAAAATGGAGTTGCACCAATTTTAAAGTAAACGGTTCATATTTATGATTAACCAAATGTTGGTAAATATAAAAAATACAAATACAAAAAATCCACACATTAAATGTAAATTTCCATGTATTTTTTCCCTTTTTCAAGGATTTTTTTTTTATTTGAGAAAATTTTGTAATTTAAATTTGCTTACCATTCGGTTGATTACCAACTAGTTTTACAGTGTGTGCGAGGACGTACTCTCTGTACGTACTTCAGTTAATAAAATGTTGCATTTCTAATTCTTACAATAATATGATATATAACTTTACGTTGAATATATATATAATAATATTCATATAATAATGTATCCTTATAATAAGTTTCATTAAAAAAATTGTAGATTAATTGTTATAATTAAAAAAAAAAAAAACAAAAGGAGCACACAGTCAATTTGTAGAAAAAAATGTAATGAATTAATAAACAGAAAATTCTATAACTCAATATGTTTTTATGTTTTTGAAATAATTTGGACAGTTGTCTTGAAATTTACATGTACGAAAAGCAGGAATTTGAGCATTCAGAATGTTTTTATTCTTTAAAGCTAGTACACAAAGGCAGCGGAATTTGACATTCCATATAAAAATGTATGGGACAATTCCGTCGCGGAATGCAAAGAAATTGAAACTCCAATTAATTCCTTCGGCTAGTACACAAGAGTGAAAAAAGAGCGGAGGAATTTGACATAGCGTTTTTTTTTTGTTTTAATTGTCAACAGATGGCGCTGAAGCGAATTTCTTCGCCATTTATTGGCCGAGTTGAATTAATTGCGAAGGAATTTTGACATTAGCAGCTGAATCCATCGGAAAATTATGGTGAACGGTTATACTGAGTTCGAATATTAAAATTATTACGCTTCAAACAGCTCATGTATTTGTATTCAAATTTACCTCCCTATGGTATCTGTCAATCTGACATTCCTTCGCGGAAATAAAATTTATTCAGCCTCAATTCCGCCAATGAATTCCGCTGCCTTTGTGTACTAGCTTTTACTATGCTTTGCTGCTGGTTTTTTTTTTTTGTTTTTTTGTTTTTTTTTTGTATTTTTTCGTTTTTGTATTTAACTTGTATTTTTGTATTTTTCTACATATAATTTGTCTACAAAGTTTTTTATTTTATTTATAAAAATTCGTGATTCGAAATTTGTTGTGGTCTAAAAAAAAGAAAGAAAAAAAGGACAACGAATAACAATGACCAAAACCAATATGAATTGAAAAAAGTAAAATTTCATGTTAAAAATCTTTATGCATAGAGAGTTAAGCTGAATTTGAAGCATCAGCAGAATATTAAGCTATTTAAAATTGTATTTTTTCAAATTTTTCGTATATTTTTTAAAACAAATATACTTGCGTTTAATTTTTTTTTTTTTTACTCATAATTTATGAGCGTACACACACGAGACTTTCAGCTCTTCAAAAGGATAATGAAGTAGGTTTTATAGATCGAAATGTCAATTTGTTTTAAAACAACACATGTAAAAAATACAAATTTTAATAAGCGCCAACATTTGTTATCAAAAAATAACAATGAAGAAAATACAAAAAAGTCAAGACTCCACTAAAGATCATAAATGTATTTTATTTTAGCGGAGATTCCCCTAAACTGGCAACAGTGGCTCGGATAGTCTTTTATAAAAATATATATATATATATATAAAAAATAAATTTAACCAATTTAAATTGTATGAATGTATGAATAATTAGCTTCAATTCATTCGGGCCTATTACGGTAGTCGCCGTCGACACAAAAAATAGACGAAGCGACAGATTCGTATTACAGTAGTCGCCGTCGACGCAATATTGTCGTCGTCGTCGCTAAATACCTATTACCGTAGTCGCCGCGAGAGTCGCTTCTTGTCGTTTTCTGTCGCTATTTTTTTAGGTGACGACTAGCAGGCGAGCAGTGCGATAAAAGTAATAAAATGAAAACTAATTTCACTCAATAGTGAGCAAGCTTGAAAAGAACCCAAGTATGGCAAGAGGTTAGCGAAAAGGAACTATTCCTAGCAATTTTAAGGAAGAATGGGAAGTCATTTCGTCAAAAATGAATTCACCTTGTCCTCCCATGCAAACTTAAAATATCCAATCTTTGTCTTAAAATTCTCCTCTGGTAATAACTTGAATTTCTTTAATTTTTGCTTGAGCTTTCAAAAATTTTTTTACTCTTAAAACTATGTCACACAAACAAATTTTCATAAGATTGGTTCCATTTTCCGAATGAAAAATAAAAGTGCTACCAATTTCATTTAAAATTCGTCGTCGTCGTCTCGAACTAGTACCGTAATAGCTATTATGGGGCGAAGCGACGGCGACGACGACATCGTTGCTAAGTCGTCGACGACGATAGCGGCGACTACCGTAATAGGCCCGATTATTTAGCGTTTTAAGGAGCGCTTTCTTTGTTGACGTCGACAACCAAAATCTAAACGAAAAATTCATCTCGATAAAACCTTTATAATAAAATCGCTTTCTCCACTGATATTCCACTGCTCTCAGTTCACTTCAATTTGAAATCGTAAGGAAAAAAAAAAATTAATAAATAAATTAAAAAAAAAAACCGGGAAAAAATTAAACCAAGTAAGGGTGTTACACCCAGGTGAGCCTGACCATACACTACCAGACACATATTAGAACAGTTGTCTATAAAAGTTTTAATCAGAGGATTGAATATAAGTTCAAACGCCAAATTTCATTGAAATATCTCGAAAGCTTCTGATTTTCGAGTAATTTTTTTTGATTTTTTTTGACAGACCCTAGTAATAGAGCTACCCTTAATAATGGACCGATCCAGGAAATTTTTGAAAATAATGTTTTTGACTATAGAAGAATCATACGTACAAGCCAATTTATATTAAGTGCCCTAAAATATGCTTCATAATATCTTGAAAAATTTAGGCTTTAGAGCAGTTTTTGTGATATTTATTAAAGACCCTAGTATTGGAGCTACCCTTAAAAATGGTCCGATCTCGGGTCCATTCTCGAACTTGATCTTACTCATGCACACAAAATTATGTCCAGATAGCTGAACTCCTTCGATAAGAAAACTGTATACAGACAGATAGACAGACAGATAGATAGACAAACAGACAAACAGAGGGACAGACAGACAGACAGACAGAAAGACGGACATGGCTAAATTGAACCTCCTGGCGACGCTGATCATTTCTATATATATTTTATATATACTTTGTATGGTTTATCTCGAATGGTTCTGGGTGTTACACATAACCGCACAGACGCAATATACGACACAGAGTGTGTATCGGGTATAAAAATATTTAAGCTTGACTTTCATTATTGCTACCAACAGATCGTGTTGGTGAAGTAGCTTCTTGCGCACGTTCATTGTTGCTTGTTGTTGCGACGACAACCGCAGCTGTTGTTGATTCATTATCAGCAATATGCTCCAAATTGTTCGGAGAAGTCTCACCACCATTTCGTTCAGCCGAATTAGCAGCATTCTCATTACGTCGCATAGGCGGTGTATTCGCATTAACATGCATCGTATTATTGTTATTCGGAATGTCATTATTATTATCCAAAATGGCATCGTCATCGTCTAAATTATTGACAACAGTTCCATCGTTTCCATTCACATTATCCGGACGATAGTTCATCATTGCTGCTTGATAAGATGGTGGCGGTGCCTGTTTCATATACTGAGCAATGGCCTCATCATAATTGGGTAACAATGTCGAATAGGCGCGTTCCTCAGCGGTCATCGGTGTGCCGCTTATTTCCGAAATTACACATGGCAGCAATGTGCGCATATTCTGTTGTCGCAGTGTTAGATATTTATAACAACGCCAAACGATTCCGATGGCATATGCCTTAAGGAAAACAATGCAAATGAAAACGACAAGCACAACGACAATCAATTCTTCCGGCGACAGTTCAAGTAACTTCTCACGCCATGGTAAGCGATGAGACTCGGCAATTAGACGGTGTATAGCTTGCAAATAGCAAAGATAACCAGCAGCAGTTAGACTAAAACAAAACAAAAAACGCATTTTATGACGAATTCGGAGTTAAAGTATCCCACTACATATTGGAATATATATGGTAGCTTACGTGGTTATAGCGAAATCAAATAATTGCAGACAGAAGAATGGCAACAAATGCGATGGTTTTCCCTTTATAGTACCGTATATCATCATTAATGTTATTGCTATCATGCAGGTACAAACCAATCCGCCCATATCGAAGTTTTCTAAAATAAATAAAATTCGATTTTCAAAATTATTACATTCACTTCGAACGTAATTAGCTTACTGTATTGCTTACGATAGTTAAGCGAGTGATCGCGATAAGCGTACGGGGGATCAACCTTGCTGAGCGGAGTCGGCAATGCCGGTGCACTCAGATCAACTGAGTAATCGTAGCTATTCTCTAGCTCCTCCATCATATGCGGATTGCGCCAGATAACCGCAAGAAGACTCAAGGCCAAAATGTTCAGGAACTACATACGTGCGAGAAAGTTAACAGATTTACAATTACTCCACTTCGATTCATAGAAATTGCTTCTAGTTAAATGATTTGTGGAACGAAACTTTGATAACTAAGCTGTACTTACACTCATGAAGACATTAACTTAAAATAGCTTTCATCTGATATAGAATAAAACAATTGCTCAACAATATAAAATAGAAAACAACGCAGGCATACAATGCACAAATATATGTACAACGCTCATAATTTTCAATAAATTTACTTATTCAATTGATATACCCTATAAAAATTTTGTTTCAGCGGTTACTTAATCATATTTATCCAAATTCTTAAATATGATGAGCCATCATTCATTTCAAAATTTCATATCTTATTGTTTAATCTGCTGAAAAAATAGAAAATTTCCATACAAAATAGAAGATCTTTGACAAAAAAAAAAAAAAAATATATTTGCGTTTGCTGATAAAATGCTTAAAAAATTTATGGTTGAATGAAATAATTCATGCCCCATCAACAGTTTTCTTATAGGTCCCGATCAGAAGTCGAACTTTATTAATTTTCGAAATAGTTTTTATGACATTATGTGGAATGAAAGCTATGTAAAAGATGTATTAGGGGTATTCACAATAACGGTGGAATATGTTCGAAAAATTTGCGATTTCAGCACGTCAGGTTCAAATACCACACAGGGGGAATCAAAATTGAGAAATTAAGTAAGGTTAGTGTGGCTGCCACCATAAAGGGTGACACACTTAGGCTCCCATGGGCCCGTTGTGATACCACGAAAAATGGGAAAACAAAGAAACACAGAAACAGAAAAAACGACACAAACATCCACGACCTCAGCTGGGAGTTGAACCCAGAGCCTCGCGCTTCGTAAGTTGGTATCTCAACCAACTACGGCGCAGAGGCCGTCATCGAGAAATTAAAATAAAATTTAAAAAATATATATATATAAAAAGATTTAAAAAGCCTCAAAGCGGTAATCATTAAAAAGAAACATAATCGAAATTATATATGTAGAGGTAAGCAAAAACCTAAAAATATATGGGACAATTTTTAATGCCTAAATTTCTGTCTCTATCAATGAAATTCAGTTTGCATGAAGGAGCAAACCAAATTAATAACAAATTAAATTTTGACAAAAAATTTATTAATAACAAAATAAAATACTCTAGTCGAATAGAAAAAATCAAATATTACCAAAATTCCATTTTGTTTACTCGCAAAATACAGTAATATTGTTGTCTTCTTTGGCAAGACAAGACAAGACAAGACAAGACCGCTTTTGGTCCGACTGGGTATGTAAAAAGAGCAATAATGAACAGATGGTAGCTAATAAACCTTTTGTCCTATTTGCTTATGTGAATGCCAACTAGGTTTTCACTCATCCGGCACTACGAGTATTAACAACCAAAGGGTGCTAGATTATTGTCCATGCTCAAAAGCCCTTCCCCTCGGGCAGAGGGCGTCGGACCATTTTTTAATTTTTTTTTTTTTTTTTTTTTTTGACCTATCGGTGGTATATTGAATTGTGCTTCTACTGTAATAACTTGTATCGTTATTTTGAATTTTATCCGAAACAAAGGACATTGACAGCAAACGGATTGTACGTTAATTTAGACTGTTTGTTTATATCATCATGATAAAAGCACGTTTTCTTAAAGCAGACGAAGTCAAAAAACTCAGGTAATTAGCATATTTAAGTCTTATTTGCATAATAAATTTTTAAATTGTGCAAACAGAATAAATGAAAGTGAAGTAAAGTTTAAATAGCATTTGAGAGCAGTTCATAAAAGCTATTTGGCGAAATTTATTCGCGGGGAACGAATTCCCGGGGAATTGACTTTTCTCGAGAGCAAACTTCTTCTTTTTTTAAATTTTTGGGAAAAGAAATTTGATGGAAGAAATTTGATGGGGATGGGGAATGGGTATTTGACCAATATCCATAATATTCCTTACCCTATCTCTTTAAAAATAGAAAAATTTGTAGACTCCAACAAATTCAAAAGGAATTCTTTTTTGCAGGAATATTCAGAATCGGGCTGATTAATATTTGTGCAAAAAAAAAAAAAAAAAAGATTTTCAATATGTATTCAATTTTATATGCACAGAAGTAACTTTTGTGATGCGAGATATCTGTAAGATTACGTAATAAGCGATTATTTTTCCCCTTTTCTCAGAATCTGGCATGTGATTGTTTTTTTCTTTCCCGGGGAAAGTTAATTGAATTCAAAAATGTATGGGATTTATTTCCCTTTACCAATATTGAGGGATAATTTGAATTACCTCGACATTACGCTTGGGAAATGCGTTTTCTGAATTAAGTAGTTAAAATTTCCCCCTCAATTTTGGTAAAGGGAATTAAATCCCATCAATTTTCGAATTCAATTACCTTTACCCGGCATGGGCGTACGCAGAGAAAAAGTACTTTGCTTGTGCTTATATTGGCCAGGATGGTAGATTGAGCAGTTATAAGACATTAGCCAAAAAAAAAAAAAAATTTGGGGGGTTTATTGGAAGATTAGTGAGTTATGAACCAAAAACCAAAAAAATCCCAAAAATTTATAAATCCCAAAATCCAACATTGCGAGAGCCCGATGCGAGAGCGCGAGACGAGTCGCACACAAATTTCAATACATTCAATCATATGGTTCAAGCTCCAATGTATAGCACTCCGAGACGTCGTAGCGAGAAAATTTTGAAAAATTCAATATATTTCTCGTTGCGAGGCAATTTGACAGGTAATGATGTAACTATTTTTTGAGTACTCGCTATTGGATACTCGCTTAAACTAATAAAACAAAAAGTGTTCACTGTTCCGTGAAAAAGAGCTTTTAGAATATTTCGCGAGCTTTGGTTCATTTTGAAAATTTTTGGAAAATTTTGAATTAAAATTTCAACTCAAGTGATAGCGTATAATTTTTATGAGTACTCGGTACTCGTTAGATTGGTACTTGGTTTAAATATTTCATTACTAGAAGCGAAATTATGCTTTCATCTGCGTGACGCAAATCTCTCATTGGAGATTGAAATGCGTCACGCAAAACATTTTCGTGACGTCGCGCACTCTCGCATCGAGCTCTCGCAATGTTGGATTTTCAGCTTGACTTCCGATTTCGATCAAAATTTATATATAGAATTCAGTGACGAATAAAATTGAAAACTTTTCTCAAATTATAAAATAATAAACAAATAATAAACCTCGAGTTCTAGGGCATTTTTCTATTCATTCACACGTATAAATATTTTGCGCAGTCTACCAATTCAAACCAATATCAAAAAAAAGGCCTCTTAACAAAAAATTTAATTCCAAAAGCGAGCGTTTGTTTTTTTTTTTCTTTCTTTTTCCTTTTTATGTATGAACTGTTAACACGCTAGCTATGCATACCATGCATTCAAGAACGTTTATAAGAGTGCACTATAGAAAATAAAATTTAAAACCGCTATCACTAAATTCATGAATCACTGAATTATGCAAGAATTGAGACCTCCTCCTCTCTCTTCATGCGTATACAGTGGCGATGGCTAGGTCTGCACTGCAGCTAGAGCACTACATTTGACAGATGGTTGCGTACGTGTTCATTACGCAGAAATTAATATTAAAAAGCGAATGAAGATAACGCTTATTCTTTTGTAGGCGTATGCAGCGTGTAGCTTCATGCTTCAACGGAATTATCAAAGAATTAAAAAAAAAAAAACGCAAAAAAAAAATACATTTTTTTCCAAGCCGTTCAACTAGTGGTCGTTCCAAAGCGGTTGAGGATAAAGAATATAATTGCTTTCAAATATTCAAAGCGATAAAAGCGAGAGAAGCCATATCTAAAAGGAAGGTGGTACGAATAAACAGATTTAAATTCAATTTAAATGAATTTTTCTCTGAATTTGTTGATGCTTTTTTTTATATAAGTACATATACAGGGTGTCCAAAAAATGTTTGGAGTTATTTTAACATGCGATAGCTAGACTCAAGTGGAGTATTTTTTGCTTTTACACCACCTATCTAAGTGGTACCGTTTACGAACTACGGCACTTAAAAAAAAACATTTTTGTATGGAAATTTGAAAATTTTTTATTAAAAAAAAAAAATTTTTTTTTAAACACAAAAAGTTCATACATAAATGGATTTTTTTAAAGTGCCGTAGTTCGCAAACGGTACCACTTAGATAGGTGGTGTAAAAGCAAAAAATACTCCACTTGAGTCTAGCTATCGCATGTTAAAATAACTCCAAACATTTTTTGGACACCCTGTATATATTGAATAAACATTTAACGACTTTATGATGAAAGTAGTTTGTCCTGAGAGCGAGGCAAAAGCGTATAGCCTTTTCCGAATGTTCTACTATGAGTTAGAGAGCTATAAAATAGGATTTGAAATTAGCTTATAATCGATTCGAAAAACTATAAAGGGAGAGAAAAATTGACTCTCGACGTAAGTAACCGTCGAAGGGTCAAGTTCTATTCTTAAAAATAAAGTAAAAGCAAAAAGATCAAAGAATCCATTTTGGATTCAAGGATCATCACAGTTCTGTTCCTGACCACGGTCATATAAACGTTTAACAATTTAACTGCAAAGGATATCAACTCTACTGCAACACAGAGAAACTGTAGAGTCTGAATCCTGCATTTTATAATCTACACATGGAATTCGAACCTATAAATATTTGTAAAGGATCCTAACGACGGTCATATTAAATCGTTTGTTCTGTTCATTAGTATTGCAAGAGTTCTGTTCCATGGCTTATATGGACCGCAAAGTGTCCCAGCCATTCAATTTATAGCCGGGTTCGGGATGAACAGAATCGATTGTGTGAAAAAAAAAAAAAAAAATAGTATGCCGTTTCGCCTCAGGACGAGATTATAAAACTATATTTATCATGCAAACTGAACAGAATCCTTCTGGCGCAAATCCATCTGCCTTTTGCTAATGCTTTCTAAAATAATTTAGCTTTCGTATGCACGATGGAAAAAGAGGCTTCAATAAGTAAAATGTTGTAAAAATAAGTATTTACAGCAATGACACACGATTCTAATACTATAGTTCTTATGATAGTTCAAATAACAAAACATTTGTGTTGACTAATTTGTTAACCCAATTTAGATTGAACAGACTTTTCGAGTAGTTTTCTTCTTTGAATTTCTTTTGTTTTCTCAAAAAGAAGTCTTTCATAAACATGCTAAATTGTTTAACTTTTTCGAAGGTTTCCGAAGGTTTCGAAGGTTTTTGTCACTGGAAACTTCAATAGCTTTGAAACTTCGCGGCGATACTTATTTCAAAGACCTTATTTTATAGTATGTATTTATTTAGCTGGACCGGCAGGCAAGGTTTCGAGATAAGCGTGTTAGGCTTAAAAGAGATAGTTAGATGCTCGCAAAGGAATTCTTTTTATTTACCCGGGGGATTAAGTTGAACAAAAACTCCTCAGTATTCAAATATATGAGAGATAACAGGTTGGCTGATAAGTCCCCGGTCTGACACATAGATGGCGTCGCTAGTATTAAATGCATATTATTTTTATATAGTGGCAACCTTCAAATGATTCGTGTCAAAATTTGACGTCTGTAAGTCAATTAGTTTGTGAGATAGAGCGTCTTTTGTGAAGCAACTTTTGTTTTTATTAAAAGTGGAAAATGTAAATGGAAAAAAAGGAATTTCGTGTTTTGATAAAATACTGTTTTCTGAAGGGAAAAAATACAGTGGAAGCAAAAACTTGGCTTGATAATGAGTTTCCGGACTCTGCCCCAGGAAAATCAACAATAATTGATTGGTATGCAAAATTCAAGCGTGGTGAAATGAGCACGGAGGACGGTGAACGCAGTGGACGCCCGAAAGAGGTGGTTACCGACGAAAACATCAAAAAAATTCACAAAATGATTTTGAATGACCGTAAAATGAAGTTGATCGAGATAGCAGAGGCCTTAAAGATATCAAAGGAACGTGTTGGTCATATCATTCATCAATATTTGGATATGAAAAAGCTCTGTGCAAAATGGGTGCCGCGCGAGCTCACATTTGACCAAAAACAACAACGTGTTGATGATTCTGAGCGGTGTTTGCAGCTGTTAACTCGCAATACACCCGAGTTTTTGCGTCGATATGTGACAATGGATGAAACATGGCTCTATCACTACACTCCTGAGTCCAATCGACAGTCGGCTGAGTGGACAGCGATCGGTGAACCGTCTCCGAAGCGTGGAAAGACTCAAAAGTCCGCTGGCAAAGTAATGGCCTCTGTTTTTTGGGATGGGCATGGAATAATTTTTATCGATTATCTTGAGAAGGGAAAAACCATCAACAGTGACTATTATATGTCGTTATTGGAGCGTTTGAAGGTCGAAATCGCGGCAAAACGGCCCCATATGAAGAAGAAAAAAGTGTTGTTCCACCAAGACAACGCACCGTGCCACAAGTCATTGAGAACGATGGCAAAAATTCATGAATTAGGCTTCGAATTGCTTCCCCACCCACCGTATTCTCCAGATCTGGCCCCCAGCGACTTTTTCTTGTTCTCAGACCTCAAAAGGATGCTCGCAGGGAAAAAATTTGGCTGCAATGAAGAGGTGATCGCCGAAACTGAGGCCTATTTTGAGGCAAAACCGAAGGAGTACTACCAAAATGGTATCAAAAAATTGGAAGGTCGTTATAATCGTTGTATCGCTCTTGAAGGGAACTATGTTGAATAATAAAAACGAATTTTGACAAAAAAATGTGTTTTTCTTTGTTAGACCGGGGACTTATCAGCCAACCTGTTAGATGCAGACTGCGACCTTGGATGGTAGCTACTCATGATACAAAGAGAGCAAGGTGCCGCTATTTTTTAGCATTCGAATTGTTGTTGTTCCCCATGCAAAAGCAAAATTGTGACGTCGGGCTTAAAATGAAAAACAACAACAACAACAACAACGATTCTCTGTTTTAAGATTTCCACGTCACAGGCCTGAAGTGGCGCTATCTTATTTTCTTGCATCATGGTACCTACTTAAGACTGCTACGAAGATGAAAATAAGAATCAAATCGAAAACAAAACAATCATCGTTTCTATTCAATTGGAATTTCGATTTTTTCATATGCTATAATTTATAAAAATTCTGACGACGTTTGGAAAGACCACACAATCAGGGTTCCTATTTAATTTTTTGTTTTAAATTCGAATAATTATTTTTTTTACGTTGCTATAATTGCATTCATGGTCCCATTCGGGTGTATGTCGAATTCTCAAAACTCCGAACTCAATTACATTTACAATATACATAGATCCATGAGAGAATTGAGCAACAAGTTATTTCGGAGGCCATTCAAGTTTGGAGAAGAAAAAAATTGATTTGAACAATTGTGCTTCATCTCAGCGAATCCGAATTTAGCGTTCAAGGTTAATGAATGAATAAATGGCGTGATATCACAAAAGAAGAAAAAATTTCATCAAATCGAACAGGTTAATAATAAAAAATAAATGCGGAAAACTAAAACAATTGTAAAATTTATAAATCCAATATCAATTAACGCTGATTTTTGTTGCTGTTTTATGGATATCAAGTTCAAGATAAGCCAAACACATGCGTATGTAAATAATACACACGATTTCACACATGAAGCTACTGTGTATAAATCAATAATTCGAAAAAGAAGAAGAAGAAGAAGAGAATCGCAGTTTAATTTTAGAAAATCTATACTCCTCCTTCCGTACAATATGTACATATGTGTGTCTATCTCAGCGAAAGGACACGAATGCGCACTATGAATATACTATAGCGTATATATTTTATACTATAAAAAAAAAAGGACCTTCACTGAGGTGAGGGCGAAGCTGTTTCTGCACTTGCTTTTCAAGACCGCAACAAACCAAGCAAACTACAACAAATATTATATATACATGACTACGTGCCAACAACAAGAGCAACAACAACAAAAGTTAAGAAAATTACACCTTATGCTTACCAAATGCCAAAGGCCAATCATAATGGTAGCCGTATGGACATGAAGTTGTCCAAAACAGCACATGAATTCCTTGTTATTACGTTGCGGGCCCATTTTACGGCGGATCCTCAGCATTTCCAGCCGAAGCGATTTGGTTCTTGCAATTTCAATAACTGCTTCTGTCTTGATTGCCTTGTTTTTTTTTTTTTTTTGTATACGCTGCAAAAAATCACTTTTCTTCGATGTTTTCTCTTTCAACTTTGCGTCGTTCCCGTATTTTGACTTTTTCAATAATCAATTTCTATGCTTTGAATTAGTGATGCCACGAATAGTGATTTGGCCGAATACCAAATACCGAATATTCAGTCAACCTCTCGGCCGAATAACGAATATTCGGCTAATCTAAAGATTAAGGCTAGGCGCCGACTACTCAATTTTAAGTTGGCCAATTTTAAGTTGGGTGTTTGTGGCTCACAGAGCTATATGAAATCGCGACGACACTCCAATTTTTAGTTGACCCAATAAAAAATTTGTGTTATGCCACAAATTTTAAATTCGTCAAGTGTGTTGTATTGCTTACGTTCTTATGGGGCGCCGCACACTACTCAATTTTTAGTTGGTAGTGTTCCATAAACACATGGTACCGAATAATTAATAAATTATTATGTAATAAAATTATTATTAATTAATTTAATGTAAAGTACCCAATTTTAAATTGTATAGTCGGCGCGCAAGAGCACTTTTCCAACTAAAAATTGAGTAGTCGGCGCCTAGCCTAAAAGGCAAATGTGCTGTATTTTTAGTTCTCCTTAGTCCATTTTTTGAATTTATTATGAGAACAATTTAAATTTTAGTTACTGCTGATTTTTCCAATATGTAACTTATTTCTACTATTCCGTATTCGGCCGGATATTTTAACTATTTGGCCGAATACCGAATAATGAAAGAAGAGGCCGAATATTCGTGGCATCACTACTTTAAATGATACTCACATTAAGGGCTCTACGCTCTAAAGGGCTCTACGCAGATATGCAGGAAGTAAATTTCCTATACTAAACACATGCAAAAAAAAAAACGAAGAAGTACTTTGAGTTACTTCTGATACTTCAACGAATACGCAGATTAAAAGCAATCGAACATGCATGGTTGCATTTGAATCATACATTTTCTATATATCTGTCTACCTGTCATCGAAATTTCAACTCTGATTTCCTTTCTTCACAAGAACGAGCTCTATACTTCCTGCTATCTGCGTAGAGCCCATAAAGCAGCAAGTAAATTTTGTATACCAAACACATGTAGAAAAAACAAAGAAGTACTTTTGCTTACTTTCGCTACTTGAACGCATACGGTAATTACAAGTAATCGGACTCACAGGGTTGCATTTGAGTCATAAATTTTCTATATTTCTGTTGACCTGTCATCGAAATTTCAACTCTGATTTGCTTTCTTCAAAATAATGAGCTCGTTACTTCCTTTCAATTTACTTTAACAGCGTTGAGCCCATTATCTGGAGTTTCACAAGGAAATCGAAGAAAACTCTTCCAAGTACCTTTGCTTCTTAGAGCTGTGGCAAACCGAACTATTCGTTACTGGATGATGGGTGCGCGATCTAGTACCGAGTAATGAAACGTTACACGCGAATGCATTTAGTTATTCGTATGAATTTGTGCTACCGTTTTAAATGCAGCCCTGTGAGCTTGTTTATTTGTATCTACCCTCTAGTAAGCATTGGATCAATTGGTCAAAGGCAACTAGTGCTTTCATCAGAACTCAAGAACTAGTGCAAATGGGGGTAGATTTTCTCGTATAGAGCTCTGATATGCTTGCATCGCTATTTCATTAATTTCATTGCAACAGTTTGACGAGTGCGGGAAGGCGTTATTAAGAAAATCGTAAATTTGTTTAAGTTTAAGCAAGTATTGAAATATCCCTGTAGGAAGTTGAACTAGTACAGAAGTATTATTCGACTACTTCCCAAATCAACAGTACTACTCGCTCGTAATTTCCCCGCCAAAGCATTGAACTGTAAACTTTTACTCTGAGGTGCCATTCGAAAATCGACAGTCGCGTTTGAACTAGTGCAGAAGTAGAGGCAACAGGGCCAATTCAGTAAATTTGCTATACTACATTGATAGATGGGGGACCGGCCCACGCTGTCGTATCTCACAGCGTAGCGCGTGCACCCCGCGATCCGAAGGACCCAGGTTCAAATCCCGGGCCAAGCGAACGCTGATTTTTTTTTTTAATTATTAGTAAAAATTGGAATCCTAAGAGGAATAAAAAGCAAATATATAAAAAAGAAAGGTTTCAAATTGGCAGAAAATGTTGAGCGAATTTGTGCGCAAAGTTGTGAGACAGCATTGGTGAAGACGTGTTTTTCAATCCAATTATTTGAGTTTTTCGAAACATGTCATTCTTCCAAATTTTTTCGCCTGCGACAGGAATCGAACTCGAGCCCTTCATTATGCCAAGCGAATACGCTTTCACTACACCACGGATCCATTTGACTCACCCGCAGCAAACATACTAGATTAATGTGTGAGCAAAATTGAACTGCTGAATATGCCACTAGTTAGGTTCTACTGTCCTTGTCTCTACTCGCGTACTAGTTCTTTTTCCTATACTCGAGAACTACTCGCTAGGGCACAATTGACCCCACTCTTCCTACAGGGATATAAGAAAGTGCTTTAAGTCCAATGTGGATAGCATGATACAAGAAAACAAGATAGCGCCACTTCAGCCCGATGATGTCACAAATACAAAATGAGAGCTTCGTTGTTGTTGTTTTGCACGCTAAGCCCAACGTCACAACTATACTTTAGCATGGGAAACAACAACAATGCGAATGCTACAAAATAGCGGTACCCGAAGTGGCGCTATCTTTCTCTCTTTGTATCATGTGTGGATAGCATAAAATTTATTGAAACTGAAAGTCAAAAAACACAAATTCAAAAACTTATGTGGCTTTAAAGGAAATCTATGGAATCTAAGAACAAAATGAATATATTAAGGAAAACCGCAATTTTGAGGAATCGGAATATGAAAACTTGCGTCAAAAATTGAAGGCTTAGAATAGCTGCATGTTGGTTTATTTAACTAAATATTTAGCTAAAAGAGAACTAATGTTTTTTTTTTCCCACAGCACTAGTTAAGCGATATTTAAAGGGGGGAAGTGACGATTTTTAGCCCACACGAAATGTTAATTTTCTACAGAATACTACATCGGCGGGGGTATAAAGAACAACTAGTAGTGATGGAGTTGGAACTAGTAACATGCCAGAGTATAACTATTTGCATTTCCTGCAGGGGGATTAGTACCTGGAGACGGCTAAAACACATCCATACACGCTCAAATATCCCAGCTAGCATTTGGATGACTGATTTATGGGAAGATTCATATATGAGTCATTTTCGAGCCCTCTGTATGATTAAAAAGCGATTTATCACATGGAAGATTAAAAGAAGATTCGAAAACGACTCTTCAATATGTTACAAAAGCCATCCGTATTGAAAGTACGAAAACAGAATATAGAGCAATCGCCAATTAATCACGTAAGGAATTGAAATATGATCATTCAAACTGTTGCTATCTTATATTTCACTTAATATTTGACTCAAAATTTAATTGAATGGAATTTGACTTTAAACTTATAAGCGAAACAAATCATTTTATTTTTCTTCGCAATCAATCGATTATAAATTTATCTCGGAAAAGACTCGAATATAATCAAAAATATAAGTCAAAAAAGACTCGATTATGATGAGAAATATGATTCGAAAACGACTCGCAAATGATATCAAATATGACCCCTAAGAAGAGTCGCGGCTAGGGTACCATTTTGCTCTCGACAAAACAGTCATATTTGATCAGAAAACGAGCGCATATTCTTGATTATTTTAATCAGCCACACGACTCGAATTCGATTCGCTTTTGATCAGAAATTTAATAAAATGTTGGGTGGGATATATTATATGTCTGTGCATTGGCCATACAATCTCAAACAAAACTTGAAATATGTACTCATACATCAGTTGGTTCTTGTAATTTGAAGCATCAAAAGCGAAAAGCTATCGATATTTAAAATAATTCTTACATATAAAGTTGTCGCTTTTTGTGTTCCACAGCTCTGGAAGACTTTTGTATATCCTGAAAAATTACTGCCACGTCTTAGGGTGGAGTTATAGTGAAGCTGACGCGTAAGCTGTTATGTATTCGTTGTAATTTGTTGATGCGAAAATACAACAAACATATGATAGCTTACGCTTCAGCTTCATCTTCACTATAATTGCAACCTTATTATTTGGAGTTGACGTATTCAAAGCGATGTTGACTCTTCGACAGTCGGGTTCAACGAAATTTTTACATAGCATTTGTGCAAACACTGCTATGCACACTCAAAATACTTACAAATTTATTTGAGCTTAACAAATGTCGCCTAATATGAACGCCGTCTAAGTTAGTGGGCCCAAAGAATTTCAAATGCTGCCGAATGTAAATACGCAGTATCAACTCGTGCGGTTCTTTCTCTTTTGTTATTTAATCATTTTAATTGTGTCGTTTGTTTAGTGCGGGTGATGTTCAAGGTTCGTTGGTTTTTATTTTTATAACAGAAAAGGTGAAAGAAGTTAATCGAGGAAATACCTATTGGACATGGTTTTAACCAAAGAATATCGTATTGCAATGCCTTTGACGGTGGAAGAGGTAAAAATGTGTTCTATTTTCAAATTAAATTTACCCATTAGATGTCATTTGGGGAACAATTTTACTGTATTGACATTTGTGGAATATTTTTTTTTGTTTTTCTAACTATACGTAGAATGACCCCCTGCGTCCGAATCTGCATCCATTTTTGGGGGGGGTCGCAACAACTTTGGAACAATGAGATATTGCCGTTGCTTAAAATTGCCCAAAATCAAACGAATTTTCAACTTATTTCGACAATTGTGTAGTTGCCAGACTCATCACTATGCATTTATGTATGTGAAAAATGCAAAATATTTTGCATGATTTATTGACCTGTCAGTGCGTTATTAAAGCGCCGCAAGCAAAAGAAAATTTTTTTTCTATATTTAAAAGTGTGTAAAATAAAATAACGATCGCGCTATAAAATATAAAGTCTGGTAGCGCTGCGCGCGTTGCTGTTAGTCAATTTTCATGGTTTTTTCATACAAACTTTAAATTGCGATATTTTAAAAACCAGACGCGAACCACAAAAACGGACGCAGGGGGTCGTTTTACGTATACTGGCGCAGTCCCAGAAATGTCCATAAAGTAAAATTAAGCCGCCATTATTTGAACAAACTGGGTTTTTTTATATTTTTTTTTTTGTATTTCAGTATCGAATTGGACAACTGTATATGATTGCCCGGCATAGTTTAGAACAATCGGGAGAAGGCGAAGGAGTTGAAGTCGTGGAAAACTCAGCTTGTGAGGATGTAGAATTTGGAAAAGGACAATATACGGAGAAACGAATACACCTTTCTAGGTAAGCACAATATTCAATTCGTTAAAAACTATAAAGTGATAGTTAAGTTTTTTTTAAGTCGACTGCCCTACTGGATACAAGCGATATGCCCACGAGTGTTCTATATAACAGAGAGATCCTGGAACTATTATCCGTTTACAATAACCGGTAAGATATTAGGATTTAGTAATCTTGTAGTTAATTCGTATAAGCTCGCAAAACCAACTATATTAAGACTAGTCTTGGAGATATGCCTGTTAGTTGACGATTTGAATTCGTTCTTGAAAACCATATTTAAACGGTCATGTGACCCCTAATCTAATGTGCTATTTATCTAACTTAATGTAGTAAATCAATCTCACCTAAAATGAATGTTCATTCAAATGTTACTTGAACAAAATTTGGCATGTATGCTTCCTCTGTAGTTATTAACATCCTCATCAAGAATGTTCTTGATCGGTCCATTATCAAAGGTACCGCCAGTACTAGGGTCTATCACAAAAAACGCAAAAACTGCCCCAACATTGGAGTTTTTCGAAATATTTCAAATTAAATTTTGCAATTTTAGCGTATATTTAAGCCTCCGATTATAATTGCAGAAAAATGGAAAAGTGTTTAGATTTCTAAAAATTTTAAGAATTGGGCGTGGCGAAAGAGCTTTTTTTTTAATAAAGAAATTGAACACAAATCGGAATATGATGCCCCTTATGGACTTAAAAATGTCCAGAATAAATTTTCTTAATGGTCGTGGTCTTGGGTCTGTTTTAAAAAACGTTCAAACATATATGCCTGTGACGGGTATTGTATAGCCAGCTTCACCTGAAAAAGGAGCCTAAAACATTACTTATCTCTCAAATCATCTAAATGTCTGGCATTTTTTTTTTTTTTTTTTTTGTTTATCTGCTGACTAACAATGAGAAAGCCTCAACTCATAATTTTTCAAGCTTTATACACAATTAAGTGGTAATAAATGCGTGCAAAAAAAAAGCTTTAAAATATAGGGCATATTAAAGAGATTAGAAACTGACAGATAACATAAATTATAATTATCTGGAAAAGTCTTCCTGTTGGTTGACTATCGTTTTTCAAATTATTCGTACTTTTTTAACATTATTTATTACGATAATCAACAGCTCTTCAACAACTAACATTTAAACATATTTTTTTTTAAATATTGTAACACTTTTTCCCAAATGAATTCTTTTTTAAATCTTCTTCATTACAAATTTTGTAATTTTCTATGAACGTAAATCACTGTCACACGCTGCGTATGACGAACGTAATTTTGTTTTTGAACGTATCCATTCATAAACTGCATTACGTATAGGCCAGTGAATATTGTTGTTGTTGTTAAAAAAATGCCTTTTTGATATTTACAAATTAAACCTTTAAAAAATCTTTTTATTCATTTCATATTACAACAATGGCCAAACAGAGTACACAGTGAGTTCTCAATTGAAAGATTTTTCTCTTTTACTTTGTATTTGAATTCGAATTTTGATTTCAGTGTTCCTTTATACCAAAGCTGACTGTATCCATTCAAACCAAATATGAAAATAACAATGGCTGTTCGGAAAATGTAAACGAAACTTTAAAGAAAAACAACAAAATTTTCTTATTCCATTTTCATTCATAGTGCCTGGGTCTAACGGAAGAACAACTCAAAACACGCCTCTTAGAAGATATCGACATTGCATTCGATGAACTTTCTAGTCCCAAGCATTATAAACGTGAAGAGGATCCGAAATTCTTTAAATCTGAAAAAACAAGTAATTGAAGTTCTTTTTTCACACACACATACAACATATGAAAAGCTTCTCTAGTTTTCTCTGTATTTTGAAGATCGTGGTCCGCTTTTAGAAGGATGGCGTCAAACAGATACCCCAATTATGTGCTCATATAAGGTGGTTAATGCCTCATTTGAAATTTGGGGCCTACAGACCAGAGTTGAAGATTTTATCCAGAGGTCAATACGTGACGTTTTATTACTAGGACATCGTCAAGCATTCACATGGATCGATGAATGGTATGGAATGACATTAGAAGATGTTCGCAAGTATGAACGTCAAAAGCAAGAAGAAACTAATGAAAAGATAAAAGCAAATAAAATTGATCAAAATGTTGACCATGCTGGTGATATCAAAAATAGCTCAAGCGACGATGTGAACGGAAAGCAAACTCCAACGGAAGAGGTGCTGCCAACTGATAAGTTCAACGCAGAGGAGACTGATTGAGTTATGAGAATTTTTTTTTATTTCTTTAATATTGTTTTTTAGCACGATACATTTAGGAATGGCAGAGACTTTAATTTAAAAAAAAAAAAAAAAAAAACAGATTTAAAACTATTTCTCTATCACTTTACAAAGAAATGAAATATTCAAACCAAATGCATCGAATGTGTGAAAATGAAGACGAGGGACTCGGCTCGCTCGATTGTCTCGAACAGTTTTTCTTTGCAATTTATTGAAAAGCTATTATGGTCGAAAGGAAACATCATTGTCCAGCGAAAAAGATCAAAATTGTGTTTTGATTTGAGCGAATATTTTACAAGATTTCATTGCATAAAGATGCAACGCACTAGAATTTCGTATTTCCTGGCAAAATAAAACGTTAATAACTAATGGAAATTGCATGAATGAACGCTTGAATCTCTAAATATTTTTAGCACTGCCGTCGTCTATATTTGTCGGTCAAAAAATAAATAAATTTAGTAGTGAAATTATAATCTCAGGAACCAATGATTAAGCACAATATATGAAGCCTTTAAGAAAAAATTCTATTTACTGCCATCAAAATCAATAAAGCTAACATTCGTTTCTTGCCATTATTGATGAAAAATGACATAAAATTAGAATTTTTTTTACAAATAATCTTTCGATATAAGCACTGTTAAAGAAAAAAAAAAAGACCGCTTTTGTAAAACGTGAATCTAGATAAAATCTTGATCTGTTAATTTATCATTTGTAAAACTGAGTCAGTTTGTATTTGAGATTTTACAGCATATCTTTAACTCTTATTAAGTAAGAAGTCTTGTGATTTGATTTCGATTTTCAACTGTTTTGTTAGGAAATTTTCATTATTGAATGTACAAATCAAATTGATTGTTATAAATTAAAAATTATTTTCGAATGAAATGTAATAAAATGCAATTCGCGTTTTAATATTTTTAATGGTTTCGCATTTTCGTCTTCAAAATTTTACACAATTTCGAATTAATTCATATTTTATAAATCCAGAGAGCTAATTCTAAAAAGCCAAAAATATCAACACTGAAAAATCTAATGCTGATGGACATTTTTGTTTTTAGCAAAAAGTTGAGCCCCAAAAACGAAAGTAGCGAATTTTTTTATTTTAATTTATTTTAGGTAAAAATTTTTTTTTGCGACAGAGTGACAAGGACTACTATAAGCGCAGTGATTTGGTCCCAGAAGCCTATTTCGACGAAAGATGTTTTGCTGTTTAGGTCAGTGCTTGTCAGCACGACCCCTAGCACAATTTCTCTCATTCTTCAGACGGATGTGTGCTTAAGAGGCTCATGCAGTGAAAAAAAAAACACAGACGCTGTGTGTGAGAAACAACAACAAAGAAACAACAAAGCCGCAATACTCAGTTTTGTAAGAAAGAGTATTACGCTGGGAAGCACTGGTTTAGGTCAATGCAAAACATTTGATTTGCGCAGAAAAAAATCTAACTAATTTTTTCGAATTTGTGGTCTTAAACGTAACTCGAACTTGAAAAATTTTGATTTTTCTCTAAAAAAAAAAAAAAAAAAAAAATTTATTTTCATTGGACTTAACTTGATCGGTATTTGGGTTGTAATGAAAAGTTTCTATATCATATACCATATTATGTTTGGAACTCTTCAAGGGCTTTCAAGCAGCTGCATTCAAAGGTACAATGAACAGGGCTCGTATTTTGTTGCTTTTAAAAAATTTAAAGCATACTTTATGGAGATAAAATTTTGTTCAACTAACATAAAGTTAATATTGAAATCGATTTTTAACTTCAATATGAATTTTTTTGAAGTTAGAAAAGCGGTTTGAAGTTCAACTTCCCTAAACTTGTTTGCAAAATGTTGGTAAGAAAACTGTTTGCTCCATAAAGTAGGCTTTAAATTTATAAATGCAAAAAAAAAAACCGAGCCCTGATAATGAAAATACAGCGAGAAGGTCACCTGCTAAATGTATCAATGAGAATGTTTGCATACGCCGGCGATTACCTAACCCATTCGATTAGTTCATTCACATATGTATGAACACTTGTTAGTTTAGGTTAGGTTGGGCCGCCTCTAGGGCGCACTTAGACCAGGTAGGTCCATTGTAATACCCGATCATAAGCTTTACATATCGGAAAATAGAGCTTTGAAATGATAATGCAAGAATAACTCCGTGAACGTTCCAAATTGAGATTAATTACTTTTAAAGGCCAAAGCTCACCATGAGCATCATTGCTAAATAATCTTAGCAAAATATACCCATTATGGGTCGCGGTGCGCATCACTCCCCAATTATCAACTTCTTTCGTAAAAACTTATGAAAAACAAAAATTGAACAAAATAAAGAAAACACTTGAAAAAATTATATAAAAGTTATTATTTGCAGCCATGCTGCTATTTGGAGCATCGTATTTTTATTGATTGAATCATTTATGAAGCAGAACTTTTGCAAAATCAATCAACAATTTACCTTTTCAATCAACACGATTCAACATGAATGTATAACGCATATGAAATTGATAAAACTGAATTTTGTTAACAAATAAAATTAGCGCTTAACAAAAAAAAAAAAAAAAAAAAAAAATCAAATCAAAAATAGAAGTTTTTACTCACATTTTTCTTTGAGCGTACACGAGTAGCTTCAAAATGTGACGAAGTTATAATAGATATTCAAAAAGGCCAGCAGCAGGTAGTCTGAAAAGCTTTGCCGCTGGCTGAACAACATTTAAAACACTGAAGGAATTCAGAAATCTTTAAAGTTTTTTTTTTTTTTTTTTAATAAGAAAAAGTTTCGCTTCACAAAATCAAGTTAGCCCCTGTTGAGAACGGAAAACGCGTTTCTATAAAAATTTCTTTCAAATCTAATTGTGATATTATATTAATTTAATGCTGTGAAATATTTTATATGCTATCTGAAAGAAATATAACAATTTGAGCTCTGAAAAATTCAAAAAAATCATTAAAAATATTAAATATTTACCCACGACGAAATCTTACATATTTCGCGAGTCAAGAGTTTTTTCTTCTTCAAAAAGTCGAGCAACCCGTTACATGAAATCTTCCGTGTTTAAAAAATAAAAATTGAAAAAATTCCAAATTTAAAGAAATTATTTATTTTACAATTTTACAATTTATACTATGCACTTCAGTTATGCTCTGATTGTTCTAACTTCGACGATACTGTTCGCGTAAGTTTCAAACAACTGCCCAATGATCAAATATCAATTGTCCAATTGCCAAGAAATTCTACGTTTATTGGGACGATATAATTTTGAAAAACAAAAAAATCTTTCATCCTTCAATCATCTTTATATAATATTAAGAATCCCTTCATATGTAGTGGAAAAAAAAATCTCTGATTTTAACCCTGTATAGGGAGCAAAGTAATAGATTGTCAAGGGGGTTGATATCTAAGTTGCCGTGTTACTGCATCCGTAGGGGATTATTGTGACAAGCATAGGAATAGTGTAGAGGAAGTTTGAAATTAAATGCTCCCTGAGAGGTGACGACAAAGAGATTATTATTGAAGCTTAAGTAATATTGCTAGCTCAATTATGCATGTTATCGTTACGTTACGCTGTGTTTCTAATCGAAACCTAGAGGCCCAAATCTCTTTGTTACATTTTTTTTTTCACAAGATATGTTGGGAACATGAATATACAAGCTATGCCTTCAAGATAATTTTTTGAAATGCCGAGTAAAAAAAAAAAAAAGGTTCAAACCGTCTATGGGGGTTCTGTCCTCCATTTCGAGATCGAAAGGAGTACTCTGTTTGATCTCCATTAGGAGCTCAAAATTATTACTCGCCTGTTAGGACATGCATTGCCAAAAAGGAGTACAAAATTCATGAAGCTGAGAGATTTGTGGAGTAATCCAATTGCTACAAAAAGAGCACTCCCAGATTAATCTTTGGATGATCCTAATTTTTACTGGGACTCTACAACTACTACGCTTTATAGCATACATCATTTTCTAGAAAAAAAAAAAGAGATATCCTTAAAAATTCAAAACTTTATATCGCTAATTTTTGAAAATTCTTTACTCTTTCATAATGGAGTTTTAGTTTTAGTTCAGACAGTAGCGTAGCGAGGGGGGCGACGATGACCCGGGCGTCAAATCATATTTCAATTTTTATGAAGGTATTTTTATTGAGGCCGGTTGGAGGGGCGGAAATTCCTAAATTGTGCCCCCAATCGTTCCCCGGGCGCCGAAATGTCTCGCTACGCCACTGAGTTTAGCAATATTCAGCTAATACTTTTTCCAGATATTATAGCCCAAATGAATATGGTTTTTCTTTTTCAAATTTTTGTATTTTTACACATTTCCTCCTCTTCCATCCTGCAGGGTTTCTTTATTAAGTTTCTTAATGATTTCCTTTGATATTTCATCCAATGAGGAAAGTAAAAAAACAAATTTCGCCATACGCTTTGAATATTAATTTTTGTTTATTTTAGCGATTAGTATTTTTTCCGGATAATATGATTATTCTCTTGTATTTCTTGAGTGCGGAATGTATTAATAAATGAAGCAAAAAAAGTGTATATATATATATATTATATATATATATATGTAGCAAGTTAACAAAGAGAAATGGGAAACTTGTTGATGTTTTTCATTAGCATTTGAAGCTTTGAATATAGACGTTAATTTAAGAGTCACAAGATTTTATCGTATAAGTATACGATTTAACAGATCTGAGCATGTGCAAAAAACTTAAGAAAAGCAAAAATTCAAATCTATATTTAATTCTCATTCATTAATTTCCCTTTTTTTTTTTTAATTGGAAATTTCTCTTTCGTTACATTCAAAAAGGGGGTCGACTAAAATATCAACTGATATAAAATATTTGTACCTATCGAAATTCTTTTAACCTAGAAGGACCGAACGATCGAACGACCGAACGATCAGGAATGGCCTCAATTCAAGATGACAAGACTGAAAAAGATAATTTTCGGATATATTTGCATAAAAATAGTTTCAAGAAATAAATAATTCAACCGAATTGAAAGATGAAAAACAAAAATTCCAAGGCATCAGATCTACCATTTTATCTTATAAGCAAACAATGATGATTTACGGACGTTGTCTCAGAAATTTTCTTGCATGAATGACAGGCTGTAAATAGACTTCATACAATTAATAATAGGGCTAGCGGGGCTGGGACGAGCCAACATAAGAATATCAATCATAATGGTATCTTTGCATATTTGCAGACCATCTCGAGGTGAATATATATCGCACTATCATCAGCATAATTTCAGCTGCGTTGACTGGAAACGTGCGCCAGAGGCTGCGGCCGGAAATTGTACACGCTATGGCGGCTATGGAGCACTACGTTGCTTCGGCGGTATGAATAACCTTCCAGCCATGACGTAAGTATTTCTTGTGATTTCTGATAAGAAATTTCAACAATTTAATATCGCCATATTTCGCCTCGTTTTTCCCCCCCCATCCCCATCATTTTTCAGAGAGCAAAAAGTACGTAAATTAGAGGAAATAATACTTTGCGGCTGGCCGGAAAAAGTATTCAATCCCTTAATCGACTTGCAACCCTTTCCGAAAATCCGTACCTTAACAATTGAATACAGTGGATTCACTGAGATAATCTTTGACTTTCCAGAAATGTTCTACCTGCAGGTATGCTCGTTATCGTTTCAAAATTTGATTATTAAATTATTCCTCGGATATACATACATATGCTTCCCGATTAATAAGAATTTTCCGCTTAAAAGCATCGAAACATTTGCCATTGTGATCGTTCAATCTATTGAATCCGTTTCGATATGAGCTTTCATCGTTTTTAACGGGCTTATTTTCATTTTTTAAGATAATTATACATACATACATAACAGGTTGGCTGATAAGTCCCCGGTCTGACACATAGATGGCGTCGCTAGTATTAAATGCATATTATTTTTATATAGTGGCAACCTTCAAATGATTCGTGACAAAATTTGACGTCTGTAAGTCAATTAGTTTGTGAGATAGAGCGTCTTTTGTGAAGCAACTTTTGTTATTGTGAAAAAAATGGAAAAAAAAGGAATTTCGTGTTTTGATAAAATACTGTTTTCTGAAGGGAAAAAATACAGTGGAAGCAAAAACTTGGCTTGATAATGAGTTTCCGGACTCTGCCCCAGTAAAATCAACAATAATTGATTGGTATGCAAAATTCAAGCGTGGTGAAATGAGTACGAAGGACGGTGAACGCAGTGGACGCCCGAAAGAGGTGGTTACCGACGAAAACATCAAAAAAATTCACAAAATGATTTTGAATGACCGTAAAATGAAGTTGATCGAGATAGCAGAGGCCTTAAAGATATCAAAGGAACGTGTTGGTCATATTATTCATCAATATTTGGATATGAAAAAGCTCTGTGCAAAATGGGTGCCGCGCGAGCTCACATTTGACCAAAAACAACAACGTGTTGATGGTTCTGAGCGGTGTTTGCAGCTGTTAACTCGCAATACACCCGAGTTTTTGCGTCGATATGTGACAATGGATGAAACATGGCTCTATCACTACACTCCTGAGTCCAATCAACAGTCGGCTGAGTGGACAGCGATCGGTGAACCGTCTCCGAAGCGTGGAAAGACTCAAAAGTCCGCTGGCAAAGTAATGGCCTCTGTTTTTTGGGATGGGCATGGAATAATTTTTATCGATTATCTTGAGAAGGGAAAAACCATCAACAGTGACTATTATATGTCGTTATTGGAGCCTTTGAAGGTCGAAATCGCGGCAAAACGGCCCCATATGAAGAAGAAAAAAGTGTTGTTCCACCAAGACAACGCACCGTGCCACAAGTCATTGAGAACGATGGCAAAAATTCATGAATTAGGCTTCGAATTGCTTCCCCACCCACCGTATTCTCCAGATCTGGCCCCCAGCGACTTTTTCTTGTTCGCAGACCTCAAAAGGATGCTCGCAGGGAAAAAATTTGGCTGCAATGAAGAGGTGATCGCCGAAACTGAGGCCTATTTTGAGGCAAAACCGAAGGAGTACTACCAAAATGGTATCAAAAAATTGTAAGGTCGTTATAATCGTTGTATCGCTCTTGAAGGGAACTATGTTGAATAATAAAAACGAATTTTGACAAAAAAAATGTGTTTTTCTTTGTTAGACCGGGGACTTATCAGCCAACCTGTTACATATATATCCGGGGTAGCATCCGATCTTTGAATCATGACTATTGTCGGTAGGTATCTTTGTAATTCTCTCTCCATTTTTTTTTTTTTTTTGATAACAGTCAATTAACATATCTTGGACCAATTTGTCGCACATTAACTCACGGACATTCAAACGAGTACACACTTTAAAAGTGGTCGACCTCCGTTGGAATCAATTGGTTCAACTGGATGGACCATTGCTTTTACCACGATTTTTCGAGAGGCTTTATTTGGCTGGTAAGTAAAACCGGCTCTTTTTCTTAAGTCTTTTAACGGGCCGCAATATAATGTTATGCAGTTGGTTAGGTAACCCTTGGAACTGCACGAGAAACTTTAAATGGCTTCTCATACCAGAGAAGGGATCATTTATCATCGATAAAAATGAATTGATATGCACGGATCGAAAGTACAAAGATCGTAATCTATTGACGGTAATGAATTACAAAGTGGTAAGTCCGAATACTTTGAGAAAATCAAGGCATCAACAAAATACGAAAATTTAAAAAAAAAAAAAAAAAAAAAAAACAGATGCTCAAAAATGAGTGCCAATCTCATCCGGATCTGGAGAATTGTACGTGCACAATGCATCACATTATACCGAAGACCCATACTCCACTATATACCGTTAATTGCTCCAGTTTGCAGCTCACACGTCTGCCGGCATATCTTCCTGCCAATACGACAACATTATTTGCGAACGATAATCTAGTAAGTCGGATCAATAGTTGTCTTCAATATACACCTACATACATACATACATACATTTATACATATGTGCATTTATGTTAATGAAATCGTTGATCCTAAAACCCATCCAGATATCCGATGTACTCCCATTGCGAAATAATATGCATTATCGTTACGTTGTCGATGTTCATTTGGACAATAATCGAATTGAGAGCATTGATGTTCTGGAAGCTGGCTTTTGGCTGGAGCACTTCCGTTTGCTAAGCCTTCGTGATAATCGTCTTAAAATGGTTAGTTCTTTGATTTTTGAATCTATTTCATTGTATCAATAATTTCGATACAATTCACTCAGATACCCGTCTATGCAATCGATAATGCTCTTGAGGATAATGCGAACGCTAATCTTTTGCTGCTCAGTGGGAATCCATGGCATTGTACTTGCAAATTCGCCATGCGTTTCCGTGAGATATTAATCAAATATCATTCGATATTACGCGATGCATGGAACGTGACGTGCACTTATATGCAGGATGATCAGTTGAAAAGTGTGAATGTCCTTTCCATCGTGCGCCAGGATGTCTGCGAAGCCCATCACGAGCAAAAAATGTATCCATTGGACATTTTGAATGGCGTTTTAGCCAGTTTAATTGTATTTATATTGTGTAAATTGGCCTATGATTATTATTATTATAAATATTATGGACGTGTACCATGGATTGTGATGAAAATTCCATAGAAATATGGAATTGTTCTACGATTAATTCAAGTGATCAATCTCTTAAGCGCACAACATTGCAATCGAATGTTTTAAGGACACATTGATGAAAAATGAAAATCGAACTTTTGACAGCATTGTATGACAGTTATGACCGTACAACGGCTTAAAGCACTTCTTTTTTTTAAAGAAATATTGAATACAGTCGACTCTCGTTAATTCAAACTTGCGATAATTCGAACCTCTCTAAAATTGAAAGTGATCACGAGCTCCCTAAAAATACTTCTTTATACAATTCGACTCTCGTTAATTGAAAAACTCGATAATTCGTTATATTTTAAGAATCCCTCGAGTTTCGAATTAACGAGAGTCGACTGTATTTAAATACAAGCGAAAGATTGTATTAAGCCTGAATTCCAATAGCGCAGGAGCTGCAGGAAATTTCCTGCTGCAGGAGGGGCAGGAAAAATGCAATTTCCAATAATGCGTGTGCATGAGCATGTCAGTGCTGCGGTTTTGAATGTGAACTTGACTCAGTACATTTTTTGCTACTCTTGTACTCGTCTTATTTTCTATGAACGGAATGTAATATTCCCTTTTACTAAGCAAATAAGTTATAGAAATCATATATATAGACATCGAAGCTTAAATAAAAACATTATTTAATGCATATTAATTCATTAAGGAAGAAAAGCATACCTCCGTAGTACCAAGTACCATAAAAAAGTACTCAATAGTTTCTACAACACTGTTATATTCCTTTCTTCAACTGTTATACTCAGCTGTCATGGTGCTCACGCGCAGGAAATATTCAATTTTTCGAACTTTTGCGTGTGCGTGCGCGTGCAGGAAGTTGATTGGACGTCGTTCCATATGTTTTCAGGTGTTGAACATTTACAGGAATTCACGTTACGCACCTCCTGCGCTATTGGAAATTCAGCTTTATACTTATTGGTCAATGGTTATTTTTAATATTTTTTATTTTTATTCGATAGGTATGTATTTATTAAACGAATATTATAAGTATGTAATTTAAAAAAAAAATTCATCCCTAGGTTTTTAATGTATTCGTAGTTATGGGTGCTTTCTAAAGCATAGTATTCTAAGGGAAAACATAACCTCAGCTTCGACGGTAAACAAAAACTTGGACTGTTTTCAATCTTCAACCGCTATCATTTGGACCGAAAGCTGAGGAGAAAACATCCCATTTGAATCCAGAGTTCTGGAAATAATAAGTTACTGGGTTGTAGGTACCTTTATCCAACTGATATAAGATCCCTGATGTTCTCTTTACAAAATTTCACATTTTTCTCCCTGTTGTGTTGTTCCTTTGTTTTCGCAGTTATACTAAAGCTCTGCCATGATTGCATTGGTGCGCACCGCATTCTACTAAAGCACATACTAGATCGATATAACCATGTAACTTGCATTACGGATTAATTTTTATTTATTATTTTTTTAAATAAAAACGATTGAATCAGCTAAATTTTACAAAGAAAAATCATTGAATGCCTGCGCGGTGTAAGCTTCTACTTATATCTTTATTTTTCATATTTTCATTGGAATTTCAAGTTGATGAGAACGAAAAACAAGCGTTATTTTAAAAGGGCATTACACATACATACACATTTCGATTGCACGATCTTTGGAATGTTGCTTTACAAAGCAGTTTAACGCTAAAGCCTATTTATGTAAACATATATGTATATTTAAATATATTTAGATTCCCATAGGTCCTATAAGGAGCATGGTTACGAATTATAAAGCCTAATTACACATTTTTTTCAATTATTTTTTTAACAAACTTCGCTTTTTTCTTTCTCTTTTGCTTGACGGATTTTCTTTAAGTTGGCACGTTAAGCATTATTTTAGACGATTATAAACACCGTTTAATGATTGACTAAGTTTGATTAAGAAAAACATGAGATTTCTCTGAACTTCAAGTTGAATTTTCCAAACTTTCAGTTTTTTTTTTCATTTTTTTTTTTTTTCACAGAATCGAATAAATTTTCTTCTCACAAAAAAAGAAAAAATAAATTTTAAATAAAATAAAGTCTGCCTTGGCTATATATAGGTATAGCAAGTTGATTTCTAAGAACAAAATTTGTCCCCTTAATATCTTAAGTACAAAAATGAACGATAAGATTGTATGGCATAATTGATTTACTTAAAATTAAATAACAATTTTGAAATATTTTTAAGGAAATAACAAATAACACTGGTTGGCAAACAAAAAAGGTCAGTGAGCAAGAACCCCGTTAGGTGATCTTGGTTAATTTTGATGTGCTGAATCGAAAACTGTTTTCAGATTTTTTCCATCATGTCTAGTTTTTGAGATATTCTCACTCAAAATTAACTAAGATCACCTAACGGGGTTCTTTCTCACTGATTTTTATTTTTTTTTTTTTTGTCGACCAGTGTAATCAACTTGAATTGTTTGTACTTAAAATAAATTGCGAGTTCTTGAGAGAAATGCTTACAGGAAAAAAAAAAGAAAAAAAAAACAGAACAAGCATTCCATTTGAAATATATATTACGGAATTCAACATGGGGAATGTGTAAGAAGAAAATGCAATATATTAAAAATTTTGTTTGGCAAATGCTTTAGACTTTTTCGAAGAACCAAATAGACAGTATATTTTATAAGATCCTTTAGAAAAGCACATACAAATGATCACGTTCCAAACGTGTTTTAGCGCGCATCGAAACATTTCCCATGGCATCCGAAGGTGGGGGTATACCCGTACTTTGCTGTGGTGCCGTCTCTTTATAGAAGAACTCTGTCGGTCCTGTCTTGCAGCCATAAAAAACCGAATCGTGTGACCTAAAAATCAATAATAAATAAAAAATAAAAGTTCAAATATTTACCTTTGAATGATCAAAAGAATTCAACATGTAATACCTTAGAATCAAGTCGGTCACATGGGCATCACAATTCAAATCGCGATGCATACACTCCAAAGTGTTCAATTCAATTGGATTCCACGGTCCTTTTCGTTCTGTTGCACCCCATTTGGCGTCAATAGACATAAAACTGTAGTTACCATCACGTTTATCACCTTCAACATTCACGTTTAAAGTCTGACTAAGTTGAGTCTCCATATGCGGGAATTTCGAAACACACATATCGAACTTAAATAGAGCAAATAATGCAATCAGTATGAAAAAAAAAAAAAAATATTTTCCAAATCGAACTTACCATTTTCTGTACGATATGATGCTGATGCGATGAACCGCATTCCATAAGCAATAGAAGAGTCATATTCTGCTGTCCGCAAACATACAGCTCAGTGCGTTGCAAGCCGTCGGCAACGCTTGGTACGGTAACTAAAGCATCCACTGCATCATCACATTTTTGGCTACCTTTCTTGGTGAACGATTTCGTTGCAGTTAGAGGTGTTTGAATTTCAATTGAATTTCCCGGCGTTACAGCATCCCAATTGTTACGTTGTTCTTCGCTCAACGCCAAAACTGATAACTTTGCCATCAACGGTGTCAATGGTACACCGCCAGACTGCTTACGCGCAAAAGTTGATGGGTATGGTGGATTATCACCAGAAGGTGTTGCACCAGCCAAAGGTTTTATAGGTAGGCTCAATGATCTCTTATCTAATGGCGTTTTTGGTTTGCCATTTTCTATATTAAGGTTTCGATCTCCTTTCACTACATTTCCTGCCGTTGTTTGCTGCTGCTGCTGCTGTTGCAATGATACATCAATCTTTTTAAGCTCTTCATCGAATTCACGAAATTCGGCAATTAGTTGCGCGATTTCATCGACGTCGTCAATTTTATTATTTTCATCTTTGTTTGTATGCCAAAATTTATAATACTTTTCAACCAACTCTTGAAAAAGTCCACGCGATATTGGTTGGCCATTTGCATTAAAGACAGGATTGGTGGGATCTGTTATGGTATGTGAAGATTTATTATTACCAATGGATGAATTCTCGGACGATGAATTGTCATCACCCTCAACATTTTCATCGCCATCATTCTCAATGAAATCTGGCGTTTCGCTTGGAATCGCACCGTTACGATTTACATCAGTCTTTTGATTGTTCATATTGAATTGTTTAAGGGAAAGCTTTTTCGAAATTTTCTTCAAAGATTCCTGTAGATCAGTAAATGATTTACGACGCTCAAGTTGTTTATTCGGATTTGAAATGAAATGCTGAAAGAACTTTTCAAAATCCAATTTAAGCGATGAGCGACGATTCTCGGCATTTTGATGATTGTTGCAATTATTTTCATTCTAAAATTGAATAAAAATAAAAACCTTTTTAATTTTTGAACACAAAATACGTTCAAATAATAGAAAAAAACTAGGTAATGCTTGATGAAAATACACTGTGACTCCCCCCCCTCGACCCACTTATATATACATATATCTTATGATTTTACTTACTTCCGGATTCGCGCAAATCGACATTATATTGGCAACCTGTAACACTTTATTCTCAGTCATAGGTGTTGAACAAACGCTAGTGCGTCCAATAAACTCAGGATATGAATCTGATTCATCGAAATTAATCGAAGCGATTCCAGACTCTGGCAATTCTTTTGAATTCATATTCTTCACACGCAACGGTAAATGTGTTGGACGCATCAAAAGTGATTTTGGACGTTGCGATTGTTGTTCCTTTGGCGGATTTTCAGCATTAGTACTAGTGCAAGTGACACCTTCTTCGGGAATATTTGTAAATATCAAAGACTTGTCACGTTTCATCTTTCTTTTGGAATATTGAAATGGTAAGAAATTTTGCGATAGTAGTGTAGTTTGGAGATTTTGTGCACGGGCAGCATCCGAGGAAAGTTTCTGATATTGTTGGGTTTCCAAATAAACAACAATCATCTGTACACCATTGGGTATATGAAAATCTTTGGAAATAATTTGTTCAGCCGGTGTACGTATGTGAAGTGGATCGGTTAGAACAAGTTGTTTTGTAATCACATCGTTTAATTGCGTCGCAACGACTCTATTAAGGCAATACAACAATTATATATGTAGCAGCCTATATATTAACCCCCTTATTCATAACCAAATTTTAACTTTAAAACATTGTTTAAATTCATTTTTTGTATGGAAATTTGACATTTAAACAATGTTTTAAATTTAAAATTTGATTATGAATAAGGGGGTAAGCTTGCTTAAAATTCGAACTTACTTATTATGATAGAGAATGGCACCGCCCAAGATACCTTTAGTCTGCTGACAGCTTTCCAGTGTTTGTATGGCATCCAAAAATATATTGCTCGCTGTCTTTGGCATTCGAAGCCTTGGAACATTTTGAAAAATATGGCCATTACATTGTAAAATCGGTAGATATGTCTCGAATATGTGATATAGTTTCTCGCCAAGATTTTTGTACTGTGTTTGCAATGTAAACTGATCCGAAATCGTTTGCAAATCACGGTGAAAGAAACGCACTAACGAAGCCAACAAGTCTGCGCGATACTGCAGTAAGTAGTCTGATATGTTGCGATCGGTTCCAACGGCCTTAGAGAATATTGAGATAAAGTTTTCTTTGAAAATCATAATATGGTCTCTTCCACATACCAGTAAAAAACGTCCGAATTCCTTTAGAACAAACTTTCCATTCTGTAATGCTAGTATACGTGGTTTAAAAAAGCAATCCTTTAAAAAATATGATGTGCCCATTAATTGGCCGCACAATGCAACTTTCTGTGTATCGGAAACCCAGCTAGGATGAAAGTATAGCACTGCATTGACTGGATCGTCTGCCTCTTCTTTAAGTAACTCTGTGTCATAGACGAAGACAATCATGGTTTCCCTAGAAGAAAGAAAAAGAGATTTTATTTCCAACTATGTATCATTATAAAACTGTCACTGTCCAAAGGCCCTATCACCTATCAATGAAGTTCCTCTTGCACGATAGCTGACTCAATTCTAATTCAACCTCAAACCAACGTTTACGTTGCTTCTTGTTAAACATAGTTGAATTATTTTGATGGGAATTATTTGTACTACTGCAACGTCAACAATTTTTGAATGCGAATTCCGACTATGTACTTGTTTATCTAAGAGTGAAGCGTGATAGCTGAAAAAAAAAAAAACATCTATCATCGCTGATGGGAAGTTAACGACTGATAGCATATTATTGCGGCAAAGTTATATGCTTCAATAGTTTATTCGAATTCCTTTCGAAATGTTTATTTGCGCGTACTATGGTGTCTCTAGCCGATGTGAATGCACAAAGATTTTTCATACGAAGGGTGGTTAAAACGTCTATCTTTACGAGAAGTCGACGCCTATCAAAAAAGTTGTTAAGACTTTATGTCGCCAATGCTTTGGTTGAATAGCGATAAACAAGCAAATAATTGTAATTTGAGACAAGCGATAGCATTCAGTTGAACATTTTTAATACAGCTTAACAGATAAGCTAAGTAAAAAAAAAAAAAACAAAAATGGGCAAAACAAAATATATATATGCATACATATATGTGTATAGTATTCCTATATATTCGGTATTGATTAAAAAAAATTTTTTTTGTGTAAAAATTTTGTAATCGTTGCTCAACATTTTACTTACTTAGCCATTTTAGGTTTGTATATTTCCTTAAGGTTGTTTAAAAATGAGTATTAAGTTTTTATTTATTTGAGTATTTAGTTTAAAACATTTCTTATAAAATTAACTTATCGCTCTCATGCCTCTCTTTCTTTCTATTTACCGCTGCGCCCTACTTTTAGAGCTGCAAAATTATCGATAGTACGAACAGCTTGATTTTCATCAGCTATCGAGCTTTTTGCAGGCCATCGCGCTCGGCAGTTTGTTTCAAAAAATCACTTTATACCTGCAGTAAATGACACTAGTGACAGTGTCACTCTTTCATTAGTTCCTCCGTTACCAGTACTAGTAACCAAATATATCCCTTTGCAATACATTGGTCCTAATGACATATTTTATGACCGTACATGTATCCGAGACGGCACTAGTTGGCGCTGGATCTAGTGATGCAGTAGAGACAACGGCGCCAATTACAATAAAATGGCATGTCTGTCGTGGCTCAGTGGGTAATGTGAGCGCCTAATAATCCGAAGATATCGAGTTCGAATCCACGCGCAGGCGAAAAAAAAATTTGCAAAAATGGTAATATTCGAAAGAGCAAATAATTAAGAGGGAAAAAACGTCACGCGCAGCAAATATAGTACATGAATGCTCGAGTATATCGAACAGTAAACGCCTCGTTAAGCATGCTAATAGTGAGATTCTACTGTCCTTATCTCTAGTTCTTGCGTCTCTAGTGCAGCAATTTTTGCCACACAAAGACAAGAGTCTCGTAATTTCACGAATACCGCTCTAATTCCCAAGTTGTAAAACTGGCTCAACTCAAGTAATCAACTCTTTTGTAAATGAAAGTTTCATTTGAAGAAGGGTCTCTTGGAGCGAGCTCTTATTTGCATGATATTTTTAGTATAAGATCATTGGAAAGACCACCCATTGATCTCTTTTGTCATGCATGCGATAAGCTCCGGCTGAGAGTACCCACTATCACTGCTGTTTATTTATTGGTTTTATTTTTCTTTCTTCTTCTGACTTTACGCTACTTACACGTTAAGACATTTCGATAATGAAACAAATTTTCGTCGGCACGGGACGCGGGGGGAAAAGATAAAAACGCTCCCATACCACATCCCCGCGCGTCCTTAGACAACAAAAATTGTGTTTCGTTATCGAAATGTCTTAACGTGTAAATAGCGTACTTCTGTTTTCGATACATTCCGATAAAAATAAGGAAACACAATGATGTTCATGTAGTTGTTGGTGAGGGACGTTCGGGGATGTGGTATGGGCGAGTTTTTGTCTCTTCCCCGTGCGCCCGACGCTAGCAAACCAACTTTGTCGTCGTTCATACTATGAGACAAGACAAGCGAGAGACACGGTGGTTGTAGGCAAGGGACGTTCGGGGTAGAGAGAGGGGTACGTGTCTTACGTACTCGGCGACACGCTTTGTGCTTGTCCTTCTCATCATAAAAATAGTGCTGCCATATTTGGGTAAATATTCTCTTCTTATGAAGAAGCATATCTACAGATATCGGAAATAATCTAAAAAGCTAGCTTTGAAGTATTAAATACGAAAAATTGTGGAGAATAGCTTACACTTTTTCTAAAAAAGATCTTTGGACCAACTTATTTTGTCGAAAACCGTGATAATAATTTATTTATCTTATTTCAAGAGCGTAGGGGATTTTTAATTCAGATTGTAGGTATTTCAAAATATTTTTTCTGGCAGCACTGTATAAAACCAGTTTCTTCTTCTATTTCAAATGTCGCAGAGACAATTTTTACTAGTATGAACACGAATAAGACACCAAAAGAGAATTCACCGTGTCTCTCGCTTGTCTTGTCTCATAGTATGAACGACGACTTTGTTGTCGCTTAAAATGGACAATGAACATGTTGAAAACACATTGAATTCGCCGTCGGCAGATTCTCGCTATTTGCGTGTCCGTGTGCCGTTTCCACTATAGCCGCATCTTGCGTCTTTCAGCATTTTGGCAAGATGCTAAAAGATGCCGTATGAATATACATGCAATTGTTGTATGCTGAAGCGCATCTTCTTCGCACCTTTAACCCTAGAAAGATTAAAGATTAAGATATTAAAATGAGCCGAAATGACTGACAATAAATTAAATAATGTATTTAAATTACAATTTGTTCACATTTTTTTTTTAAAACATCCTTATGGATAGTAAAAACAAACACACGTCGCTCAGGCGTATCGTTATCTTTTCAAGGTAAAAAAATAGCGTTATCTTTCTAGGGTTAAAAGATGCGAAGAAAATGCGATTTTTTTCGATTATCTATCGATTTTAACAGCACATATCTATTGAAACATATGTGAATAACCAGCATTTCAGAAATTTTCAGCAAAAATGGCGGTAGAAACCAAGAAGAAATGTAAGAAAACCATTCCAAATTATAATAAAATTTATTAAATTCCTTTGTTTCAATGAAAAAAATGAAGACGAGCGAGTATGCTGGACATACGCATTTCGATTGTAAACAAAATTCAGCTGATTTGAAAGATGGTACAGGCAAAATGCTAATGGAAACACCAATCGCAAAAATTCGCTTCTTGAAGATGCGAAAGCAAGATCCGGCTATAGTAGAAATAGCCTCTAATATGAACGGCGATATAATAACCTTTTTTGAGAATTTTATCAAAAGAATCGAATAGATCAACTATCGATAATATTTTAGCACACTTCATTTCGTATTGATTTTATTTCAAAAGAAAAAGGTTAGGTTATAATTCAGCAAGTGCATAAAAGTTCAATTGAACTAGTTCGTTTGCGAATTACACAAGTCTAATAAAAGCCATAGTTATATAGTCCGATTTTCTGGACACCCGTATTGGCGGTATAACTAACACCGTAAAAAAAATAACAAACAAGTACAATGGCAAATGATAAACGCACAATCTATATTGGAGCACTCCCCGACGAAGCGACCGAAAAGCTATTGAATGATGCTTTTATACCTTTCGGTGACATTGCTGATATACAGATGCCGGTGGACTATGAAACGCAAAAACATCGAGGATTCGCATTTATAGAATATGAAATGGCCGAGGACGCAGCGGCAGCAATAGACAATATGGTAAAGTGGTTTATTTAAAACGTTTTTACAATTTCTTATTGAACGTTGAAACACTCCTTTTCGTAGAATGACTCTGAACTATGTGGCAGAACAATTCGGGTGAACTTAGCTAAGCCAGTGCGGGTGAAGGAAGGAAGCTTTAAACCTGTGTGGGCAGACGATACATGGCTGCAAAAGCATGCTGGTGCGACTTTAAGTGCTGGCGATGCTGAAACGGAGGCGCAGCAAATGACAAAAGTCGATGGCGAATCCGATGCTACTCCATCTACAGGACCGGCGGTCATTGAGAAGGCAGAGAAACGGAATCCACAAGTATTTTTCGACATACGAATCGGTGGCAATGATATTGGCCGTATCATAATGTTATTGCGTGCGGATGTTGTGCCAAAGACTGCTGAAAATTTTCGCGCACTCTGTACGCACGAACATGGCTTTGGCTATAAGGGTAGCACCTTTCATCGTGTGATACCGGAATTCGTAAGTAATCGAAGAGAGCATGTTACGCTTTATTTAATGTTTAAAATTCTTCAGATGTGTCAAGCCGGAGACTTTACAAATAATAACGGAACTGGAGGAAAATCGATTTATGGAAAAAAGTTCGCCGATGAAAACTTTACATTGAAACATAATGGTTTTGGTACATTATCAATGGCGAATTCGGGTCCAAATACAAACGGCTCTCAGTTTTTCATATGTACCACAAAGTAAGATTGAATGTAACATTTTCAAAAAGTCTTTCATTTAACTGTATTCAAATCTTATAATAGAACAGACTGGCTCGACAATAAACACGTTGTATTTGGCCACGTTATTGGAGGTGCTGATGTTGTGAGAAAAATTGAACGATGTGGCAGTAAATCGGGAACTGTGAAACAAAAAATTGTTATATACTCATGCGGTGAACTAAAATAAATGCAAATTGCATCAATGTGTTCTTTCATCTATTATAATTAATTCTGAATTTGAAACTAGTTCGTTCATGGTTGCAAAAGGCAAAGACTAGCTTTACCCTTTTATATGTATGTAGATGAAAATTGCACTAAATTCCCGAAACGAAAAGTCTGGTCATAGCTTCACTGGACCCATCGAGCCGACCGAACCAATTAAGCCCTTAACTGAAATTTAAATGCATGCATCAGTTGCATCAAGCAGCCCGATTCTAAATATTCCAGGGGAGTTTTTCCGTGCAGATTTGTAAAAAAAAAAAGGCTTCCATTCTAAGCACACTGGGAAGGGCATCTAAGGCGAGCAAGAACTTCTTTTATTGATGCTCAGAACACTTTCTTTTTCCGCGGAGAAAAATTTCTAGGGAAAGAATTCCTGACGAATATTCATTCAGAATAGGGCTTAATCAGCTGATCCAGTTTTGTACCAAGTGTCTTAGGTATTTTCAAATTTTTTTTGCAAGGCCGAGTAAAAAATCATGTTAGGTTATCAGAGGTATGTATCTCGAAGTTGATTGACTATAGGGGTAGCGAATTGAAATCAGGGGCCTCACTCTGTATTGCGATAGCTTATTTCGAGTCGCGATTGGAACGGTTTTTATACCTTTTCCGAAGGAAAGGGTATATTAAGTTTGGCACGGTGTATGTAACATACCAAAGGAGTCGCGGTAGATATAGACATATATATATATTCTTGATCAGGGTGACAAGAGGAATCGATCTAGCCATGTCTGTCTGTCTGTCTGTCGGTCACACTTTAGTTTTTCGTAATTTACTCCTAAGCCATGAAAGATATCATATTGAAATTTGGCATGGACTTCAACCAGGTAAATGTCCGAAAAACTGCATACAAATTTTTTTCGTAGTCCCTTCTTGGGTCGTGGGAAAAGGTTCAGAAGTTTCAAAAATCACGATTTTTAACGTTTTTCCTGGATAACTTTTTTACTATACATCCCAGCTTATTGAAATTTGGTGAGTGTATAGCTACTATGTAGACTTAAGCTTTCGCTGAAAAAAATTTGCGACATCGCTATAACTATGGTCATAGTCCTACACAATAGAAAAAACACTCTTTCTCTTATTCTCATATCTGAATACAAAAATTATTTTTTTGCTTCTTCTGATTGTGTATTTTGCCGCCAAATAAAGTCGTCCATTATGGTTAAAATTTGACCATGACCACCATTCTTGAAATTCGCAAAAATTGATTTTCACTATTTTGAAGTGAGTATTTCGCAGCTAAACTAAATTTCCTCTAAGGGTTAAAAATTTGATCAAGACCACCATTCGCGAAATTCGCGAAAATTTGATTTTCACTATTTTGAATTGAGTATTTCGCAGCTAGACATATTGTCCTCTAACGGTTAAAATTTGACCATGACCACCATTCGCGAAATTTTTTTGCTTAATAATATTATTATTATTATTGTTATTATTTGTGTATTGCGCCTTAATAAATTAAGACGCAATCTTTAAAAAATAGGAGGCGCTAGCTTCCGAGGCTATCGGCCTGTGCTTAATAATAATCTCGAGTTTTAGAACCTAAATCGAAGTACAGATAAGGTATAAATAGATATCCAAGCTAGAACAACGAAAACGGCAGGAATTTTCGTTAAGGTAATGTTTTAACATATTTTAGGCTGAGGAAAAGGTATGTGTGCAATCGGCTTTGCCGATGTAAACTTCTTTACTTGTTTTTTTATAGTTTTTGATTCGTAAAAATGAACTGAAAGGTTCGGACACAAGAACACCATTACACTTTTGGTCCATTTCCATACTAGGCGACAGTCGCCGAAGACACATTTTGTTTTAATGGTAAGAGACGTCCGGAGAAGAGAGAGAACAGTACCCCTCGTCGCTCTTCCCCGGCTCTCTCTCTCTTCAGCAAAACTAAATGTGTCTCCGGCGACTGTCGCCTGTATGGAACAGGACTCGCTTGTGCTGCCGACGAATGTACTGACAGAAAATTTATGTAATGACGGAAACTTTAGGACGCATAAGCGAGAATTTTTTAAATTGTTTTTGTGACTTGCTTCGTTCCTTTCGATCGGTGCGCAACACAATTCAGTCGAACTTCCTTATAATGAAGTCGCACGGGACCAGAAAATCACATCATTATATAGAAAATTCATTTTACAGAAATTATGAACACGTACACCGAAAGTGGAACGAAAAAGCTGAGCGTTTGAAATTATTTCATAGTAGGGAGAATTTCATTGTATAGACGTTCACTTTACGGAAGTTCGACTGTAGCATTGGACGCTACCAAAATTAAATATTTTTCACTCTTTCTCTGCCATTACTTCTCATAAAATTTCGTCCTGTGCATACGCATGCGATTTTACGCCGCCGCTGTCTACTCAGCAACTGAATGCGAGTGTGTATGAACACATGTCAAACGACAGAGGACAATTGTGCCGAACGTGCCATCACTGGTTTAGATATCGCACACCCTCTTCTAAGGTGACACAACTCAAAAATCGTCAATTTCGAGTTAACATATGGAACATGTTCATAGTTCACCTCTCTCCCTGCACGAAAAATTCTATTCCGTTTTGGTTATTATAAAACGCCGAAAAAACCCCGTCAATGCCTTTCTTCTTGCTGTGATTGACACTGCGACGCATTTCGTTTTTTGCGTTTTCTGAAAAATGAGAAATTTTGAGTTGTGTCACTTTAGAATAGGATGTGCGATATGAGCTCTCGCGACAAAAACCAGGTTGAGCCATTAACATTTACCAAGACTGCATACAAATTAAATTGGTCAAAACAGCTAGAAGTACTCTCTCCAAGAAACAAATAAACGAAAAAGAAATGCATGGATTTTACGTGTATTTTATTAGTTTTTTTTTACATTTTACATGGTTCTTTTTTTGAAGAGGTTTCCTCTTTCGTCGAAAGAGATTTTCCTCTTTAAATTGAAGAGGTTAGACCACAGGTTAGTGCCCGTGCCTCTTCCTTCACACACATACGCACGGTTAGGGACACCGTGCCTGCGCTTCTTTGTCTCAGCAACGCTTTCAGATATTCCTTTTTTTTGCATGAGTTCGTCGGTGGCGCCCTCATTCTCAGGTGATATCGAAGTTGCCATTTTGGCTGTTTAAAGTCACATGGCGTCCTATGAGAAACTTTAAATCAACGAAATTTAACAGCCGAATAGTGTATTCAATGCTTGAAGAATCCTAAACACCGCTTTAAGACTACTGTCAAGACCTGCCCCCCCTTCAAGTCCTATTAACAGAATTCTCAGCATCGCTTTAGTGATCTTCACGTCATTGCAACAAAATTCGGAACCGAAGTTCGTTTTCTCAAATTTTCTCATATTCTTCCACACGATTATTTGCACATCCATTTTGTGTTGAAAATAATCTCACACATCATCCTTCTCCAGTTAACTTGAACTTTTTAGCCTTTTCCCTGGTGTACTTCAAGAGATTTCCTGTAAACCAGCCCAACATCAGAGTAGATCTACACTATATAAAGTCGATCGGTGGCTACTGATTTAACACTTCCCGGACTCAGAAATATGTTAATCCCTTGACTGCGGGTGGTTCATTAAAATCTCTACCGTTTTCCAAGGTTAGCTTTTTTTTTTTTTTTGGAATCCGAAACGGCCAAATGTTAACTGAGATTTAGAGATCGTTTTCAACGCAAATGACGTCGTTGTGAGACAAAAGGTTGTTTTTGATACTGTGCAAAAACTCTACACAAACTCAAAAATTACATGTGCCAGACAAGACCATAACCTTTAGTGAAGTTTGTTCTTGTTGGCACAACTCAAACGATATAGCTACTTTCATCACCATTCTGGTTAGATAAAGTGCATAAGGATATTGAGAATCAAATTAACGCAAATCGAAAAATTATGCTCTCAAACTTAATCAGCTTTTTGGAGTACAATCGCATCGCATCGCATCCGTCGTCGCTCAAAATGCATCGCCGCGTTCGGCTAACTATGCTCAAAACATCAAATGACCAAAGGCAAGTGATCTTCTCATCACTCGTACAAATCGCGCTTAAAAAACTCATCGGGTTGAGGTACAGCAACTACATCCAACTCTCTAAATGTATTGCCATCACGCTCAAAATCAACTGCTCTCGGCTACTGCTTCTGTTGCTCTCAACATTTTTTTCACCATAAATGTTCAAAATAACGCATTGCTTGACGTGCTCTCTCCTTTGGATATGGTTTGCTCACAAAGCAAACCACGACAGCGTGTGGCGTACGTTTTCCTCGTTTGTCCAGCGCCTGGACGCGTACTTCACACACAATTGACTGGGGTCCGCGGGTTAGTCATGCCCGTAAGTATCCGAATGTGCACTCTCGGATCTTCCCCTGCGGGAGCGAAATCATCGCTTCATTCGACGCAAACTGCATAAGAGAAAGAGAGAGAGAGAGAAAGGAAATTACTTTAGATATTTTTGCAAATTATTTTTTTCCTCCCCCCTACATACATATATTTTTTTTTGAGAATACGACTTGGAACGAGTTTATCAGACATGTGAGTGTTTACCGCATGGGTTTTAAATTTGGGTTCATCTCAGAAGAGGGAACCTCGATTTCAATGTCATCATAAAAATGAAATTAGTACGATCCTACTCTAGACCAGTGATGTTCACGCCATACATCATTTGATGGCACTCATTTCATACGTATTGCTTACGCTCTTTGTTCAGTCGGTAGCAAGAGGCCGACGAAACAACAGCGCGCGCATCTGTACAGCTTTTTCGTTTCACTGCATAGAAGAATTAATACCAAAAAATTTTTTTGAGCGCTCGCTCTGTTCTCACTCACACAGTCTCACGGCCAATTTTGAACATCACTGCTCTAGACCTTATGGATATATGTATGATTTTTCACAAGAAAATGCCATTTTAGTTACCTTCGAATGTTCGTGAGTTTAATTTGCGAACGGCCATTGTTGCTCAATTTCAATTTTCTGTAAAGGAAAGAAAAACAAGTTATATCTAGTCTTTTTTTTTTTTACTGTATTACATAACTATTTTTAAGAAAGGTTCAGAAAATTAATTTGGTTACACGTGTTCTTCAAATGAACTATACTTTGAATATTTATTCATCACATTTAGGGGGGAATTGATCCAAGAATCTATCAAAGTGTCCATACTTATTACATTTTTTGTTGGCGGACTTACCACATTTTCAAAGTGCAGACTCTTATTTCCTAATACAAATTGAAAGGATTGCAGGCTTTAACATTTTCATCACTCTTAATCTGCAATGGCGAAATAAAGGGAAAACTATAAGAAAAATGGGAATATTAACCGCATCTAAACGTCCAAAGCAAGGTAGGTATATTCTCAAAAGTAAATGATCCAAAAAAAATCTATACTTTCCACAAAATTTCACCTAATTCGTTCCACACACAATCGAAACGAAGGGAAAAATATTCGTTATAGAGAGAATTCGTTGCACGGAGGAAAAAGGCAATAAATTTGTTGCAAAAAGGCCTTGAGAAGATTTGCTATACGGAGAGCTAAAGTGTACATACACACGGACAGATGTGGCAACGACAAAATGGCTTCTACAATCCGCTGCAACACGTGATTGCTTATAAATTGCTGTAAAAAATCCTTTTAATTCATGAAAACTTGCCAAAGTTCGGTATTTATTTTCTATTATTTTGACTTTTTTGAGTTCTTTCTTAAGGTATGTTACAATCAGTGAAAAATTGCGAATTTTCAATGGATACATAAAAAAAAAAGTACCTACAAATCATCCCCATATGTATCAATGTTAAATATATGGGTGTGGTTCTGCGCGAGAGAGAATCGCGCTTGCTCTATTCAAGGTTAAAATTTCGTTTTTTTTTTCTTTCTTTAAATCATTCTTACCTTCGACTTCCAAATTTACTTCGGTCCAAAAATCTGCAAATAAATACATAAATGATGAATTAGAAAAAATATGCGCTTCACTATTTTAGTCAATAACAAATAAAAAAAAAATTCAGAATCCTTTTGGTATTTTTTTTTAAGTTATAGTTCAGCAAAATGCTTCAGAGTTAACTTATCATCATAAAAGTTAAGAATTTCAGCGATGTCTCGCTTTTTTCTCACTAAGGTCAAAATGGCGTCAATCAAACAGATACACTCTCAATTACCGAGCTTTCATATATACATACAAAGTTGCGAGAGGGTAGTTTTTATGCACTCGAATTATTGATTTTTCCTCAAGTTCTCCTAGTCATATATATAGAGTAAGCATCTAAATTAAAATATTCAACTAGACCTGAATTTCTCCTAATGCAAAAGCTCTGAAAACCTACACATAAACTAAATATAGAATCTGCAGTGCAATTTTCAAAAACAATTGCGCATTTAAAATAAAATGCAAGACATACCTTTTCGTTTTCACGAAGTTTCCATGACGTCATCGATCGATATTGCATCGTGTCTCAACTGCGTATACATAAAAGAAAAATTTTTCTTTGTTTAACTTTCATTAAAATATGACGATAAAGCATAGAAATATTAAAGAAAAATATTAGTTGGCGGTTCATCTCAATCAGCATTGGGAATATCTGCAATTTTCATTGCAGTAAATTCAGCTGAAGAACAATGGAGGCCATTTTGAAAAACATTTTATATTGTACTCACCTTATTTTAATCCCGAAACAAGAAAAACATCGTTGCGATGTTAAAGATGACTTCTGGCTTCCCATATTAAACGTTTTACGAATTTTCATTTTCACAAATTATTTAAAGTTTTAATTATTTTTTATTAAATTTTTTCCAGGAACTTATTTTTTACACGTCCTCAAGTGGTGGTTGCTGCAGACGAAATGAACGAGAACTTAAAATGGCTGGGTAATTTCGATATTCGATTGTTCGATAATTGACAACAAAACGATTTTTTTTTTTTTACAAAATGGCGAACTTTAACCGCCACATAAGCATTCAGTCACCCGTGTGGATGGTGATGTATTTTTGCCCATTCATAGAACATCATTTTAGCTGAGTCAGGCATTGTCTCTGTGCTTGTTCTATTTCTTCTTCTTTTTCGTGTTTGTTTGCGTACATCCTCTTGCTTCCGCCGATGGATTCAAATGATTCTGCTACACACGATACGTCAGGGGCCTTACTCTGTGTTGCGATTTCGAGTCGCAATTGGAATGGTTGTTTGTACTTATTTCCTTTTTAAGTTCAATTGGTGTATTGGAAATGCATTTCCGAAACTTTCAGTTCATTTTTACGAATTAAAACCTATAAAAAAACCGTCCAATTGCGACTCGAAATAAGCTATCGCATCGAATTGCGTATCGCATCGCAATGCAGAGCAAGGCCCCGGATCACATCGATGTGAATTTGATTGAAACGTCATGGCAAAACAATCCAGAATCCGACGTATGAAAAATATTTTGAAAAAAATCCCATCTGAATGCATGAGAAAGAAAGAGAAGCAAAGATATTTCCGGCACATTTAAAAAACAGATGTCTCTTTTATTCGCACATCTTTCTTTGCTTACTTAATTCTTTCAAAGCATTTGTTCACGTGTCTAACGCGGCAATAATTAGTGCATGTGTCAACCGAAATATGAGTTTGACATTTTGCCGCGACGTTTTGGTCAAATCACGTGTGACGTATCGTGTCAAGCAAAACCATTTAAATTTATTGGTGAAAGCGAACTGATGTACACAGATAGGCTGGGAACAGGGAAGTGAACTCCTATTAAAAATGTATGGCAATGATTAAATTTATTCAATCAAAAATGAGTCACTGATTTACAGCTCTGTGATAAATAAAGGGCAAGTGACTAATCAGTCAGACTGAATGCATATGTGGCGCTTAAATCGATATATGTTAATCGATAATGTTTCCGGAACATACTCGGCGACACGCGTTTGTCGCGTTCGCATCATAAAAATAGTGCTGCCGTATTTGGGTAAATGTTCTTTTCTTATGAAGATTTGAAAATTATGAACCGAATAATATAAAAAGCCAAGTTATTATGTATTCAAGACGAAGACTTTTAGAGAATAACGGAAATTTTCTCAAAAACAACTTTATACCAACATGATGTGTAGAAAATCATGATAATTATTCCGTTTTCTTTTATCAAGAGTTTAGGAGATTTTCAATACAGGTATATAGGTATTTAATAATATGTTTTCTGGCAGCACTGCATAAAACGAATTTCTTCTTCTTTTTCAAATGTCGCCGAAACAATTTTTACTGATGTGATGGACTCTACGCAGATATGCAGGAAGTAAATTTCCTAAACACATGCAAAAAAAAAAAAACGAAGTACTTTGAGTTACTTCTGATACTTCAACGAATACGCAGATTAAAAGCAATCGAACATGCAGGGTTGCATTTAAATCATACATTTTCTATATTTCTGTCGACCTGTCATTGAAATTTCAACTCTGATTTCCTTTCTTCACAAGAACGAGCTCTACACTTCATGCTATCTGCGTAGAGCCCATGAACACGAAGGAGACATTAACCCTTTGATGCCCAAAGTTGCATATATGTAACGTTCTCCCCTTCGGCAGCTACGACTATATGACACAGAAAATTTTTTGATTGAAAAGCTGATTAAATCTAATTAAGCTAACATTGAGTGATTTAATTGAATTTCATTAAAAAAAAAAACTCAATCTCTCAAAGTAGATTCCTTGACTTAATCAGTTTTTCCCACTTCAATAGACTAAGGAGAAACAGCTCTAGTTCTCAATGAAACTTTCATGAACTTCTTTTAATAATTAAAAATTTATTTATTCCTGTTCCTATTTTCGAATATTTTTATTTAAAAAAAAAAATATATATATATATATTTTATGTTGTGTGTAAAGATTTCTTTCTCTCAAAAGAGAGCAAATTAGAAATTTCTGATATAAATTTGAGGCACTTTTATAACCTATTTTGCTAATAAAATAATTCAAAATGGGAAAGAAAAAAGGAAAAAAGCTTGAAGATGACAAAGCTCCTCCGATGATAACGCTTGAAGATGTCCGCGCTCGAGAATTAAAGTACTCTCATCGCATAGAGGCGTTAAAGCACTGTCTTATTTATCTAGATGGTAAAAAAAAAAAAGATCTATAAAATAAGGGTTTGATGAGCAATGATCTTTTTGTTTATTCCATATTAGATATAATGCTAGAGTTGGATAAACTCAATGACGAACATCGACGATTGGAGGATGTAAGTCAAAATTATACCTTTTTTTTTTTTTTTTAAATAATAATCTTAACTTCCTTGCAGTGGTTATCTTACTTGAGTTGCGATGGATTGCCCAAGCCGTATAAGCCGGCGGATATTCGATTATTTTTTGAGAAACTACGGTTTTTCGAAGCCGAAACAATTGAAAAAAATATGGATTGGACACTTTCCATTGACGAACGAAGCATCCTAACTCAAGATATCTTTCGTATCGATAAGACACGCGGAACTCTTAAAGAGAAAATGAATGTTAATTATGGAGCTCAATATGATGAAATTATTGTTTTGGCACTAAAGGTGAGCGTTTTAGTAACTATGCTAATAGTCGTTTTTTTTTATGTACATACATATATAATGTATACAGGTTCTTAAACGTATCGAGTACTATTTGGTTGATGATAAAATGCACAATCAAGCACCGCCACAAATATTGGACGATATTAAAGATGTAAGTCTATGCAAAAAAGAAAAGAAAAAAATAATAAAATTTCGATTTTTTTTTTTTTTTTTTTTTTTTTTTTTTAGCAAAATGATGCCATTTCTCGAGAAATCAATGGATTTTTCGATCGCTATTGCTATCGTATAATCCGCTCAGAAAGTGCTTATATGAAGTAAATTCTTTATAGATTAACGTACACCAATAGATGGGAGGGGGGGGCAACACAATAAATACCATTGGGCTCGATCGGCATAAAAATAATATACCTACATACATATATATTTTTTGTTTTGCATTTTAGCGATATAAATCCAAGAGTTTCCGACTACTCGTACGTGGGAACAAATTTTCGAATTCACATTTGGGCTATAAAAAATGTGCCAATACTCTTCGAATTCTTGGAGTGTGTATCCTGACTCGTTTGGATGAACTTTATAAGCGAAACATGATTTTTTTTTTTTTTTTTTATTATTATTCCAGAGAACCATTCATGGTTGCGAATTTGAATAGCTTGGATGTTACAATAACCATTCCGTATAGCATTTTGGAGCACAATCTAACGATACGAGCAATGCATCTGGATTTCGATAATTTAAGTCATCGTGCGAAATCCTTTGATCAGAAAATAACAATACCAATTGAGAGCTTAAACGCTAGTATAATTGGTAAGGAAAAAAATTTCGTTCGATCGAACTAACTCATAAATACTACATAATTGCTTGAAAAGATCTTCGAGATTGCTTGGCAAATGAGTGGAAAATTCAGATTGAACTTCAAATGGACGAGCGAAGGAGAATGATACAAAAACGCTTGTCCTATGAGGAGCTGAAAAGGTTCAAGCATTAAGTTTAAATGTGAATGCTTTTTCAAATTAAAACTCGAATTTTTTCCTTCCTTCCCTAAAATTTTTAAGAATTATCGAAGAAGAGGAAGCGCAAAAAGCAAAGGATAAAAATAAAGACAATAAAAAAGACAAGAAAAAGAAACCAGCAAGGAAATTGCCCAAAGAGCCGCCCATTGTTAAAGATGATGAAGTACCAGATATGTGGAACGAATTTTTAAAGAATGAACAAAAGGAATTCGAAGATTTCCTCAACAAAGTCTATAATCCAAGCTTATTGAATTTAAAGGATTACGAGGTTTGTAGCAGCACCTATTTCCATGAGAATATTGAATGAGTAATTCAAGCAGTGGCGTGTCTAGAGAAATACTGCTTTGATAGTGCTTATATTTTCCACAGTGGTATATTGAACAATTATAAGACATTAACCCAAACTAATTTGGGGGGGTTAGGGGTGCTAGAGGACGTTTAGAGAGTTATGGACCAAAAACCAAAAAAAAAATCCGAAAAATTCATGGCGTACGATTTGGATGAAAATTTATATATAGAATAAGTGAAAAATTCTAAGAATTTTAGTAGGGATGTGCCGGATATCCGGTAACTATCCGGTATCCGGCGTATCCGGCTGGTTTTTAGATATCCGGCAAGCCCACCGGATATCACTACTATCCGGCCGGATACCGATACATACCGCAGACTTTGATTTGTCCATCTTTGAGTTTTGTTTTTTGTTGAACGTGCAAATTAAATCAGAACAGCTGATTATGCTAAAGCTCAAAAGCAATCGATATTATCATCGATGGTATCGATGTTTTTAAATTTCTTTTAATAGATATTGATCGAAATAAATTAAGTCAAATTAACTTAAATTAAATCCTAACAAACTTAGTAGTTTATGGAAAAGGATAGACGGTCGTAGTATGAACTTCGATAATGCTTGAAATTGAAAAACATTGATGTTAGTTAGATACTTACAATCAGATTGTTGTTTTTTAATTTTAAGCATTTTCCAAGTTTTTATTGCGATTGTCTATTTTTTACCATAAACTAGATTTGGTTATTATTTTTTGTGATAAATACTTCATTTAGTTTAATGAAATTTAAAAACATCGATAATATCAATGGTGGAATCGAATGTTTTCCAGCTCTATATTATACCAATGAACGGCGTTGACAGAAAATCATTTATTTCGGACAATCTGTTCAATTGTGGCCAGCGAAAGTACAATTTCAAACAGAGAAAAAATTTTTCAGATATCCGGCCGGATACTATGTATCCGGCTACATATTTTTTACCGGATATCCGATATCCGGTTATCCGGCAAATTCACTATCCGGCACATCCCTAAATTTTAGCACTAAAATTTTTTCAAAAAACTGGTCCTTTCTGGACCAGTTTGGAACTAGACCCTAACTAGACTAGTTGTAATCGGTTTCTTGAAAAAATTTTGACGCCAAAATTCTTAGCATTTTTCGCTTATTCTATATATAAATTTTCATCCAAATCGGACGCCATAAATTTTTCGGATTTTTTTGGTTTTTGGCCCATAACTCTCTAAATTTCCTCTAGCCCCCCCCCCAAAAATTTTTGGGTTAATGTCTTATAATTGTTCAATATACCACTGTGGAAAATATAAGCACTATCGAAGCAGTATTTCTCTAGACACGCCACTGAATTCAAGTGCAACTATTCCGTAACCAATCATTGAATGTTTATATTTTTATTGTTTTTATAGATATATATTATATATACATATATTTTGTTGTTGTTGTAACTTTTCCAGCTGAATCTTAAAAAGTACTTCATTTTGGGAGGAATTTATCAATTTGATTTTGTGAATAAAGCTTGCCATTTCGATTTCGATTCGTTTAATATGACATGGCATGAAAATGGTGGAAATTTAAAGTCCGAAAAGAAAATTATTGCCTTCGGACCGTCGAAACGAATGTCTAGAAAGTCCAAATTCTTTGAGGAAGACGAACGAAATCGCAAGAGTCATGTTGCTGCGAGCATCTCCGTCGATCCTAATCATTCGCCGTTCTATATTATAAAAATGATCCTTCCGGACTATTTATGCTTATGGGGTGAACCGCTGCCATGTCATTTTGAAGCCGAGGCCGTTGAATATATCGACGAGCCGGAACCAGTTCTAGTAGTTTCAACAGTCCATCGAAAATCGTTAAAAAAAAGTATTGACCATCGTGTTAGTATGGCAGCAGTTTCAGCACAAGTTTCAGCTTTCGCTGATCCAGCTGATAAACCAAATGAAGAATTCGATGCAGTTGGAACGAAACTCCGTGCTTCCATACAATATATGAACGCGCAAGCACAACGGCCGCATAGTTGGTTCCGTGCTCCTTCGGCAATGATGACCGATTTGACCGATTACGATCATTCAACGAGCACGGTGGACTTCGATCTGAATGTCCCGTTAACAAAATCCGAATTGCATGCCTTGCAGCGATATTGCCTTCCAAAAATAATATCGTCATATAAATTCCCAGCCGAATTCCTTGCCGAAGAAAGAGAACGCAGTGCCAAGACGAAAAGTGCTGGCGGAACTCTCGTTCGTCGTGTAACACTGCAAGATCACGAGGATCAATCGGACGATCCGAGTCCCGGCAAAGGAGGGGGAAAAACATTTTCGACACTAAATCAAATGCAACCCGAACGTCTCTTTCCAATATTCCAAGAAACTGAGACATTGAATTTAATGGGAGCCATTGGCGATCATATAGCTCCGAAAACTTTCTACGAGCTTTTCAGGAAATTGGATAATCTCAAACGTTACTATTTGAGGCGCGTTGGGCGTACAGAAAATTTACCATCATTTAAACCGAATATGAAATTGATTTATAAAAAGCCACCGAAAATCGTCGCGCCGTCCGTTGTTAGGGAATCGACACGGAAGAGTTCACGTGCGATGTCCATAGCGGGTGAGGCAAGGCATACTATATCGGCAAGACATACGTTGGCGACGCCACCGTTATCGCCGAAAGCTTCGAAAACTTCGGCCGAAGTGGTGGAACCAACCGAACATGATCAAAAAGTACTATCAATTTTACCCGCGGCCGGATTAGATACGGAAGACACTAGACAAAGGATAACTTATGCACGTTGGACCACAAAATATATCAAACATTCAGAATTCGATCGAGAAAAACGTACTCTAACAATTTGTACCGATCGCTTGGGTATGTTGGAAAAGCCCCTCAATTGTTGTCAATCCAATGACTATAGATAATTTCGTTTAAGGAACCTTTGGATTAGCGTACAAACGATATGAACAGTTCCCTTTTCGATTCTGGAGTCTGGAACCAAGTGAAGAGAAGTAAGTACATATGATAGACTTTTTACAAATTTATACATTTCATGTTCCAATAGCAATAGGTGGTGGGGGGGGGTCGGGTCTTCCCTTAAACGTATATTTGCCTCGAAAACTTCGGAAAAATTATTAATTTTTTAAAATAATTTTTACCCTTTTTCAATCTGTTGACGTTTAAGTAAAGACCCCTAATGAAATTAATTTACTTAGCGAAGTTTTATTCCTTTAACTAAAGTATGTAGGTATGTAATTGGGTCCTGAAATGGACATAAAAAAAAATTATTTTTTCTTAACTTTGCTTAAATTTTGAAAATTTCCCCTAAAGTCCAGAAAACGAAGTCGTTTTCACACTCGAAACGCAGTATGCCAAAGTGGTTCTCTTCATAACTGGCGAAGGAGTACGTGGCTATGTAACTGATTTGCAGAAAAAATTCGTGAGGAATAGACCGATGTATCTGGTTATTGATAAGCCCTTGAAAGATTTTCGAGAACTACGAAAAGTGAGTAATTCAATTGAATTGACATCAAAGTGTGTGATTGACTGACTTTTCGCATATCAATTTCTATTATCCAGCGGTTCCGGGAGAAAAATTTGAACATATTTACGGAGCGTGATGCATCATTTTATATTGAAAATGGTACATATATCTGTAGAAAATTTATAATGTTTCTGGGAAAAAATAGTTATACAAAATATTCTCATCGCGCCTAGGTTACTTCTCACAGAAACATTTGGCAACCGAGCTGCACACTTATTGCTGCATGTGTTCTTATGCGGGAATGATGCGTTTTCTCTACTCTGAGTGGAATCGTTTAGCTTCAAGAAGAAATATGCTACTTCGTTTGGTACATCATAAAGAAAGCGAGGAGTATATGTGCACGGTTCGTGTAACACCGGAAGAGAGTACATTTGTTACAGTCAAGGAGCTGTGTTCGGATGACCTGGACGTTTTCAATCTGGGATACACATTGACGTGGCGAAATATTGACGTAAGTTGAGAGTGATTGTGTGTTTTGTTCTTTGAAGCGCATTGTGAAAGTATAAAACTTCATTTTATAGTTCTATCCCGACTTGAATTTTCTGATAACATCAATGTATCCATCAGCACCTGAACAACGTATTAAGGATCCACATCTTATCTATTTCATTAAGGCGATACTCTGGGAGATTCGTCCATTGAGTTTTTCGTAAAATCCTACGAAATTAAGAAATGTGTGTGTTTTTTTTTTTTGAAAGATGTTTTTTTCTCCATACATTTTTAAGCTACTTTATTTAAATACAGGATGTAGAAAAATTGCATAAAATTTCTTGATCAAAGACATAAACGCAAGAAGCAATATATATATATGAGTGGAATGAGGGCTTTGGATCATTCAAACCCTTAGGATTCGCGGTCCTAAATCAAACAGAAAAACTTACTTAACTTCTGAGTTAACAGTCTAAATTAAAATCGTAAAAATAAACTTCCAATTGAAAGATCGCATGCATCGATTAGTGTATAACCACCAAAATTCATGCTGACGTGGATGCTATTTGAAGGCAGACGCCGCCGCCTTCACAAGTTCTTAGGTCTATATTTAAGAACGATTGTATTTTCCCCAAATGTGCAGCATAAAGACGGAAGCGATGAAGAGCAAAGACATAACCAAGACGGGCACAGGACCGCTAAAAGGACAATACAAAAAAAAAAAAAAAAAAAAAAAAACATTACTTACAAATTTTGGAAAAGACAATACCACTTTCAGAAGATGCCCCACTTACACTTTAATGCCAGGCGAGTCGTCAGTATAGAAACGCCACATGCCACCCGTTCCTGCTCCAGTCGTTCGACTTCTTGGCGCTGTCGTACTGCTCGTGGTTTTACGTTGTTTCAGATTGCCGCCACCAGCGCCCGATGCTCGAGGCGCTGATAGTTTACTTGGTGAGCGCGAGCCACTGCCCACATTGGTTGAACTTGCTGGCGCAGGCTATCAACGAAATGGACATTAAATTAGTAGCTTACCAAAACTGAAGCGAATTATAAAAACAAATGGAATAACAATCCAATTGGAATTCACACGCTTTAAATGGGCTTTTGAATGAAAGCTATTTGAAAATTAAAAATTTATATTGACACACCATATATATTGCACTATATTATTGCTTACCATGTTTTTCCTTATTCAAGTCTGAACTACTTTCAATTTGAATACTTTCTAAATTGATCCGAGTACCTCCAATCGGAAATGTACGAGTGACGTTTTCCACGTAGACGTGCACGAAGTTAGCTGCGAACGTAAATACAACCGTCAATCAAAGTGCAACTCTGGAACATATGTACCCAGCAGAAAATTTCAGGCGGATATCCGCGGTGAGCTCCGCGTGAAAAAGATCCGTACCGATTCCCTTTGTAAAGGAGTCGCGCGGTGAAATTTCTACACGAATGGCATTGCGCTTCACGCCGGACAAGTACATCGGGGCGGCGCGAGAAAGTCCGTTGCAGCGAAAAAAGTATTTGAGAGCTGCATGTGCTGTTGTTTTTTTTTCTCTCTCTCTCTCTCTCTCTCTCTCTCTCGTTGTCTATTTTTAGAACCCGTTTGACAACTCTCTCTCTCTCTCTCTCTCTTCTCTCTCTCTCTCTCTCTCTCTCTCTCTCTCTCTCTCTATCTCTCTCTCTTCTCTCTCTCTCTCTCTCTCTCTCTCTCTCTCTCCTCTCTCTCCTCTCTCTCTCTTCTCTCTCTCTCTCTCTCTCTCTCTCTCTCTCTCTCTCTCTCTCTCTCTCTCCTGAGATCAGGAAGGAAACTCGAGTTTCGAGAGAGGATTCTCTTCATCGAATTTTTCTAAAAATCTTTTTTTCTTCTACAATTATTGTTTGGCTCGGGCAGGGATCGAACCCGCGATCTTCGGGTTATGAGGCCAGTATGCATGCCGTACGCTACATCTCGCAAATGATCCCCTGACGCTAAGACCATATTTAAATTTAAGCAGCTAATGAGATTCAAGCAAGACGAGCTCAAAATGTAAACGACAATCGGACATGGCTTATTCGCTCCACCTCGCTGACACTGTCATGCGGAGCATACACCGAGGCGTCCACTCGGAAAGACGCGCGGACTTGTTCACCGCCGACTTAATATTCTGCTGGGATAATACTGATTTGATTAAGCCCAAAATCCAATATTGCGCGAGCCCGGTGCGAGACGCTCACAAATTTCAATACATTCAATCGTATGGCTCAAGGTCCAATGTATTACACTGCGAGACCTCGTAGCGAGAAAATTTCGATAAATTGAATATTTCTCGTTGCGAGGCAGTTTGACAAGTAATGATGTAGATATTTTTTATGTGCTCGTTAACACTAGTGAAACCAAATATGTTCATCTGCGCGACGCAGAACCCTCATTGAAGATTGAAATGCGTCACGTTAAATATTTGCGCGAAATCGCGCACTCTCGCATCAGGCTCTCGCAATATTGGATTTTTGGCTTTAGTGTGCTGACATGACGAGTTTTTGTTTTGTAGGAACGGAAGAAGGAGGGATGACGGAACGAAACGAGTCTAAAACGCTTTGACGAAAAAGTAATGCAAAAGAGTTTATCGCCGAAGGTGTTATAAGCAGTGCCGGCCAAGGAAGCAAGCTAGAAGCAAAAAGAGCGTAAGCACTCGTATGTGCACAAAATTGCTCTCAAATGAGAAGCAAAGCTGAGAGCCAAAAAATCGTTCAGTTGAGTGGAAAACGTCAAGCGAGGCGGAGCTGCGTCGGATGAAGCTAGATGAGAACGTAAATTTTTTCAGCCTTGATACACTTTGAAGAAAATGAATTTTTTATAGTTCAGGAATTTTTTCATCGTGTTCTTAACATTCAGTTATTTTTATTTTATAATATATATAAATTCAGCACATCATTGATTTGCACAATAGTTCTCTGCTCTGCACTGTAAATTTTCAAGATAAAAGAGCTCAAGATGATCTGAAAAGGCTCCGAAATGACCCATCCCTACCTCTTGGACGAGGCGTCGAGTTTTTGCGACATATCGATCCAGGGACATACCCAGTTCTAAAGAACAAAATTTTTCGGCTCTAAGAAAAATGTATGCAATTTTGTATGAAAACATCCACAACTGTTTCTCGCTGTGTAATGTGCACGCGCACAAATGCAATTAGTAATTGTAGTGGTGGCCGGCACTGGTTATAAGTCGAGAGTCAGACACTCGAACAAATGTTCTGAAACAATTAAGCATATATTACTATATGCAATATTAATATATGCAATTAAGTAAGTAGAGAAAGACGAGCGAAGAAAAAAGACGGTTGTTTGTTAAATGTTCTGCGCTTCTCTTTCTTTCTCATGCAATCAAGTGGAATTGTTCTGAAACATGTCCGTGTGTCTGAAGCGGGAATAAGCAACATGAAAGAAATTTGAAAAGCCAAAGCAAAACAATTGCACATGTACTTATATGTGAGTGTGTGTCCGATACAATAACCGTTGTTGCCGTTTGGCTAGAACTGTAGGTATTTCACAGTGCTGCCAGTTTAGGGGTTTTCCCCCTAGATTTAGGGGTTTTTCCTACTTTTAGTGGGTCGTTTAGGGGGAACAAATTTTTAGGGGCATGTTTAGGGGGAACAAATTTTCCTAGGAGAATTTTAGGGGCTTATGATATATATGTATAAACAAATGATGTGCGAAGTTTAAAGTGTTTGATATAGAAAATCTGTTAAATTTGTTGTTGTTCTTTCCAAATTACTTTTTTTTCATTTCGAATATTGTACTTTTTAGGGGGCACATTTCGAATCTGGGGGGAGTTAAGGAGTAGTTTTAGGGGGAGCTACCTGGCAACACTGGTATTTCACAATTTTGAAAATGCCAAATATTTTTAAGGTGTCATAAGAATTGAAACTCTTAAGTCTTTCCAAAGGCGATAATGTGTCACAATCACGCCACATCCGCCAATTTCGATTAAATATTCTTTTTCTTCTCCTCTCAGATCCCGGCGGCGTATACTATTTTTCAAATGTAATTTTCATTCGCGTTGGCACCATATACTTTTTTCCAAGTGATATTTTCATTCACGTTAGCAGTTGATCCACTTCAGCCAGCCAGCATGTATTCTTTGCCCAAATGAAGTTTTCATTCGGACCAGGGTCATCCACTCCTTTGCCTAATGAATAAAAAAAAATTATAAAACTTTTGAGAATTGTAGCACACAGATTGAAAAACATCTTGTCATGAAAATGTCATAGGGTCTTCATTGAAAATTTTCCGTGTTTAGATTAAGAGAGACACGGGAAGGAAACACATGAGAGTGACAGAGACGAAAGACAATCCACCTCCGTCACTCTCATGTGTCTCCTTCCAGTGTCTCGCGTTTTGTCTCCCTCTTTAAACGAGGACATTGGAGTATTAAACCCTCTTTCAAATTAAAATTTCATTTGAAGAAGAGTCTGTTGCAACGCACTCTTGCTTCTTTGATATTTTCACTAGAAGATCATTCGAAAAAGCACCAATTGCCCTCTTTACATATGAATGCTTCACTTCTTCTGTATTTATGATTTTTTCATGCATGCGATAATGTCCGGCTGGGATGGATACCTATGCCACCTCTTTGCATGTGCACCAATTGAAAAACTTAGCTTTTTTCAAATACTTTTCTGTCTAAAATTTGGCTACTATAAAAAAAGTGTTAAATGGCAGCTCTAGTTCCAAGCATTTGCACGAATAACGGCAAAAAATAAGTTTGAAAAGACAAAGAAAAACAATTTTGTGAATAAAATCAAAAGGATACTAACTGTTTCGGTGATAAGTTTTGTTAAGGAGTGCTATTTATTTTCTAAATTTGTGCTTTTTAACTCAAAAGAATGGTTCTATAATAGTACAACTTAAAAAATGTATTCGAAAAGGCACATGAACGCATTCCTCGCCTGCACGTCGGTTGTGAAACAACGTTAGAGATTAAATTAAATTAAATACAAGCCAGTTTCTTGTGTTCGTGCTTAAGTGAGAATGGATTTTAATCCTTAGTGATACACTCCTCCAGGTTTTTTTGGATTGTCCGTAAGTAGGACTCATTCACTAAACTTTTTTTCAACGTGCCTAACTGTGTATTTGTGAAGGAGTGCCGTATTCAGTATAAGTTGTGTAAGTTCTTTACTTAACTTAAGGTCTCGACGTGCGATGGTTCATAGCATGCGATCGAAAGTATGCGATAGATCGCAAGTGGAGACCGCTCATGGCAGATGGTATGCTATATCTCGCATGCCATCTATCGCTTGTGATGGGCTGTCACTTATAAGTTTTTTTATGTTCTCTTTTCTGCACGGATTCACCCAGAATGTAGGGTTTTTTTTTCTTTTTTGCTATTGATTTAACAAATCTTGCATCCCTTTCAATGTTTTGGCGCTTCTATGTAGCAAATTTTCTCGCAGAATGCCATCTTAAAATGCTCATCGCATATCGAAATTTGCCCACTTAAAAAAATCTCTCTACCTGCTGCCATCGCATACCATAAAATTTGACAGATGGTTTGCGATGATCCATCGCACGTCGAGTCGCAGTGCTAGGTAGAAGTACTGACGCACTGCGTGGCATGGCATGGCATGGCATAGAGAAAATTTGTAGTAAACAGTGACTCACAGCAAAATAATATGGAAATGAACCAGCCAGAAATAAGTGGAAGTCTCCAAACAATGGCATCACTACAGCTGTCAAATTAGCATAGAAATCTAAAATCTATAGAACGCTATGCCATGCTATGCCATGTTAATTTTTTGAGTGTCTGCTTTCATACATTTTCATTAGTGTCCGACCGAAGGTTCGGCTTCGGCTTCGGTAATCGGCATAATCGGCCAATTCTTAATCTTCGGCTTCGGCTTCGGCTGGAAAAAGCCGAATATTTTAGCCGAATGTTTTTGCATTTTAAGGGGACCTTCTGGTCTAGAATTTTTTGAAAATTGATTTTTTTTTTTTTATATATTTCGGAAGAATAGACTTTTAAGAATATGTTGGCAAAGTTTCGTGAAGATATTGACAATATTTGTTTTGCTACAGCCTTTTTAGAAGGTGGAGACAGCAGGCAGCGCGCTTGATCAAAGCAACTTTGAACGCGTTTATCTCAAAACCACTTTTTTTGACCTGGTGTGAATGAAAACAAAAAAACCATCGAACCGATTTGTCTGGAATTTTTATATATTATTCATAACATCAATGGCTATGGCCCGAACTAGAATTGAATTTTTATTTCAAGAACTTCATATTTTTTCATCAAAAAAATGGTAAAAAAAAAGGGGAGTTTTTGATGGTTGAAATAAAAAATTGCGCCATTTTGTCAATTAAAAAAAAAAAATTTTTATTCTTGTTCCTGCCATAGCCGCATTCGTTCTGATTAATAACATATTTTTGTTTTCGATTACCAGAACTGCCAAAATCTTTCACACCACGGAGGTACTTTTTCAAAGAGGGTCCACTTCAACGCCATTTTTAAAATACCAAAAAAAAAAAAAAAATACAACATTTTTTTATTTTTTGTCAATAAAGAATATAATAAGCCTGCATACTTAGAAAATCGTTTTTTATTTGGCTTAATACCAAAAAAAAATCATGAAAATACCCTAAATTTTCGTGCTCTAAACCAGAAGGTCCCCTTAATGGAAGTAAAAAATTCACGATAGATTTTCAATTGCTTCATTGAGACCTTTTACACTTGTGAATTATTGCCGTAAATTCTCACTTTGTGGGCGACTAAAGCGAAAGAATTTAGAGAAAATTTGAGCGATTTTTTTTTGTGCTTGTCAAATGAATAAAGACTGATTTTGTTTCCTTACTGTAAAATGTTTTGCATTCGGCTTCGGCCTTCGGTCTTCGGCCGAAGTCTTCAACTCTGCCGATTGTTCGGCTTCGGCTTCGGCTAAAAATCCACCTTCGGTCGGACACTAATTTTCATACATTTTGATTTCTATGTGACAGATGGCGCAGTGCGTGAGTGTTTCTACCATATATTACTATATATGTCACTCTCATAGATTTTGGGCGGGACAATTTGCGCCAGTTAGAAAGAGATGTTACTCGGCAGGCAAAAAAAGAGCGAGAGAGAAAAACTTTTGGTGAGTACCTAAGTGAAAAATGCTCATTTTGGTGGATACCCAAGACCGTGGTGGGTACCCAAGACCGTGTTGAAAAGAGCCAAAATAGAAACGGCTCCTGAGTGACATATATAGTTATATATGGGTTCTACCTTTTCGTTTAAAAGCGATGCCATTATGGTGTCGCATAGCAATGGCGTAATTGTGACGTCATAGGATGATTTTAACAATTTCACTGAAGTTGTTAATAACCTCAAAAACTGTAAAAAGAAAAAGAAGTTTATTTACTTCATGCTGATAAGTAGGGATCGGATTTTACATATGTAAAAAAATATTTAAAAAATATTCAAACATATTCGAAATATATTTAAAAAAATATTTTAAATATTTTGTTTTAATTTAAAAATATGTTAATCCAATTAGAAAAATATCTACAGATATTTTCAAACAGCGCCGAACTTAATCGAGATAGGTTTTACTTCAGTGTTGTAACAGTTTCATTTTTTTTTTGGACCTAGGTTCAGGTACAGTTGTTTGTAAAACAAATGTCCAGGTCCAAGGTACTGAAAATTGTACCTAGGTACAGTACCTAGGTTTTTGTGCCATTACAACTGTCTAATTTATAGATAGGAAAACAGAAAGACGCACAGTGCCGCGAAAGAGGCCAAAAATACCAAAAATTAAAGTTAAAATTGTTTTAAAATTTTGAGTATTAATAACAGGTTATACTTGTACTAAGAAAAATCAAAAATAATTATACCAATATGTTGAACCGTTTAAGCGTACCATGCCTCTGAAGTTGCAGTTTTCAAAATCTTTGGGTTTTTTATTTGACAGAGCTTCGAAAGTTGTCCAAATTTAATATGCTATATTTTAGTTGCTTGTGGTTCAAACATAATGATTTATATGTGAAATTAAAATTTAGGACCTATACTACCATGTGGTATTAATTTCTTCTTCATTTTTTGTAGTATATGCGAATTTACATTAAATCATAGCAAGGAGCTTGAAAATACAAGTAAAAATACAAAAAATGCATCTTCAAAATTTAATACAAAAAAATAACCCTAAATAACCTCTCCATTGATCTGTCAGTATATTTTATCAGAAGCTTTTCCATATTTCATTATTTAAGACATTCCACGGAGTGTTAGTGGCGATCATAGCACGACACAAATCATAATTAAAATCAGAATGTGATTTGCTTACTTCGACTTCATCATTTTTTTCTTCTTTACTTGATTCCTTTTCTAAAGCCAGCTTTTTGTGTGATTTAGTCTTAATATGTTGCTACAGCAAAGATTTTTTTGCTTTTAACCTTAAAGGTAACAAAAGATTACCTTTTATCTCATAATGAGCAATAGAAACCAAAAACTTACGATGCATTTACATAGCTAACAATATACTTGATCACCATTTTGAATCTCCAGGTACTCGCAGTTTATTATACGCAACCACTTCGTTATGAGATTTTTGTTTTTGCTCATTTTCAAAAATTTCCGGATTGACAAATTTTTTTGCCGTGTTGGTTAAATATTATATATTTTACTATGTCCTACTGCGCTTATATTGAAAAATATTTGAAAATATTCAAAAATATGTAAAGATATTTAAACATATTTTATATTTAAATTATTCAAAAAAATAAAATATATTTTAAATATGTAAAATCCGATCCCTACTGATAAGTATTAAAAAAAAACTTAATTGCAATAAAGCTAATAATGGGAGCGACTCTACTGACGACTTTACGTCGCAAGAGGAAGATACTGTAATTAACAAAGGATCATCTAAGGCCTCTCTTTCTGCCATCTTACAAAAAGAACACGTTGCACCTTTAATGAATTCACCCAATTTAAAATTTCCGATGCACAAAACAGGCCCTCGTCCTCTTTCTCCTCCACATCCGGTCCGTCGGACTTGAGCTCGAATAAAACGGCGCTATATCCACCTGCCTTCTGTGGCTCTCCATTTGTTCCTTTTGATTCATCTAACTGTGATTCCTCAGGATGCATCTTAAAAAATGCAACGTAAACAACATTAAGTCTATTTACTCCGTTGGACCTACATTGTTTAAGGTTTTCTTTCCATCCAATGAAAAAAATTGCATTAAAACTATTCAAGATGCTAACGATTGTGTCCATAACACTGAGCTGAAATCTCGAAATATAAAAGCCTTCATCCCCAAATTCCAAAATCACATCGGTTATCCGATTTAAAAGAAAAATGCATATAAATATCACCGACCAATTTTCACCTACATTAACAATTAAAATCGGATTTTTGGGCGATACAGTTCCCAAGTAAATTATTATAGACAACACATACGTTCGTGTAGACTTGCTCGTTCCATATCTCAAACAATGCAGTAAGTGCGGGAGAATAGGCCACCTGAGTTTCGCTTGTCGCTCCAAGATAAGATGTTTAGCATGTGGTAGCTCGGAATGTGGGGGTAGCCCTAATAACCCTAGTCCCTGTGAAAAAAAAGTGCATTTTATGCGGCGTGTGGAGGAAAAAACAAGACATTAATATAGTCAAAACCAGAACTACTGGGTCATAGGAACAATCGCTTTAGGGGCTGTCCATTAATTACGTAAGCATAAAAGGGGGGAAGGGGGTTCGAAAAATCTTACGCCTGCTTATAAAGGGTGTCTGATTTATACTAAAGTATGCTTACGAGGGGGGGGGGGGGGGGGTAAAAAATGGTCAAAATCGCCCTTACGTAATTAATGGACAGCCCCTTAGCCTACTAGATTGTAATGAGGATGAATTTCCCAGTCTTTTGCCGAACGAAAACAGCCATAATAAAGAAGAATTTGTCAATAGATCAATGACCAATAGACCATATAGTTAAGTCGCTCGCCAGCAAGCTCTAGCTCGCAACCTAAATCGGAGAGATAACTCTGCAAACTCTCGCTATGCGAGTCAGTCCTCCACGGTAAGAACTGGTCCGTCACAAATTGATTCCTATCGCAAAATGCCCTCCTCTTCTGGTACATTTCAAGAGCGAAATGTCTCAATTTCCCATTCCAACTCGGTGTTAGCCCATGACTATGAAAAAATCCTTACAGACCTTTTTAAAGTTCTGCAGATAATTTGCAACAAACTGGAAGATCGCAACCTCTCTAAAGAATTGAACGATGTGAAAAATCGAATGTCATCAGTGTTTCTAAAAAAGGACAATGGTTGCTTTCGCAACCTTCAAGCTCAGGTTACTATGAAGATCGTGCAATATAACTGCCAGTCGATCAAAACCAATATTGACGCGTTAGATATTTTTTTAAATGATCTAAAAGCCGAAATTTGTGCTCTTAGTGAAACGTGGTCCTTAGGGGCCTCCAGCCACAGAAGTCTTTGCAATTTTAAAATGGTAGAAAAAAATAGAGCGGATGGTTACGGTGGAGTGGCCATTGTACTCCAGGAATCCTACAACTTTACAAGACTGAAATACGATCCCACAAATGACATTATCATAGCACAAACCACCAATACCAATCCAACTCTTACAATCTGTAGCCTGTATCTTGAACCTAACATACCTATACATGAATTTAAATCCACCATCTCCGAGTTACTTCAATTTCTCAATGATAAGCCTCACGTGTTCCTTTTAAGAGATTTTAAAGCTAGGTGCGCTGCTTGGGGGTGACTATGTCTCTAATCAAAAAGGCCACTTCCTTCACCAATCTATTAGCAATTCCAATTTCTGGGGTCTAAATGACGGCACGTTTACATTCAAGAAAAACTTCCACTCTGAGAGGGGATCAGTCCTGGATCTCTTTTTCACCAATGCCCGCATTCCACTTCGGTGGAGTGTTCATATGCACCCGCTGGGTGGTAGCCACCACCTCCCAATTATAATCTCAACTCAGGCATCGATCAGTGCTCAAAATATGTTCCTTTCAAAAAAAACTTATTGAATGCTTGGGCTCAATTCACCTTGAACCTAACTTTGACAACATTCACGCTCAATTCCAAAATTACATTTACTCATGTATGAGAACTGTAAAACACCACTAGATTAAGAAATGGTGGAACAATAATCTAACCAATCTTTATAAAAAACTCAAAGCTGCCTTCAGGCTTGCATGTGTTTCGCTTTTTGACAGCAACCTTAGGTATTACTTCAAGCTCCGGAACTACTGGAAAAAGAAGATAAAAGCGGGTAAACGACTCTCCTACTCCAACAAAATTGAAGAACTTTGTGACTTTAGGAAAGAACATTATGCGTGGTTTCCTGAAAACAACCTTGCGTATCTTCAGTTGCTCAAGCAACAAGTACCCAACTCGTCTCTTATGCTACTAATACATCTAGATCAGCCGACAACTCCCTGGCGTTCACTTATGATGAGCTAGTTGAAACAATCCAATCCAAATCCAACAAAGTTCCGGACGGCAATGACAAGGTGACTTATTACATGGTCAAAGCCTTGTCTAGTCAATCGCTCGAAAATCTTCTTATTGCCATAAACAGATCATTCCTTGAAAACAACATCCCCGATTATTGGAGAATCATCAATATAGTGCTAATCCCAAAAAAAAGATAAAGACCTATCTGACTTCGCAAATTTTCGTCCCATTTCCCTCATCCCAGTCTTTCTTAAAATTACAAATCTGATGCTAAAAAACAGGCTTGATCACTTCATTGAAAGTAATAACAAAAAGTGCCGAGAAAACAGCCGAGAAAAATTCATCCTGGCAGTGTACAAGAAATTCTTAAAAAACACCAACGTGAAATTATAATAACAACATCCGACAAAGGAAACAAAACAGTAGTATTATACAAAAAGGACTATATGGAAAAACTGCAACACCTCTTAGATGACAACTCAACGTACAGAAGTATGCGAATGGACCCCACAAAGAAATTAACAAAAACAAATAACAAAATCGTCACCGATTTATACAAAACACAACAAATTGAAATTTTCTCTCCACTGCGAGACTGTATGGACTACCAAAAGTTCACAAAGAAGATATGCCTTTAAGACCCATTTCATCGTCGGTGAATGTACCTTGCTACAATTTGTCAAAACATAGGAACAATTCTAAACAACATAATATCAAAAACATTAAATACGAAGAATTCAACTGAGCTTGAAGAGGAAATCAAAAATATAACATTAGACGATGAACATATCCTGGTATCCTTTGACTTTATTTCTCTATTTCCCAATATCCCAACTTATTTAGCTATCAGGACAATTATGGAAAAATGGGATGAAATAAAAAAATACACAAACATAAAACGGAAATTTTTTTTGGAGATACTGGAATTTTGCCTCAAGGACAATAACTATTTTATTTTGGACAACAATATATATAAACAAATTTTTGGCATGCCGATGGGAAATCCACTTTCCCCAACATTGGCAGCAGGCACGGCAGAACGGCGTTTACATGGGGTAGTTGTACCCACTCGAGATTTTCCGAGTGGGTATTTTACCCACTCGAAATTTTCCAAGTGGCTATTTTACTCAGTAAAAATTTCACGAAATTTTTGGAATGCCAGTTTTGACAAAAAAATTTTTTCCAATTTTTTCATTTTGAGTTAATATGCAATGTTTCCGTAGAGCCTGTATCTTTGCGTTAATAAAGAATGAAAAGCATTAAACGACATAAGCCAAAACTACCAAACGGAAGTATTTGGAAAATACTTGGCCGCGAAAATTTAATACGTAAAAATTTTACCCTAATAATTGTCTTTTTAAATAAAATGTTATTCTATTATTTCGGAGGCATTTACTGCATGTATGATATGTTGTACATTCCAAGTCGGAAGTTAATACGTTTGGCGGTTCAAAAGTTATAAGTATTTTTTTCATTTTTGGAGGTAGGAGTGGGCGGATCACGCCCATATTTTGCAGTAATATCCCAATGAGTGAAAGGTATGTACGTTCCAAGTCCGAAGTGAATATGTTCAGTAGTTCAGGAGTTATTAGCATATTTTATTTGTGGGGGAAGCAGTGGGCGGATCACGCCCATATTTTTCAATAACATCCCAATGGGTCCAAGGTATATATGATCCAAGTTTGAAGTGAATGTGTTCAGTGGTTCAGAAGTTACGAGCATTTTTATATATTATATGTATGTAAACAAATGCTACCGCAAAGCATTTAGAAAGAAAAGCTGATGCAATATTGTACATGCGTACATACATAGAATACATTCCGCATTCTTGGAAAGGCGCGCCGTCGCATATAGAAAAATGCTCATAACTTCTGAACCACTTAACATATTCACTTCAAACTTGGAACATATATACCTTGGACCCATTGGGATGTTATTAAAAAATATGGGCGTGATCCGCCCACTGCTTCCCCCACAAATGAAATATGCTAATAACTCCTGAACTACTGAACATATTCACTTCGGACTTGGAACGTACATACCTTTCACTCATTGGGATATTACTGCAAAATATGGGCGTGATCCGCCCACTCCTACCTCCACAAATGGAAAAATACTTATAACTTCTGAACCACAAAACTTCGGACTTGGAATGTTGTATGTGTGTACATATAGATGTAGGTACATATGTACATATCGTTAGCTTCGGATAGAAAGGGCGTATCATTTGTTTTTTCAAAAATAAGATTTTTAATTTTACTAGTGGTCCACTCTGAAATGCACCCCCAAAAAAATATAAAACCAAGCCTAAAACACAATTTTTTGTATTTTTAAATTTTTATAAAGGTGATTTCGATAGCGAAAGGTTGCTAAATGACCAAGTAATGTTTTTACAACTTTTAAAAAGACAAAAAGAAGAAGCGAACAACTTAAGAGAAGTTGTAAATTTTTTAAAAAAATACAATTGGGCTATAGGTCTTCTTCCAGAGTTTGTTCGGTTTGTTCGTTTACTCATTACAATTCCAGGATCATCTTGTTCGAATGAACGGAGCTTTTCCGTTCTCCGTCGACTTAAAACATATTTAAGATCAAAAATGTTGCAAGATCGGCTCAATAATGTTGCCGTTTTACATGTTTATAAAAATTTAACCGATATGCTTGATCTGGAAGAACTCCTAGATGAGTTTATTTTAAAAAATGTTAAACGGAGTGCAACTTTTGCATTAAAAAATTAAAATTGAAAGGAGTAATGTATTTAATTTTTAAAAGCCAAATATATACCTCATCGAGCTTAAGATTATGTTATTTTTCCATATTTAGCTTTAAAATGAAGAGTATACTCAGGAATTATTTTAGAAATAACTATTTATAAAAAGCATATAAACATATTGCATGTTATTTTATGACTCCAACGAAAAACTACATATACAGTGCAAGCTTGTAAATGAGAGGGAAAACACGTTATATGTTTAAAAGCTTCTTATAAATATTTATTTCTAAAATAATTAGTATGCTCTTCATTTTAAAGCTAAATTTGGAAAAATAACATATTCTTAAGCTCGATGAGATATATATTTGGCTTTTAAAATTTAACAAGAGGCCGAAAAAATGCGGAATTGTCTTTAAGTTTTTAATTTTTTTTACATGAAGTGCGTTAATTTTTGTTATTAAATGTATAATATGAAATAATATTTTTAGTATATTTTATTGTACTTGACTTTGTAACGAAATCATGGGAATGTTCAATTTAAAGCTAAATATGGAAAAATAACATAATCTTAAGCTCGATGAGATATATATTTGGCTTTTAAAATTTAACAAGAGGCCGAAAAAATGCGGAATTGTCTTTAAGTTTTTAATTTTTTTTACATGAAGTGCGTTAATTTTTGTTATTAAATGTATAATATGAAATAATATTTTTAGTATATTTTATTGTACTTGACTTTGTAACGAAATCATGGGAATGTTCAATTTAAAGCTAAATATGGAAAAATAACATAATCTTAAGCTCGATGAGATATATATTTGGCTTTTAAAATTTAACAAGAGGCCGAAAAAATGCGGAATTGTCTTTAAGTTTTTAATTTTTTTTTACATGAAGTGCGTTAATTTTTGTTATTAAATGTATAATATGAAATAATATTTTTTGTATATTTTATTTTACTTGATTTTGTAACGAAATGATGGGAATGTTGATTTCGTGGGAGCTTTGTATACTACTCCAACGCAGCAATACACCACCCTTCCCCCTTCGAACTACTACCCACTAGAGGTGGAAAACAATCAATGTTAACATAATGGTAAAATTAATAAATAAATGGTAAAAATAAATTCCATTAAATTAAATTCTAACAAGCTTAGTAGTTGATGAAAAACAATAGATTGTCGTAGAACACCATCAATAGGGTAAAACATTTAAAAACATCGTCGATGTATCCCACAATCGTGCACTATTGATGGTTTCTGATAACTAACAATTTTTTTCCATCAACTAAGGTTGTTAGAATTAAATCAAACTTAATCTATTTTGCATTTTTAACTTTCTTTTCATTATTATTTATTTTAACTTAAAAACATCGATACTATCGATGTATCGATGTTAACATCGATTTTTTCCCACCTCTACTACCCACTCGGGAAAAATCTGTTCTGCCGTGCCTGATTGGCAGACATAGTATTGGACAAACATTTAAACGAAACAATAGCCACATTTAAAAATAAAAACATCAATATTAAGTTCATTACAAAATATGTTGACGATATATTCGCAATTATAGATAAAAAAAAGAAAAAGTAAATCTTCAACCCACTTTAAATCCCACTCAGTTTATGAGCGCACATGTTTTCTCTCTTTGGCTGGAGTGCGAGGAAATAAATTATTTCCTAACCTTTCTTGCCTTGTGACCTAGTGGAATTAACTTCTACCTTTAATAAACTTCGAAATTAACGAAAAACTTCAATTGGGCTATAGGCAGAGTGGGCGTTTAACACATACAAAATATTTTTCAATGAACAGCCTTTCCATTCGCCTTGGTAGAAACCTATGTTGAGTTAAAACTTTGCAAGCATCGGCCAATAATTTGCCTTCGACAGTTTAAAAAATTTTATCTTGTGGAAGAACTCCAGTGAGATGTTCGGGAGTGCAATCATAAATTATTAATATCCTATCTTACATTTTTCAAATTATACCCTATGAGTTGATGTATTTTTCCTATTTGCTGTAAAATGGTTACTCAGGAATGCTTTACGCTATTTTTAACATTAACATCTTGCAGAAGATTCAACGAAAAACTTCATTCATGTGCGAGCTTGTAAATGAGATGGGCGGGCTCTTATAAAATTTATTTCTAAAATTTCATATGCACTTGGTAACCTTAATGTTGGAAAATTAAGCTTCATACTCACTGGTATATATTTGGAAGTTGACGAAAAATCGAATTGTCATTTAGATTGGGTCGTTTTTACATGAAGTGCGTTTGTAAGCCTCATAGTTGAAATAAATTTTTCGCTAACCTTTATTCGCCTTTGTAGAAACATAATGTACAATTTAAAGCGTAAATATGGAAAAAAACTGTCTTAAGCCTTATATATTCGGCTTTTAAAATGTTACAAGACGAAAACTTCTTAAGTTTTTAGTGGGCTGCATGAAGTGCGTTTTTGTTGCATAAATGAAAAATTTTCTCTACACCTTTCATTCGCCTTGATTGAACACTATGTTGCGAATTTGAAGCTTCTACGCCTAATTGAAAATACTATCATAAGTTACGATAACCCTTATTTGTGGGCTTATTAAATGTGGGCGTGGCTCACGGAGGGCGGACGTCCATTTATTTTCGAGGATATGTCCCTTGTTGAAGTTTACCATTTTGTACACCAAATATCAATGGAATGTGTTGAGTGGTTCGCAAGTTACCATCATTTTACTGATTTAAACACATTGGATATTCATTTGTGGGCTTGTGGCAGTGGGCGGATGTCATCCCACCTTCCCCTTATACTCCTAGGGAAAATCATACTACGGAAATCCCGATAATACCTGTGTGCCAAAATAATTCGACTTGATTAGGTCACAGCTCGTTTCGGAAAAAGGAGATTCCGACCACACAGACGGACAGACGGACAAGACACGGACGACGGACAGACGGACATGACGGTTACAGACGGACAGATTTTTTCGGACAGACAGTGTACATAAGTAACTAAATCGATTTCAGTTTTTGATTCTTTCTTTTGATTTCATTAAATCTATATATATATGTACTATTTTTTCCACTCTCCCCGGAAAGCTTAGTTCTCCCCTGTTGCACAAGATTCGCAACTTAAAAACATCAATTAAAATAAAACCATATCTCAAATGCTTATCGCATTGGTATAAAAAGACAAGGTTGAAATACTTCAAACACTTAACATTTTTCATCCCAAACTACAGTTTACTGTAGAACAAGAGAAGGACAACAAATTAGCTTTCCTCGACATGGAGATCCGCCGAAAAAATAACAAATTGATGTTTAACTGGTTCTGTAAGCCGATTGCCTCAGGAAGAATCATAACTTCTATTCTAATCACAAAACTTCACAAAAAATAAACACAGCGAAAAACTTAATAGATAAAATCAACATGATAAGTGACCCTGTATTCAAAAATCAAAACGAAACAAAAATATTCAATGATGGAAAGTTAACCATCGAAACGTTGGGAGATAATTATGGACTGAGTTTTATAAACCTTTCGCATACAACACATCCGGACCAAAAAAAGCCTGTCAAACAGATTTTACATACAATTATCTTGGTCGTCAAAATACTTATTCAACAAAGTGATGATGTTCTCCGTGGACATCAGCAATGCGTACAATTATGTTAATATCTCCATGCTTAGGGCGATCTTTCTCAACATTGACGTCAACCCACACTATGCAGATTGGATAGTCAACTTCCTTGCGCTCAGGACTCTCAAACTTGGTGACTCGGGTAATAATGTGTTTGACGGCCTCTCGCAGGGCAGCTGCCTTTCACCTATTTTGTTCAACATCTACACCAGTCCCCTTCAGAAGATTTCTAACAGTCATACTTCCGTATTCCAATATGCCGATGACTTTATCATCATGACTTCTGATTGATGGCTAGGGCATCTAATATCCTACAAAATAAAAATCATGAGTTCGTTGCAAAATGTTCTCAACTCAACTTGTCCTTTAATGTTGAGAAAACTAAGCTGCTCAATATCTCCACTGGTGCAAATTTGAGTGAGAATATAATCTTTGAAAATTGTTCCATTCCAGTCATATGGGAATCGTTTTTAATGAGAAAGTTGACGCTTTGGCTAAAGAGGCCTCCACTCGAGGTTCGCCGATAAATGCTGCCCTTTCGGCTTCCGAAGCTTATTCCCGTATTGAGAAAATAATTAAAAACAATTGGTTTAATGAGTCAGTAAATGAGGACAGGAAGTACAACACTGGCTACTTTAAGACCTTCCCAACTAGTAAGTCGAAACCGTGGTTCTACAAATCCCCGTTCAATACCAAGATGATGAAACTTTTGAATAGATTCTTTAGTGGCTCCACTTATGACAGTGTCTTCCTCTTGTCGATCAAAGTGAAAGAATCTGCAGTCTGCTCCACCTGTGGTTTATTGGACTCTTATGAGCATGGCATATTTGAATGCCCTAGTTATTCTACAATCAGAAAGAAATAGGCAATTTTTTGCAAATATAACAGTCGGTCCGACTTTTTGAATGAGTTCAACTCTGAAGATTTGTCAGAATTGGTAAGATTCTTGGAGGAATCGCGTATTGAATTTTATTTTAACTTTTTTTTACCAAAGAGCCTCCGTTCATTTCAGAACACTTATTTACGTTTGTTTCGCAACCAAGTGTCGTTTACGCAATCACATCGTCTCTACACCTGTTTGCTTGCAATTTACTCTGCCGTCTTTGCTCTGCCTGCCGCATTGAGTTGCCCAGTCATCAGCAGCGACAGGACGTTCTTTCATACCGGATTTCCTGTTAAACCGCCTTTAAGCTCTGCAAATTTTACTGACAACGGTCACATAAACGTTGGATCTGCACATCAACAATCCTGAAAATTTTCTGGCATATGTGGACCGGATAGTGTCCCAGCCATTTATTCTATATTAAAAAAAAGGCACATGAAAAGATTAATAAAAACTGAAGAAAAAAAATCTTACCGAGAGAATGAGAATACTGGTACTGATGAAGACGCCATAATTTCTATTGACGGCTTCAAAAATATTGGCCAAAGAAATGGGAAAAATTGAAATCAGAGTAGACAGCATTGATGTACAACATGAAGAAATCTGTGAAACAAATGGTTATTCCCAATTTCCACACACAAATTTTTCTTTCCAAATAATCGACTAAGTAGGCGAGAACGGCAAGGGGAAGAGAAGAAATGTCTCTTCGCCTCACCCGTCATCTAATAACTAAAGAATTTCGAAAGAAAAATTTGTGTGTGGAAATTGGGAATTAGCGAAGAAAGTAACGAACGAATTTTCAATGACATCGCATGGTTAATTTTCGTCGTCTCTGGTAATTGGTAGAAATGGGCTGTATAGATTAGATCCGTCGCTTACCAATGTCTACCATATCCCACTGGGTAGTTTGGATTTCATTTATACAAAGGTAAATCGTTATGCTTTTTCAAAACAGTAGACCAGAATGTCCAAAGGCGCAAATAGGAAAAGAAATTCAATAAATAAAATATCTCGCCGATAGAACAGTAAATAAAAACTTTCCAAAGGTGATTAACAAAAAAGAAGGATGCTTACGTATGAAAATACTAATTTGTACCAGTAAAATGTTCATTAATTCTTATAATCATGATGGGCTCAAAAGTTTAAGTATCTTATACTTTTCGCAATGCAATGCGCTATTGATAATTAAAATAGTCATTAAAAAAGAACTAGTAGTGGGGAAAAACTATTATTATATTCCTACTCCTACTCAGGCGGGATTAGAACACCCGATGTTGGATGCAAATTAAAAAAAAAAACGAAAATTGTATTTCTGATCTTTATTGACATTTTCAAAGATATATATAATTAGACAGATTAATAGTTTTGCATTAAAGTAAATCAATTAGACAAATGTCATATAGAGGCTTAAAGGACAAAATAATACATGAAAATATAAAGGCTTTTGGTACAAGATTATTTATTTCTTATATTAAAACCCAGAATCCCAAAAAAAATCAAAAGGAATAACCCACTCGATAACATAATAGACCAGATCACCTGTGATTTACGATTTTCTGATAAAAGCTACAATCGAATGATAGATATTGGTCATTAGGATCGGTAAGAAAATTATAATTTAGAGAAAAGTGCTTATAAATTGGTTACTCAATGTTTTTAAGATAAAATATTTTGCTTCAATACATATACATATATGTGGATAATATAATTTTTGTTTTTTTCTAATTCGTTACTGCACTATCTTCGCTGTGTTTCATGCTATCGACGTCTTTTGTCAATTTTTCCTCTGCGACCGCAGGCTTTTTATCCTGTAATTGTCAATTGCCAGTATTACCGATATCCTCATTGATAGCTAAGGTTTGCGTTATGAAGTCCTGATCTGCAACTGCTTCAGCTAGGGACTTTAGAATCTCATGTAATTCCCGTGGTTTCATCTTTAATTGTGGTGCTAGCTTATTAATGTGTTGTTGCACGTGGTCTGGGATCTAGATTCAAAGGGTAACACAAGAAATAAATTAGCATGGGAAATCTTTATTAGTATTTATGTGGGGAATTAATTGGTTGGTATTGAAAAATTTACCTTATTTGAATTCTTGAAGACATTGAACATGAATTTAGCTTTAACACGCTGTTCGTTTGACCCATCATAGAACATGGTCAGGTGTGCATCGTTACTATTCGGCATTACCGGGAAATAGATACCAGCGTAGACGCGTCCTTTTGCGTCACGAGACAATAACGAACGGAAGTTGTAAACCAGATTACGACGAACGGTTACATCGATTCCGGTTATGTATTGTTGTTCAACGTAGATGAGCGACGAATTAATTTTGACTTCATCGCCTCGAACTTCGCGTTCCATCCAGTCGACGAATTTATGGCTATGTGCACAATAGACATAGCAATAGTCTCGCTGCAAATGCGATTCCTTTGCCTGAGTGAACCAGCCTACGGAAAGAGAGATATGAACAAATTAGAAGTAGGTACATATGTAGGTATGTATATAGAATATAGTTGAATATTTAGAATCAAAAATTCATATGTATGCATGCATGTAATGTATCTTAAGCTTTAATGTACCTGTGTGTGGATAGACCTGGTCTTTCATCACAGTAACAGCGCGTCCAACATGATAGCCTGGATCAAGTATCATACAGCCTTCTCGACCAGCTATTGATATTTTCATAGCAACCATAGCATGTTCTTTTTCTACATTGGCATGAGGCGATTGAAGGCCACCAACTTCTTCATTGAAGAGTATGTAATCGCTCAAAGACGAAACCTGTTCTTCGCAAGATACCATGTATAGATAATGCTCCAAAATGGGGAAATCTTCAAGGATGCGTGCTATTATTTCCATACCCAAAGATACACACATATGATGGCGGCGATTGATGGGTATGTCATAAAATTGAAAGAATGATCTCAAATCGCAGCGACGTGTACGCTTAAAGGTTTTATAGAAATCCAAAAACAGATGCACTGTATCGTACGGGGTCTCCTGAAGCATATGTCTTAGCTTCGTCTCAATGATCGAATTGAAATCTTCATACTGCCATATTGTATCGAAATGTAATGTTCCCTTCGCATGTTCGCTGTATGCTGGTGTCCAATCGGGTAACGGTAATGGATGCCCCAGAGGCCAGACACCATTGACTTCATTGAATGCATTTAAATTGTAGCTATCTTCATCGGCCCACCACTCCTGCAGGGCACCGGCTGTTGAAACATTGGATGGCATTGGATGTTGCCACTTACGGTGCTGCTCCTCCAGTAGTGCACGTATGCTGTAGCATCGCTCCGCTGATGCATTCGACGTCAGATGTATGGATGCGACGTCTGCTGTGATGGAATTCCTCTTGGCTGTGGATGTGGCAAATTTATCATTTTCAGTGATAACACCAATCGCACCAACCGCTCCATTGTCCACCTCATTGCTAGCACCACCACTAATACGATTAACATCGAAAATGTCATCTTCGATTTCATCGTCATCGTCTTCACTGTTGCTGTTGCTGCTACTGCTGCTGTTGCTGCTGCTGCTGCTGCTGGTACTTTTGGTACTGCTGAAGCTGCTGTTGATAGCATCGTGGCGGTTAGTAGCGAAACTTGTTCGTCTTCGTGAACTTGATGAAGATTGATCGATATCATTGCTATTGCTCTTGTCTGCAATAACAATTCGATGTTCTTGATTTGTTTCGGATTGATCTTGATCAGGATCGGTCGTAGTCGTAGTCAATCCAACGCGAACCGAACCCGCCGATAACCCAGTTTTGGCACCACTGCGCTGCAATGACGAGCCAGTGGTGCATTCATTTTGTTGACTAGCATTGAGTCAACTTGGCCATTCGGCGCCCCAACGGCCAACCGTTGGCACATAGCCACTTTCGCAATCATTGAATGAAGCTTCTAGATTAATTTTGGCTGTTTTCGCGTTAGAAATATTCTCCTTAATCAATTGAGCAGTTGACGTAGCGGTTGAAGCGTTGCCACAATGCAGACTATTCCGGCCCTGCGCGCTTTTGAACAGGAGGTCCGGCTCGTCTCCAAATATCGATGGTTTAGAAAGCTCTGCAAAAAGAAAATGAACAAAATTATATCAATAATCCTCAAAGAAATATTTATTTTTATGGATGTGTTATTGGTACATAATCATAAACTCCTAAGTGGTTTCGCTACGGTTTTGGCTTACGATATTTTGGAGCTGCCAGAGAGCTCATATCGGCAAAAGAGTATCCAATACGACAATTTTGACTATCCATAAAATATTGAACAAGAAATGAAAATGAAAATTTAAAAATTTTTTGTTTTTGATTGAATTTCAATAGAAAGCTCTGCAGAGTTGGTCAGTTCTGACTGTTTAGGGGAATCTCCCCAAAGTTAAGGGAAATGACAGATCTTTAGAGGAGACCTTCGAGAGAAAAATCTTTAGGGACATTTTCAAAATTTAGCCTTTAGTCTATCTGAGGTACATTCAGAGATTATATGTATGCCTGGTATCCTGGTATAGCACAATCAACGGAGCATTCGATTGTAATTGATTCGATATTGGTATTTACATATTTGGATGTTTTATATATTATATTTGCAGGAATCCCTGCACTATTGCAAATCGGATATTGTAACGAAAATCATTCCTAACCGCGCTCTTCCGGCTCACGCCCCAAAATCAAGATCGACTCCGAAGAGTCGCAAAAATAATCCATTTCTTGGCAGATTTATAATACAGTCCATTCGAGCTGTCCCCCCCGCCAGAGCACGTATGTATGAAGAAAGAAAGAAAAATAAATGTTATCTGTTGCTAGCTACAATATTTGCTAAATTTCTTTATCATTGACAATAAATTAAATGGTTTTTTTTTTTCTTTCTTCTCTCAAGGCCTGACGCTCAATACTGATTAACCCAGATGGCAGCTTTTGTTGGACCGACGACCCTCGTTTAGTATGAAAAGGTATGTAGGTAAGCAGTGTCTAAAAAGCCCCCACTCATCACGTTCGAGAGTCTCAACTCGTGTTCACATTGAATTAGATACATGCACATATGAATGTATTTTTCATTTCTCTTTCACAAAGAGAGCAGAGCACATGCTTGAGGCTCTTGGAGTCTTATCAGTTTTCAAAGTAATGCAATTTTTTTTTATTTGTTTATTTATTTTTTTTTTTTGTGGTGAGAGGGATTGTTTCTATGGCTTTTTATAAGATTATATAGGTCAATATACTGCTTTGGAGCGAGAGAGAGAGAGAGAGAGAGAGAGAGACAGTAGCTAATAGAAGATACAGTTGCGTGTCGGAATTTACCGCATGGATACTTGTGGCGATATACATATGCATACAAATCTACGCTAAATAATGTAATTCCAAGAATTTGTTTATTGTCCAATGACTCATGTCTTGGGATTTCTATTGTGACGAAATTCTTTGAATTGAATTACTTATGGTCGAGGAAAATAATTTTTCACATGATCATACATAGGTACTTATTGCTCAATAGGAGTCGTCTTCTGTTTTCAGTTCGTTTAGGAATCGAAGAGTCATATGGCCCTGCAACCCGGCCAATTTCCTAAGAAGGACTGGCCTTTGACCTGTCTAAATCCTGCCGGTTATATTATGGCAGGTCGCTCCATCGAATTCGGCTAGCCGGCGGTCGGTAATCAACGGGTTGTTTTAAGGGTAGCCTGTAAATGATGCTTTCACCAAACTTAGAAAATCAACTAAGAAATTGGTTTTTTTTATTTCCCTTATTTTACTATCCTAAAACCAGACAAAATTAGGAGAATTGACCTATGGTCCGTTGTATTGCGGACCGGTCCTTCTCCAATGACAGGCCCATGTTAAAAAAGTCAGCTGAATACATTAGAAGTGGAATTATGAGGGCACTAGTACTGGTAACATGAAGGACTGACCGAAGGCTATACTTGGGTCAGTCCATATTACTGCAGGGTGCTTCAATTAGCTGAAATTTGTGAATTTGTGCGTCATTGACCTGACTGTATGTAGGAAAATGGTACATAACTTCGGTTTTAAGTAGTCGTCGTACGTCTCACGTACGAGTATTTATTCCATTGTACGAGTATTTCGACGAGTGTTAAATATCACATAGTAGGTATATATTTTACAAATATTGCTATCAAGATATGATTCACTACGTTATCTACAAAATATTAAACGAATGGCAAAGCTGTTTCTATTCTTTTATTGATTGGTTTTTTCAAAACTATTTCGGGGTATTCACAATTCTAATGAGAACCTCTCGGGGGGAAACAAAAAAAAAAAAAAATAAAAAAGGAAAATAGAAAAACTAAATTCTGATCAAGTTGGAGACAAACTTATTTAAAATCATTTTAATTAGATTCTTGTGTTCAAAACTTACCCATACAACGGCCAAAGCCTCAATATCCAAGATTATTCTTCGTTTTGTTGTTCTTTGGGGGAATTTGTGTTATTAAATTTGTTTCGTTGTCCGAGCGGCTGTTTGTTTATTTTTTTTCCCTTTTTTAATTTGAAATCAATTAAACTTTTATATTTCGGTCCTTTTGTTTTTATATGCTAAAACGTCCTTTCGCGTTATTTGTCCTTTTATGGTTGTTATGTGAACTTGAGCTCAACTCGAAAAATTAAGAAAAAAAATTTAAGGATTAGTGCTCACTACACACACTTGTTTTTGGTATGTTTGGGTTTTTTGTTTGTTTTGTTGTAGTTGTAGTTGTAGTTGTTATCCGCTGTTACCTGTTTAAAGCAGGTCAAATAGTCTTAATAACGGCGAATTTATCGACATCGAAATGGAGTTCACGCTTTCGCGTTTACTCAAATTAAATGAAAAATCCAACGTGTCGATATATGTTTTGTATAAAAATATATATTTATATATATTTATATATATAAATATGTATATATCGTAACGAAATCCGATGAAGAGAATCGCGCCCAGCACGTTATTAACTGATCGAATGGCAGAAAGAGACTGTTCGTTGTAGTTCTACGCTCAGTGATCTTCGTTGACTGTTTGCTGGCGGCACTGATCCGTGAGAATATATATAGGAATCGGCTCGTATTGTTTGATTATGTGCTCACACATAAGTGCACACGCACACAGCGCCGGATACTCTTGACAGTTGTTTTTTTTTTTTTTTTTTTTTGTTTATCTTTTGTTTTCTGTTCGTTTTTTATTTTCTATTTTGAATTTCTGCGATAGTTAGGCTGTTTCTTCTAACGTTAACGTTGTTGTTTTTGCTTTTGCTTTTTCTATTGTAAAATTACGTTTTATTTGTTTTTGAATTTTTTATTTGAAGCGAAACGCAACAACAATGCCTTCGATATCGATAATGCCAAACATAACGGGCCGAAGACAATTTCGTACAAATGCCTTATTGCGCCGTAGAAAAAGAAACAGGTGTTTTGTTGTTGTTTCTTAATTGTGCATTTCAAGAGCACTCAAGAGCGAACTTCGTCTCTTAAAATGATTTCTTTTCGCTTTTAATGGAAATTTTTATAAATCCTGGCTTTGAGGAAATTTAACAAAAAAAAAAAAAATAAAAATAAATAAATAAATAAACAAATAAATTGTTAAATGTTTTTATGTAGGCTGATTCTTTTGTTATTCAAGCGTTTTCTTCTTCTACTGTTATTTCTGAATATTCGTTAGTCGGTTGGCTTGAGTGTTTTTTTAATATTTTTTTTAAGTTTTGTTTTTGTGAAGCGAATTTTTCACTTTCATTAACGAATTCATTAAATCAATTTGTTCAATTTCTTCTGCAACAGAAAATTGTGTACTTGAACACACGAACACTCACCTCCGTTAATTGTTCCCTCTGCTTTGCACGCTGCAATGAAAAAAAAAAATAAATTAATAAATAAATAATATGTAATAACATTTAAGGTATGTAAGTATTTTGTTTTTTTTTTTTTTTTGTTCGTTTTGGTTTCAATTCTAGAAAATTGTAAATTTTTCCTTACTGAGCAATGCGTTAAAGAGCGCTAATGAAGGGACTGCAATGGGGAAAGGCTTTTTCTGCCTGTGGTCTGTTTTGTCATGATTTGGTATACATACATGGGCAATTCCATGCAAAACGGTCCTAAAGGTCACACCCGACACAGCCATTCTGAGCAGCAATTTGATAATTTCATTTCTTAATTGATGTTAAAAGTTTTCATTATTATAAATCCTTGAGAATCACATCCTGTTTGTTTTGATTATGAGCTAAGACCTATAAAAAAAAGCTTAACTGTGACGGCCTTAACTAAATGGAATTGCCCACCTATGTATATGTATGCATGTATGTATGTATGTATGTTTGTACATAAAATGGAGTTAATAAAATTGAGACGAGCCATGTGAAGCGTGAAGCCTTCTTCCAATGTGTTATTTTATTATTTATGTTATTAGTAGGTACAGTATACTCGGGATAACGTCGATCTTATATTTCGTCAACATTTCAAAACTTCAAAATGACCTGTAAGCTCTAAAAGGGCAACTCAAATTTGATAGATTATAAGGTTAAGAAAATCAGAGTTCAAAATTTGATTCTTCTGCGCATGTATACTTGTGACGTATGCAGATTTAAAAGTATTCTGATCGATGGAAATTATTAAACATATTTGACAGATAAAAAAACTTTCAAGACAACAAATTTTAATAAAAGAATTTATATTTTAATTATTTATAAAGTTAAAATAATTCTAACTTAGATATATTATAGCACTGGCTACTAGGGCCTTTGGCTATAAGAATTTATATGCTTACAGCGTTGCCACTGAGGTTCGACAAACATACTACCAATTTTAAACTTTCACAAAACCTGGTTTTTACATACTTATATCGCCCTTAAAATAAGAGATTCTTGTAAAATGATCAATTAACAAAAAAAAAAAAAAACATTTAATAACTTGCATTAATAGTAAAACTAAAAAATTTTCACAAAAATATATTTAAAAATTTACGCAACTTTGTGGCAGCACCAATAAAAACGCCGAAAGCGCTCGGATAGAAGTAAAATCTGCGCATGTCATAATCTTATATTCTATTATTCTTGGGTCAGCTTGGAATATTAGTAAATTTTAGTTTGAATAACAATTAAAATACGTATTGTATTGTCTTTTCGGGAATCGCCTTTTGTACATAAAATGGTAGTTTTTACACATTTTGTTCAATTGTTTTCTCGTACTGATCTATGTTGTGCGTATAAAATGAGCTCAAATACCCTGCAAGAGTTTACTTTGCAAGAAAAAGCAAGTATTCTTGACTTATTACAAAAAAGTGCAAGTGTTACTGCTTTAGCGAAGCAATCTGATGTCACAAAATCAACGATTATCAAAATGATCTCATGTAAAATATTTCCAAAAATTTTTTGAAACAAACATTTGTTTAAATTAGATTATAATCTTAATCATAATTAATAATTATTAATTGGTTTTTGTTTAAATACAATGAAAACCCTTAAAACTATAGTTACGAAAATCTTTTGGTCTAAAACGAGGACATTCATAATAACACTTGCGGTTTGAATTTTTTGACGTTATCCCGAGTGCACTGTATTATCACTCCTCACAATTTTGCTTGGGAACCACGAATGTTTTGCTATCGCTAAGAGGCCCAAAAGAAGTAATTTCCTTCGGGCACGAAATGGCATTTATTTGAAAGGGATTTACATATTCATGCAGAACAAAAAAAAAAAACGTTCTACTATCTATGATCAGCGACGTCTTAGGTTATGACGGTACCCCCGGGCACATCAAAATTTTGGGGTCCCTGTGGAAAAAAGTGATTCAAACGAAAACATTTCTGTTATAATCTTGTTTATTTTTGACTTATCTTGTTTTGGTGGTAATTTTCGGAAGGTATTTTTGCTTTAAAAACTTGGTTATTTTTTTCGCCCTAGCGAATGTATCCGGCTTTTTTGGGGTCCCGTGTGCCCGTATGGCAAAGACGGCGTAGGCTTTGATCGTACAAAAAGCCTCCGAACGAGCATCCGTAAATGCATTTCTATCGACATCACGATTTGAATTTAAGCCAATCAAGTTAAATGAATCTTATTTACCACGGACAGGCACCGAGTTAGAAGGCACTGTCCGAGGAGGAAATTTCATATAGATACATATGTATGTCAAACCAGTACTCCATTACTGCCATCATAGGGCATATTGTTTTTTTCCCAGAACGAGAAAAAAGCTGAATGATCGGTGCCTGACAATGGAAACAGCTCAACGCTTAAAGAGAGCACTACCTAATCGAGAGTCCACCGGTGTCACTGTCAAAGGCTAGAGACGCAGATAATCCTGCCACAGATCGATTATCTCGATGGGACTTTCTTTTTTTGCAAGCAAAAAGTTAGCGATTTGAATAAGTAGCTACGACTAAAAATCAGGTTTCAGATTACGTTAGAGAGGTTGTGGGACTTATGGTATGGCAGATCGTTTCATTTCGTTGCGCTGCTTGACGACGCTGTCTTGACGGGATATCAGCGGAAATGCCTATCAAAATGTTTGGAAAAGTTAAACGAGGGCAAATGGAGGAGTGTGGTATTTAATGGTTGGCGAACGTGCCCATTGCTGATTGTGTTTTCTCGTATGCCGAGATAAGCTCTTTTTGCGTCGTTAGATCTAAATTTTGAGTTGGTTCAAATAAATATTTGACTATTTAATACGTTTATGTAAATGGGCTTTTAAAAATGTTTTTGTTTATTTTGTATTTTTTTTTTTTTTTTTTTTTGTTCTTTTAGATAAGCTTGATTGCGTTAAATTATAATAGGAAAATTCCGAATCATGTGACTTAAAGTACAAAGTGTGTACATATATGTATGTAAGTATGTCAATTAGTTTATTTGATTAGTGATTGGATCTGCCTTAAACCCATCAGTGCCCTGCGCTTGCAAAGTATTGAAAACAATTGCAGCCCTATTCTAAATGAATATTCCCCGGGTGGGTTTTCCCTCGAAATTATTCGCCGCGGAAAAAGGAAAATTTCTAAACGTCAATCAATGAAAAAAATGTGATGATCTTTTCTTGAAAATGTTCATAATACTTGGTCCTTTAGTATTCGTTTCCCCAGTGTGCTTAGAAAGGCGGTTTTTTATTTTTCATATCCGCGCGGAAAAACTCCCGGGGAATATTTAGAATCGTTCTGAGTATAATTTCATTTATTAATCAATTATAATTTAATTCATGACTCTTTTGTTTGGGTGTAAAAGAAAATTCATTGAAAAATGTTGCGCATATGATTGGAAAAAATTGATTACAATCTGGAATGCTTCCAATAGCTCAAAAAAAAAAAAAAAAAAAACAAATGCAAAAGGGCGCAAAAGGGAATTAATTGCAAAAATTTATTTTCGTTTGTTTACAGAATTGGATTCTGTTTTCATGTTTTCAAAGAATATGAAGAAATCTGTGAAAAAATGCCACAAATTCGTAAACAATTGTGCAAGTTCGTTCATATTGCAATGTACAGTGGATGCTCTTTTCGACGATCTTTCCTCCATACAGATTTTTTCTCTATAACATAAATTTTCACTTGCATTATTTTTTGATGAATTTTTCCGCACATCTTCATGAATTTTGGGCTTTTCGCGAATTTATTTTGGGCTTCTTTGAGTTTCGCCTAAAAGAGTTTTGACTTTTGATTGTCACATTTATAGGCGTTGCCGTCGGTTTTTGCTAAATATTGCAGACTCTTCTTCAGAATTTGCATTTCGAACGATAGCGATCATAATAATGAATTGTTTTTCGCGTTGATTCGATTTCTCGAAAGTTCTCCGAGCGGCTGTTCGGGGCTCGTTTTGCCAATTCAATTTTTACGATTTCATCAGAACAATTTTCAAATTTAATAAAGGAATCCCTTTATTGCGCTTCAAAATATTAAAAATCAGACATTTTTATGCAATTATTTTTGAATTTCTCTGGTCTGATGTGTCTCGGCGGTGCACAGTAGGATCGCTTTATATATATTTGAATGCAAAAACTGTAAGAGAGCTCATAGAGGGATGAAAATTTGCATTAACAGTATTCTCCGGATATTGAGCACAGTGCAAGATGCATGAAAAAAAAGCGGGGCTTCTTGTATGGAAATTTAAGACAAATGAAACAAATTCGCGTGAATATAAACGGCGAATGCTTATATCCGGGATGCATATATACAGGGAGTACTGTATTATAATGAAATTAAGAAGGAGAAAAAACAACATCGCTGGGTATAGCATCTCTTTGTATAAGACAGAGGTGCGTATGAACTCGAGCAAATATTTCTATAGTAATCAGGGGAGGACTGGGGGTCAATGGGACCAACGGGCGTTCGAAAAATCGGGCCCCGTTACCTAAGAAAAGAAAAAACCGAACAGCAAAAAAAAAACCGGTAAAGTGGGGCTTTTAAGTTTATCTGAAATAAACTTCATCAATAAAAAAATAAAAAAAAATAAAAAATCCTTACTCCATGAGAATTGATCCCAGATACAGCGCACTGGGGGCCCACCGGGCATTTGTCCGGTTGCCGGGTGGCCCAGTCCGCCCCTGATAGTAACTTAAAGGACACAGAAGTAATACATAGTCGCGGAAGTCCCGGCTCACAAATGAATTTTTGGGAAAAAAAGACTTTCCCTTCCTGCCGAACTCGTTATGTATACGAAATGTTGCTCGATTTTCTGCTGAGGATGTTCCGTCAAGTACTTATTAATGATTTTCAGGTGAGGTGTTTAAGATGGCAGATAGCCTCCAAAAAAACTCCCCAACCTTTCGCTGTGGATATCTAGCCAACATGATTTCGCACATGTATTTAGATTGGACAAGTTTTTTTGTTTTTTTGGACTATGTACTTATGTATGCTTTTGTGGCTCTGGGATAGCGTAGGGGATGCGTGCTATGCTCTTGATCCCAGGGTCCGAGGTTCGATTCCCGGCACAGGCGAAACGGAGTGTAATGTTCCAAGCCTAGCACTGGTTTTTCAAAAATCGCATGTTAGGGGGCACACTACATAAAAAGACGTACACTCACACAAAACACAAGAAAACCTCATTGGTATCACAATGGGCCGATTAACGGCCTAAGTGGCAGCCACTTCAACCTACCTACCATGTATGCTTTTGAGGCTTACGTTATCAACTCATTAAAAATACTCGAGAGCACGATGATTAGGTTTACCTTTAAAAATGCAATTTTTTGTTGTTTGTTTGTTTGTGGAAGCCAAAACGTCACGATGTTTTACATTTCTAATTAAGGAAATAAGGAGACGTTTACCTTGATCAAGCTGGAAAACTATATTAATTATGATTTGTCAAACTTAGAAATGCTTGAAAAATTTTTGGGCCGTTTTTGGGTGGGCTAACCAGCCTTTAAGTCTTGCTTTTATTAACGATGTATTCGGTGTCGAGGGTATGTTGCGTTTGTACGTACGTGCGTAACGGCCATTTCAAATAAACCATACTGGTTATGCTGGCCACTCACGCTATACCGATCGAAGCGATTGGTATAAAGTATGTTGCCCACACACGACACACCGATCCGTAAACCGTCATTTCGCTCTAGTCGTCGTGCGGTCAACATGTCAGCTAAAATTCCTCCAGAAAGGCTTTACTAACATTTGCCATTTCTTCCGTCGATGTTTACGCGACAACGATTACAGAAAAATGAGAAAATGCATAGAAAAAAAAACAAACCAAAACCGGTTTGAGAGCATGCGAATTGAGAGAGTGCATACACCGCGCCACTCACGCGTCAACAAATCGCTGGTTTATGAAAAATTTCAAATACTTTCGATCGGTGCACAAACCACCCCTCCTCACACGCTTAAATTTTTGTCAACATGGACAAATCGCTTCGATCGGTATAGCGTGAGTGGCCAGCATAATGGCCATCGTCGTCAGGATATTCGAACTAGCCATGTTCGTCCGTCTGTCTGTCTGTTTATCTATTTGTTTGCTTGCTGAACGAATTGAGCTACAGTGTACTCTCCCCTTGCGGACACTTCTCTTAAGCGGACATATTTTTCGGTGCCGTAGGTGTCCGCTTAAGCGACAGTATACTGTATTTTGATGAAGTATTGTTAACGGATTGGCGGAGATAAGTGCAGGAACAAGGTCGACAAAGAGTTGGATAGGTGGATTTTTAAGGGTTCCTCCAGTACAAGGGTATGTTATAGGAATCCCAAAAACCGCTCCAAAATTTTATGTGTTCGAGATTGTATTCTGATGAAGTTTGAAATTTGTGCTTATTCAAAGGCTCTTAAGCCAGGCGTCCACAATCTGCACAATGCGCCGATTTTATTTTCGCAATCAATTGTGCGGGGTACACACTGCTGCCAGTTTTTTTTTTTAGCGTAATATTCCCCTGATTGTCTCAATACAAGGCCAAAATTCATGAAAACGTATTTTTGAAATATTGTAAAAGCAAAACATTGGTCCCATTAGGTTCCATAAAAATTTCGCTGACCACTTGTCTGGCCTAAAACTCCACTAAAGATCATATCGCACCCTTGCAAATAAATCGGCACAATTGAAAATATTTTTAATACATTTTTTTATGTTCGATTGAATTATTCCGCTAAACTGGCAACGGTGCCGGGGTATTGTGTTGTTAGGCTCACTTGACTATAACACCCTTACTGTGTTTACCCCGTTTGTTTTGATTATTTGGATTGTTTAAAAAATAAACCGAAACTGGAATTAAAAAATGTTAATCTTGGATTAAGCCGAAATAACTGTTTCTTTTTGTTTATATTTCCGGTAGAAAAACTGGTGAAACTGGCGTAGTCTGTTTGAATACCACAAAAATGTCAAGATGAGAATAGTATGCAGATAGACACTCAGAAAGAGGGAGAGAGAGAGAGAGAGAGAGAGAGAGAGAGAGGAGAGGAGAGAGAGAGAGAGAGAGAGAGAGAGAGAGAGAGAGTGAGAGAGAGAGAGAAAAAGAGAGAGAGAGAGAGAGAAAGAGAGAGAGAGAGAGACAGAGAGAGAGAGAGAAAGAGAGAGAGAGAGAGACAGAGAGAGAGAGAGAGAGAGAGAGAGAGAGAGATCGTAGCTAAGGTATGACATTAGACTTGTCATAATTCCATATTATAATGGGCAGTGTTCGGACTACGGAAATCCCATTTCGTAGTAGAAGACCGAAAAAATCGGAGTAGAATGAATTTTTGGGTAGCAAATTGGAATTTCTCATTTTCGAACAAAAAAAAAAAAAAAAAAAAAAAGGTCTACAATTTATTTGAAGCAAACATTTATAACTTACATTTACATATTACTTATATTTTTGGTCTCCATCAGTCAAGATTTAGATACAGAGACATCTATATGGAAAACAACAATTTCTTTGCGAACGAGGTAACACAAAAAAACTCGTTCTCATTACGTCTAAATCGTGACATAGACAAAACTATTTTGAGTTTGGTGAAGTGAAAAAATCGGAGTAGATTTGAGGTATAGGGTAGTGGCGGAGTAGATTTCAAAAATTTTTTAAAAACGGAGTAGATCTACTCCGATCGGAGTATAGTCCGAACCCTGATAATGGGATGGCTAATGCCAGTGATGACAATCAAATGATATCGGCATTCATTGGTCGGCATTTACAATTGATCCAAGTTGAGAATTTATAAATTTACCCCAAAAAATTTGTTTTCTTTTTCTCTATTAACAAAAAAAACAAGTAAGGGTGTTATAGTCAGGCGAGCCTGACAATAGAATACCCGACACAGACACACATCTTCAAATCATTTTTAATATCAAGAGGTGTTTAAGGCCATTAGAGGCCCCATATACCGACTTTTGATAGATTTTTTTTATGAAAACTGCCCCTTTGCCACGCCCACTTTTCCAATTTTTGTTGAACTATAAGCGGATGCTTGAATATACGCTAAAATTTTAAGTTTCATTAAAATATTTCGAAAAAGGCCGATTTTAAGGCAGTTTTGGGATTTTTGTGACAGACCCTAGTACTGGAGGTACCCCTAAAAATTGTCCGATCGTACTTGTTCTTACTCATGTCCCCGTGAGCACGCATACAAAATTTCGTCAAGATAGCTCAACTCTTTCGATAAGATAACTGTATACAGACGGACAGACAGACGGACATGGCTAAATCGAGTCTCCTGGTGACGCTGATCATTTCTATATATATTTTGTATGGTCTATTTCGACTGGTTCTGGGTGTTACACACAACCACACAAACGCAGTATACCCTCGACACAGAGTGTGTCGGGTATAAAAATACAACGCACAGGTAAGAATTGTGCTCGTTCGCTAAAACCTGAACTGAATTTTTCCGTTCTCTAAAAAACTCTTTCCGTTCGGCAGCCAGTGAATTTTAAAAAATTCAGTACACAGGTAGAACATATTGCTCGCGAATTAAAAAACGAACGGTTCGCATAGCGAGCATTTTTCGGTTCGCGAAGGGAATTTTTTCGGTTCGCGAACGAAATTTTTCCATTCTCTAAAAAACTCGTTTCCGTTCGTTGGCGAACGAATTGAAAAAATTCAGTTCGCAGGTATGGATTATGCTCGCGAATAGAAAAACGAATGGATCGCGTTGCGAGTCGTAAAATGAAGACGAACTGAATTTTTCGGTTCGCGAACGGAATTTTTCCGCACCCTGGTATTTAGCCACCAAATAATTCGACTTGAGTATTTTATAGCTAGATTGAATGTCCTCTTACGGATAAAATTTTGTCATATTTTAAGCTGAGGAAAAGGTATGTGTGCAATCGGCTGAGCCGATGTAAACTTCTTTACTTGCTTTTACTGAAATTCGATTTTTTACCACGTTTTCGATTTTTTTTTACATATCTGTATCTCGTTGAAAAGTTGTTGATGTTGAGTAGGAGAAAAGTATGCATAACAAATTAACCCAGAAAAAATGCCTCTAGCGACTTAAAACTTGCAAAAAAAAACTGCTCTTTTTTTTACCGTACTGCGTATGAGTAATGTAGATTAAGTATACGACGACAGGAGTAAATAAATTTATATATACAGTGCACTCGGGATAACGTCAAAAAATTCAAACCGCAAGTGTTAACGTTTACCAGACTTTTGACGTTTATGAATGTCCTCGTTTTAGACCAAAAGATTTTCGTAACTATAGTTTTAAGGGTTTTCATTGTATTTAAACAAAAACCAATTAATAATTATTAATTATGATTAAGATTATAATCTAATTTAAACAAATGTTTGTTTCAAAAAATTTTTGGAAATATTTTACATGAGATCATTTTGATAATCGTTGATTTTGTGACATCAGATTGCTTCGCTAAAGCAGTAACACTTGCACTTTTTTGTAATAAGTCAAGAATACTTGCTTTTTCTTGCAAAGTAAACCCTTGCAGGGTATTTGAGCTCATTTTATACGCACAACATAGATCAGTACGAGAAAACAATTGAACAAAATGTGTAAAAACTACCATTTTATGCACAAAAGGCGATTTCCGATATTCCTGAAAAGACAATATACAACGTATTTTAACCGTTATTTAAACTAACATTTTCCAATATTCAAAGTTGACCTTTCAGAGTTTTCAGGTTTTGTTGACGTATTAGAGCAGTCCATTTACTTATAATAAATAAAAAATTGTTGACGTTTTAGGATGTTGACGAAATAAGGAGTTGACGTTATCCCGAGAGCACTGTATATTGACAGTCGACTCTCGTTAATTAAAAACTCGAAAAGATATTACGAATTATCGAGTGCTTGAATTAACGAATGTCGACTGTATATATGTACATATACATATATCGCACCGTTGCTACTAAATCGGCACAATTCAAAATTTCGCATTTCTCGAAAATCATTCAATATCTCTTGAAACTAAGGAGAAATAATATTTTTTCTATACTTACATTACTCTCAATCGATTGCTGCATCTGTGAATATAAGCGTTAATTTTCTAAATGTTCGGTTTCTTACAGAATAATTTAATCGAACATAAAAAAATTGATTAAAAAAACTTTGAATTGTGCCGATTTATTAGGATAGGTCCGATATGTATACATACATATATAAATTAAATTTTGAATGATATTTTGTATGAAAACACTTTACACTTTTCCGCTTTTTTAATCTATTCACTTTTAAGGGAATAAATGAAGTGTCCTTTTTCGAACCCAAGCATCATATTTTCTATAAAAAGAAGCCAATAAAATTTTCCACGCATGTTATTCTCGTTCAACGAAATCAAAATCAAAGCAAAATGCTTTTAATATTTGTCCTTCTCCCTGCCGGTGGTCATCGAAGCTTCCATAAGTCACGTGGCTAGAATCTTATGGATCTGGTTGTATAAGTCACTTTTATTTTTCTGAGTGGAAATCTCCCACTGATTTTTTATAAGTACCAGGTATGTATAAAAAATATTAAACATTAAACATATGTACTTCGTCACGTTGAAATTTTATGGTGTAGTCCTTGTGCTGAGGTCTACACAGGAGAAGTTTTGTTTTACGAGTAAACACTTTTCGTTGTTTGTTAAGTTCACGTGGATCTCCACCAATAATGCCCAGCGCAATACTCTTTCATATATATATATATATATATATATGTAGAAGGGAGTATTTAGGTTTGTTGTTGCCAGTGCCGGTTTTTTCACTACCAGCGCTGAGCGGGGATATTTCTTCGGTACCCCATAACTACAATTCCCTTTTATATTTAGCGTCCTGGGTGGTTACCCACCCGTGCCCTACCCAAACACACTCTGTGTCGAGGGTATATTGCGTTTGTGTGGTTGTGTGTAACACCCAGAACCAGTCGAGATAGACTATACAAAGTGTATATAGAAATGATCAGCGTTACCAGGAGATTCGATTTAGCCATGTCCGTCTGTCTGTCCGTCCGTCCGTCTGTCCGTCTGTTTGTATACATTTATCTTATCGAAGAAGTTGAGCTATCTTGTCAAAATTTGGTATGCGTGCTCACGGCGACATGAGTAAGAACAAGTTCGAGAATGGACCCGATCGGATCATTTTTAGGACTACCTCCAGTACTAGGGTCTGTCACAAAAATCCCAAAACTGCCCCAAAATCGGACGTTTTCGAAATATTTCAATGAAACTTAGAATTTGACCTTATATATAAGCCTCCGATTAGAATTGCAAAAAAATGGAAAAGTGGGCGTGGAAAAGGGGCGGTTTTCATAAAGAAATTGAACAAAAGTCGGGTTATGGGTCCCCTAATGGCCTTAAAAAAACTCTTGAATATTCTTTGTTAGTGGTCCTGTTTTTGGTCGTGGCTCAAAAATTATTTAAACATGTGTGTCTGTGTCGGGTATTTTATTGTCAGGCTCGCCTGACTATAACACCCTTACTTGTTTTAGGCTAAGGCTGGGTACTCAACTGAACAGGGAAGTAAACTCCCATATAAAATGTATGGCGACGAACTGCAGCTGAACTTTTGCTAAAAATGTGTTTCTTGTTGCCATACTCAGAACGAACGCTACAATCGGGAGCCGATAGCACAGAAAAACGTTTGTTCGCAAATACAACCAATTTTATAATCAATAGGGGTATTCACAAAGGCGTCGGAAAATAGGAAAGTCGGAAAATCGGAAAATGTTGAATGCTTAAAAAGTTGTGCAAGATACAAAAAAAAGTTTAAAATTTTTTTAAGAAGTCGCAATTCTCCGATTTTCCGACTTTCCAACGTTTTTAACACGCCTTTGTGAATACCCCTAATATAAAAAATTCGTTGTTTAAACTCAGCCTATCATACTTTTCGTTGTCCCAAGCAATTCATTTCCCAGCAGCGAATTCGGCATAGATTACCAACTTCATTGATACAGTAATAGATGTTCAGGTAATGTGTTCGCATTACCGTTTCGCTCTTTTTGATCTACATGTAATCGATGCAAATAATCGAGCATCTTATTTATGCCAGCAGCGAATTTGACATCAGCTGGTAGTTGATGAGTGCTAGGTAATGGGCTTGCATAACCTTTTCGCTCTTTAAGAGCTAAATGACATCAATTACAAATAACACCCAAAATTCGCTTTCTTTCACCTAAAATTCGATGCGTATGATTGTTTTGCTGTTGTCTGCCTTAGGTTCGCATTCTGATCAGCAAAAATACAACCTGTCGTTATCTTAGTGGTTAGGGGCGGCATTGGCTACCTGTGAGTTTCGGGTTCGATTCCTGTTGGCTTTTCTCAATTTTATATTATTTTTCAATGATGTTTTTTTTTTTTTGAAATTTAGTTGTTGAAGAAAAAAAAGTTTTTTTCTTTAAAAACTTTTAAGTATTTATTTAATTAAAAAAAAAAATTGTTATTCTTTTACTATTATTTTTTTTTTTTGTTTTTTATGTTTTTTTTTTTCAAATCAAAAAATTCTTGGAGTGAAAATTTCCTTAGACAAATTTTCCAAAGCTCGAACAACCATAAACTCAAGTGAGCATTTGGACAAGCAAACTAAATTTGTTTGTTTAGCGTACTGGTTAAAGCGCTTGTCCACCGCGCTGGAAGACCTAGGTTCGAGGCTCGGCCGAAGCAAAAAAACTTACAGGTAAAGAGAGAAACAAAAAAATTGAAAAAAGGACAATAAATAAATAAAATATAATAATTAATAAAAATAAAAATAAGATTAAGAAAATAAATAAATAAAAAATGTAAAAAAAAAACAAAAAAAAGTTTTTTTTCGTCGTTGGCGTCGCTGCTGAGTTGACCGCTAATGAGCATAAGACAATGCATGAGAAAACGTTTTTTGGTAATGCAGCGTTGCTTTTACGGGTAACCTAGAATTCATAATAAAATCGTCCATTACCGTATACCTCCACGGTATTGCATAAGGGAGTCATAATCGCTTACCGCCTATGACACACAATGTTTAATGTAAGCAGGTTTTATACAGTGGGTCATTGATCCGGTAGTGGGTATGCCTTACCTCAGCATCGATGGAGCATTAATGAAGGGTGCATTACCTTCGCTGCTGGGTTGTTTTGCGACAAATAACACTAGTTTACAAAAAAAAAAAGCACAGACGAAATGATGGTTTTTAGACAAAATTGGGGTCGCTGATCACGAAAATGGCATCCGTTTATTTTTCCAAAGAATAGTTTTTACTCAAATTTTAGTGCCCTTATGTTATGTAAAAATTGGATTATTGCTTTCAGTAACATTGAAGTAGGCCCGATTGTTTTTAGTTCTCGGACGCAATGAGTAAATGTGGAAAATCTCTTATAACTCCTTTGGTTTTTAACCGATTTTGGAGAAATTTAATTTTTTATATACGCTAAATATCTGTTTATGACTTTTAGTTACCGAAAAAATTTTTAAAATTTTTGTAAGTACTTAAAAAATAAAATTAACTTTTGCAAATTAAAAAGAAAAACCTTAAAAAAGCAAACGCAAAAGTCTTAAATTCTGTAAGCTAGTGTTTTTTTAAACAAATATTTGTAGAATCAACAACTACATTTATTGAAACCCAAATTGATTTTCAAATAAATTTTTCATTTACAAAAAAAAAATATTTATATTTATATATAATATAATATTTAGGTGGATCGATTTTGTAACCTCCAATTGCCCTAGCAGAATATTATTCTGTTGCCCATACTTAATAATTATGCCGAAGAAACTATAGGTCAAATGTGAATTTTAACCTTCGGCTTTTGCAAACAAAGGATTTTCATGCCATATTCGACTTATTTTGGTCATCGTTGTTGGTGAAAACATCTCAAAAAGTAGAGAAACAATCACTTCAACGTCCCCCAAAACTCAAACCATTTAAAAAAAATTTTATATTTTCTTTAATAACTATCTTAAAATGGCCAATTTATGATGATTTTTCAAGCTTAATTTTATTATTTCTCATGCCTAAAATTATGCTATGAATCAAAGTAAGAAAAATTCAATTTAAAAACTTTTTTGATTAGATAGAAATTTCAATAATTTGTAGCATGCTTTTAGGCATATTTAAGATGGGCCTTCTTTTTGAAAATCGGAAGAAAAAAATTCGGCTTCGACCTATGGTTCCCAGGGTATTTTTTCTCCAAAAAAATTGTAGAACCTTATTTCACTAGGGCAATTTTCATTTTTTTTTTTTGTCGAACAAAACGATCCACCTTATTATATATATTATTATAATCGGCATTATACCCGCCGATTTACAGGCTACTGTATCGGAGGCAATGCCGTAGCTCGTTGGCATCTTTGGGGCCTGCCTTGAATTTTCAAACGTTCCGCGCCTGTGGCGCGAATCAAATGTGGTCTTTATCTCCAAGGCGGGAAAGGCCAGTCAAACCTCAACGAAGGACTTTAGACTAATCAGTTTCTCATCCTTTCTCCTCAAGACGCTAGAGCGGATCATCGACTGTCACATAAGGACTGCGACTCAGCGTACTCCAGCAGTGCTCAACATGCACATACCAAGGGCCGATCTACGGAAACGGCTCTCAGCTCGTTAGTGAGCTACGTAGAGAAGTCTCTTCACTGCAAAGAGTACACCTTGGCAGCGTTTGTAGACATACAAGGGACTTTTAATAATATAGACCCTATGGCTGTTATTAAAGCCCTCAACAAGATTCAGGTGGAGAATAACCTGGTAAAATTTGCGTACCAGCTCCTCGTTTGCAGGTACATAAACACTTCGATGGGTAATGAGCAGGTCCGGCGAGGGACATGCCGAGGTACTCCTCAAGGGGGCGTTCTGTCCCCTCTTCTATGGAAACTTGTGGTAGAAGACCTCCTTGGAAGATTGGCAGGATCAGGTTTCAAGGTGGTTGGCTACGCCGATGACATAGCCATTGCACTATCGGGGATTGACCCGAATACCCTTTCGGGTAGAATGACACATGCTTTCAGAATACTAGCAGCATGGTGTAAGGAAAATGGACTTAATGTCAACCCGCAGAAGACGGAACTGATGCTGTTCACCAGAAGGTACAAGCTCAGGAACTTCATTCCTCCGGTAATGGACGGGGTACCAATCAACCTCTCGACAAAGGTGAAATACCTAGGGGTGATCTTGGACCCCCAACTCTCCTGGAACGAAAACGTGCTCGAGAGATGTCGAAAGGCACAAACTGCTCTCTACAGCTGCAAACAAGCCGTTGGCAAAAGCTGGGGGCTCAATCCTAGAGCCCTGATGTAGCTGTATGTGGCTGTTGTGGAGCCAATCCTTCTATACGGCGTGGTAGTATGGTGGCCAGCAAATTTCAGGCAGAAATCCCAGACACAAATAAGCCAAGTCAGACGGAGCGCAGCTCTAATGATCACGGGAGCTCTGCGCACCACTCCCACCAAGGCTCTATTGGCAATTCTAAACTGGATACCGACAGAGCTTCTCATCAAAATACGGGCCAAAATATCCGCAACCAGACTAAAAGTCATCGGTTGTTGGCTCTCCAGACCCATTGGCCATGCGGCCATCCTGAAAGGGGACCAACCACTTTCAGTGGACTACACCATCCCTCAGACCTTTTTATCGCGAGACTTTCAGACCGTCATCCCTAATAGAGAATACTCAGATAACCGAACTGATCGTACTCCCAACTCCGTGGAGGTATTCACAGATGGCTCTAAGCTTAATTGCAGAGTTGGAGGTGGAGTTTTCTCGGAGGAGCTCAACCCTACTCAGCTTTCGACTGTCCGACCACTGCAGTGTCTTCCAAGCAGAGGTAGCGGCAATCAATAGGGCGACCAATTGGTTTCTGGGTAACGAGATTTTCCCACAAAATCTGTTGATTTACACGCACAGCTAGGTGGCCATAAAGTCCCTCTCGAGTGGGTTAACCACATCTAAGACAATCCGCGAGTGTCGTTCGTCTCTTCAGGAGATGACTAAGCACTCTTCGGTCACCCTGATGTGGGCACCTGGACACAGGGACATCAAAGGTAACTGTACAGCGGATGACCTTGCGAGGGCCGGTACAGAACTTGATAACATTTTAACGGAGCCCGAACTTGGTGTTCCTTTTGCCTCAGTTAAATTAAAGATTTAATCTGATTTCTACGGGCAAGCGCGCAAGGCATGGGCACAGGAAGATTCTTGCCTAACTTCAAGATTGATGTGGGTAGACCTGGACTACAAAAGGACCAGTCAACTCCTGGCGCTGGGCCGCGCCGACATAAGGCGTATGGTCTTCATAATCACAGGAAACTGCCTAATAGGCAGACACGCAGAACGTCTTGGCGTTCCTTACAATGGCTTCTGTAGAAGTTGCAGATCGGAGGAGGAAGAAGAAACGGTGAGTCACCTCATGTGCCACTGCCCGGGCTTGGCCAGGAGAAGATCCAGGCTGCTCGGTTCTTTCTTATTCTCCTCTTTCACTGAGCTGTCATCTGTTCGAATAAAAGACATAGCTCGCTTCATTAATGAGTCCAAGTGGCTTCACCAAATGGGTAATTAGGGAGGCATGTCTTCCCATGTGGTACCACAACGGGCCCATATGCGGCCTAAGTGTGTCCCCTTAAAGGGGGCAGCCACTCTTACCTAACCTATTATATATATATTATATATATTATGGCTTAACCTTGGTTTACGAAACATAATTATTCATTATAACATTATAAAAATATGTGAGCTAATTTTTGATTATTTTGTCTCTTCTTTTATGTAAGTCCGCATAAAGCTAATGAGAATTTTAGAAAAACATTTATATACAGTAATATTTTCATTGTTTGATATGACAAAACAATCAAACAAAGTTTTGTTTAAAATTTAATATTAGGGGAAAGTGGGGTGGTCGTACGCATGGGAAGGATGTACGCAAAAGCTCTAAAGTGTAAATTAAGCCATATCGAAACATGCCGAAAAATGGTTTTAAAAGTCTATTAAATAATCAACTAACCTAGGAAAAAATTTTTCGCTACCTTTCAGTCGTTTTCTTGCCTGAAAACAAGAAAAAAATCGTTACTTGTGCCTTAAATTATTCGAATTTTTTTATTTCGTGTATCGTTGATTACGGATTTTTATAGAAATTAAGCGCAATTGGAAACCGAAAAATTTATCTTGGTAAGCAGGCAATTTACTTTACACTTATTCAGAAAGATTTTTTATATATCATTCAAGGTTAGAGTAAAAACATAAAAATCATTACGCCCCACAACATGGGGAGGATATACGTACTTTTTTACGGGGTGCGTACAACCACCCCACTTCACCCTACGAACTTTTCCCAAAATTTTGTAATTTGTTTGAAACTTTTAATTGTGGCAATTAAAATGCCAATAAATCGAGTTCAACAATCGCCAATAATTGGATTTTCTCGTTGTCCGTTTTTCTGTGAAAAGACAATAAAAATGTCCCCTGATCAATTGAATTTGAATTGAAACAATCAACATGTCCATTTGTTCACTTTTATTTGTTTCTTAGAACAATTTAATTTCATAATTTCCCAAGAATTTTAGGATTTGCAAAAATTTCGGTTGGTCAAACAAGTGATTTGATTTGACATCTAAATCGGTTTAATGTCAAACGGTGTTCTTGAAAGTACAAAATATTAATTGTGCATTCGTTCTGTTGCTCTTCATTGTTCAGGTGAGTACCTACCTAGCTCAGTAAGTACACTGACAACCCTAAATTGAATCGATTTCGCGTTACTTGAGAGTGCAAATAGTAATGCATTCCCAAATCGATTACTTTTCGTACAACTGGGAATGCAAACGGGAATGCATTACATTCGCTAGGACATCGCCGTGTTAAAAATAATGCATTCCGGAATGCATAAATACCCTGCAGTAAATGCGGGGCAAATTTACCCCAGCGTCACTACTGTCATTCTATAGACATGGTCAACGGCGAGGTCCACAGTTCAATTTTCTTGAGCATTCATAAAATGAATTTGCTCCACGAGAATCAGAAGGCTCCGTAGCGTAATGGTTAGCATGTCCGATCATCAATCCGAAGGCTCGTGTTCGAATCCCAGGGCAGGCGAGAAAAAGTAGAAAATTGTAAAATTCGGAGGATTATTCTTATGGATTCTTATGGGTGAGAAGAGAGAAAAAAAGTTTCCATTCTGAATTCTCCAATTTTTTCGCAAAAAAAATTTTTTTTAAGCCTGTGAGATACCCATAATATTATAAACTTAAAAAAAAAAAAAATGGCACCCGCCCGAGCGAGATTCGAACACGTCTCTCCAGGTCGCTAGGCCAGACTCTTCACACTGAGCCATTCGAGCCCTGTGCGCGGCGCTTTCCATTTACGTACTATAGCTAATGAGCTGCCTCTACAGCATCACCAGTTCAATCGTCAACTGGTGTCCGCTCGAACATATGCTCATACAAAGTGTCCATAGGAGAATACATTGGCACGGGTACAGTTGGTCACTAGTGACGGTGACGGAGGAACTAGTGACAGATTGAATCAGTCACTAGTGATAATTACTGCAGGGTAGTAAGCGTTTGGCATTACTATCGGTCATAAATAACCGCATGGGTATTGTTGCCCAGCAAAGAAAATACGAGTATTAAAACCCGTATCGATAAGCGTACTCTCTCAGTCGAACCGAACGTAAATGGGCGAATATAGATTTATACTTGATACAAGATAAACAAGTATAAATCTATATTCGTTCATTTACGTTCGACTAAGAGAATGCGCGCATTGATACGGGTTTTAAACTACTTTAATACGCGTATCCGGCTTGCAGGGGTAGCATGATGTTTTGTAAATGTGTGAATGCAAACGAGAATCGTCCCTGCAGTAATGAGCCGGTCAGTTTTCTAAGAAGGACTGGCCTTTGACCGGTCCAAATCCAACCGGTTATATTATGGCAGTTCGCTCCATCGAATTCGTCTAGCCGGCGGTCGGTAATAAACGGATTGGTTTAAGGGTAGTCTGTAAATGACACTTTTATCAACTTAGAATATATATAAGAAATTTTTTGTTTATTTTCCTCATTTGACTATCCTAAAATCAGAAAAAATAACGACAATTGACCCAAAAAAAAACTGGCCTATGATCAGCCGTTTTGCGGACTAGTCCCTCCATAAGGACAGGCCCATGTTAAAAAAGTCAGCTGAATACATTAGAAGTGGAATTATGAGGGGACTAGTACTGGTAACATGAAGGACTGACCGAAGGCTACACTTGGGTCAGTCCATATTACTGCAGGGATGTGTGGGATATATATGCAGAGCTGCCCACAACTACATGGGCAATTGGATCGCATGCATTTGTAGTGGTACAACAAACACATAAAACTTAAAATCCTAAAGAGCAAGAAAAAATGGAAAGACATGGACCCTACCTCGCCAAAAGTCTGTAGCATACTCAATTCTAAAGGCAAAACTGTTGCCAAATTTTAAGGTTAGTATTCGCCTGAATGTCTCAAAAATAAGGCCAAAATTGCCTAAAATTTAATTATGAAATCTTCTAAAAACAAACAACAATTAGGTCCTATAAAATTTTCCCTGACTACTTTTCTGCCCTAGGACTCCAGAATGTTTTTAAAAGATCAAGAAGGTTTTTTTAATTTAGGGGAGATTTCCCTAAGTGCCAAGCACTTTAGCTGCTCAAAAACATAATGAAATTAGAAGAAAAATATTCAAAAATACGTAATACAAAAAAAAAAAATAAAAGCGTCACGCATCCTACTCATTTACCCCTGGAGCTTACCCTTTGAACAGCTCTGGATATACATATGTACAAATTAATAGACCTTTACGAAAAAATGACTTCAGTGTCATAGGAATATAACGGTCCAGTTGAACGACTGACGTCAAACGTCGGCGGGGGGTCATCGTGTGTAAGTCATGTGATATCCTTTTTATTAGCTAACGAATAAACTAATTATAATTGAAGCGTTGCGATTGACGTGGACGGGAGAGTTCTCGTAACGACAAAGGAAATAAAATTCCGCGAAATATATGTACCTACATATAACTAACGAGGGTTATTTTCTTCTTTTAATGAAAAATAAAAACCCCTAATTGGATTGCCATAGAAATAATCATTTCGATATTATGGCCTGTTATATCGCATACCTACATAGCTTGCTTCGAAAGACTTGCTTGCATTTTGCAACACGTGCTAACGTGGTTATTTGTAAACAATCCGATTCGTACGAACATTCGGAGGGGTCCTTCAGCATGAGTGTAGTGCTGACGCTTCAGTTATAGCGTCTGCGCACCTTCAATATAAATATGATTTCCAAGCTCTCGTGTCGTTGTTGTTTGTCCTCGGACTTAGCGTAAATGATATTTTTCAGTCTACCCTTAGATGGGAATGAGAATGGGATGCGGATGCGGACACAGACAGGGGATGGGGATGGGGATGGGTTGGGGTCATTTATATGTACATGACTTGTGTTCTTTGTTGTGGAAATGCTTTATTGTTTCCACAGAAACCATACATTTTTGCTATCCAACGCAGTTGAGGGAATTAATTATAGTTATAGACCATATTTGTTTAACGATTTTGTCTTTAATTATATGAGCTCATACGGCTTCGTGTATATATATTCGTGTGTGTATTATTCGAAGGAAAATGAAAGTTTAACTGCTTTATTGAACGAAAAAATAACTCGATACTTTTTATGCAAATAACTTTTTATTCTTAAACGCACTGATCCGACCAACAAATTTCTTTGGGCGAAGCTTTACTCGATTAACTACTTAATTGACATTTATAATGATCCAATTGTCTGATCAGATTGAGGATTAGAATAATATGATTACTGGTACCGACATTTCTCTCAGTTAAATCCTTTCATTTGGTACCCATATCGAAGGGATTGTGAAAATTTATTCTTTATTTATGGTTTGGCGCACTGTTGTCAGATTTTTAGGGGAACATTCCCCTGAATGTCTCAAAACAAAGTCAAAACTTAATAAAATTTAATTTTAAAATCTTCCAAAATTAAAAACTTGGTCCCATAAAATTTTCCCTGATTTCTTTTCTGCGCTAAGACTCCACTAAAAATCATAAATGTCTTTTAATTTAGGGGAGATTCCCATAAACTGGCAAACAGTGGTTTGGCGGCCATATGGGATCTCAATATTTTATTTTTTATTTTTTTGTCCGTAGTGAAGTCTTTTCTACTTGTCAAGCTCTTCCATTTGATACCTATATTGTCTTAGTGTTATATTGTAGCGGCGCTGCCATTTTGGATTTACAATAATATAGATTTCGTTTAATTTTATTGTTGTATTGCGCAAAAAGTATATAAGATAAATCTGTCAACAGGCAGGTGGTCAAATTTCATATGCAAATTTTTATCGAACAATGTCCGACAAGCTTAAAGTCCTCGTATGAATTTCTATCGAAATAAATAGAATTTTTTGGCAATGAGAAATTTTTGTTTACAATCAATTGAATTTTATTTACCTATAATTTTCGCAAAGCAAAATATACTCTTCGAGGAGAATTCTTTTTAACATAATTGCCTAATGATTCAGTCAGCTTTCGGATGCCTGAATAAATCGGATTTCAAATTTTAAAACGGTAAATTTTGACCCTTACGACGAATGAGGACTAGAATAATCACTAAGATCCAATCTTTTATTACACAGTGCAACATGTAAAATTAAAACACATAGGCCCGTTTGCTACTGTTCCGATTAAATTTATTTGTTCCGAAAAACGAAAAATTTTTATGAAAATTTTGACATTTTTAGAGGATATCGTAAGGAAAAACTTTAACCGGAACAGTAGCAAATGGGCCATACTTGATAAATGTACCAAATTCCTATACTTTTGGTTTTGTCATATTGGCTACAGGTCAATTTTAATTCGACTTCGAACACTGTGGCCGAGAATTAAGTTGCACACTTACTTATGGCATTATGTACATATATCTTAAAGCGTTTGTTATTTTAATTTTCTGTCCATGAAAAAGTTTTCGACCTACGGATCCGTAAAACTCTATCTACGAACTACAAATAGCAATAATCTGAAAATTTTAATAATCTTTTACCTCATTTTAGCATTTCTGGCCAATAGATCTTAAGCCAGTACGATTATTTTTTCCACATTTTATTTAGTTTCTTTATATATTTTTGTTTTAACGAAGAAAAACAAAACCCAACAATTCCTTCGACCAGATAACTATTCAATTGCCTTTCATGAAACCGTAAATCCTTTTTCAAAATGGCTCCCGGTCAATGAACAGCTCGAAAGCTCTTTGTTGTCTAGCCTCCAAAACCCATACCAAAATTTTGCCCAAAATAAAAATGCCGCACGACACAAAGCGCTCCCCTGCAAACGCGACACGACCATCATGAAATGCACAAGGGGTGGAAAGAGCGCAAATATGTCTGCGACCTCAAGGAATAAAAAGAAAAAAATAAAACAAATCAATACCAAAAAAAAAAAAAACAACAAAAAATTGCTCAATCGTGCATGCATTTCCACTAACAAAAAAAAAAAAAAAAAAATCTACGTAAATACATGGTAATTTTTGAATATGATTGTGACCATTTTCGTTGGATTCGAATTATTTTTACAAACCTTTTATCGATTTTCCACGAATTTCCCTTAACAATGCGGTGTTTCTGTTGTTGTTTTGTTTTTTGTTTGTTTGTAGTTTTCCAGCTTAAAACTTTTTACTCCAATTATACGAACCGTTGTAAAAAAATAAAATCAAAATAATCTTTTTATCGCACATTTTATTCAGAGATTTCGAAATTTTTGTCATTGCAGCCAAATTTGTTCGATTTGGCTTTCAGGTTTGAAAATATTTTGGACTGCGATTCGTTTTCCACGTCGTGTCGTGGGCTTTCCGCTTACGTTTGCGTTTGGGGGGTATTTTCTTTTTCTTTTTTGGTTTGTTTTTTTTTTTTTGTTTTTCAAAGAAATGCGTAAATAATTTATTTTGAAACACAATACGGAGAAAGGAAATTATAATTGAAATTCGGAACGAAAAAATCCCAACTCAAAAACACCAAGAAACGAGAATCGGAGTGATACGTGAACTTGAATTATTTTCACAGTTTTCATGCAGATTTCGGCCTTTCTTTGATCAATGAATTTCCTTTCCACAAATATATGGAAAGTAATTTTTTTTTTTTTTTTTTTTTTTTTGAAAGATTTCTTGCGTGAACGCGTCCGCCGTGGATTGGCGTCCGTTGATCGAAATTATACTAACTGTATAGTAGTCGCGGCGCGTTGGTTCTTATATTTGTCGGCTTCAAAGAGAAATTCCCAGTGAATTGGGGTGGCAGAATATCTGAGTAACATAGCACGCTCTTTTATCCTCCATGTTTTCATTTGAGTGCTGTGATAGTATTCATTGTTTACGTACGATGTTGTGAAATTCTTTCTGTTTCATTTGGTTTTCTTTGGACACGTTTTTCAAGTCATATGGTATCTGGCGCATGCTTTCTGCAAGGAGTAACGTAGCATTGATAAAAAAGGGCCGTTCAGAAATTCTTAGAGGCCGAACTCTTTAGAATGCAAAAGTTTCTTTTACAGTTATAACTAAGGCCACCATTTTTTTTTTTTCGCACCAAAGCAGTACAAATTGCCAAGTACAGAGTAAAAAATCAGTACAAATCAGTACACATTTATATATAAAAAAAATAAAACAATATTTTTATTCAAGTCCAAAGTGCTTTCGAAGTGAAAACAAGATCTAAGATCTTATCAAAAATGTGTTTGATTACCAAATTTTTGGATTAGCTTGGTAATATTGGCTCTAAGAGTTATATTTATCACTGTTCGCAATTTGCTTTAAAAGCTGTGGGTGTTCCTTCAGAAAATCGAAGAAATCAACGCAATTGTAGTTTGAATTAAATTTTACCAATAAAATTGATTTTAAGGTATCGATTTTAAGATTGGACGTCGCCAAAAATTTTTAATTAAAGAAAAAATGCGTTCAACTGGTGCGCTGGTTCCAGGCAAGCAAAGAATGAATTGAATAAGAACCGAAAATTCCAAATAGGGCACTTGCGCAGCATCTATGTGCTTGAAAATTTCAACCCATCTACTTTCCATTTCAACATTCTTTTGGTTCCACTCCAAGATTTGATCCCGTGTAAAATACGATTTTACGTAGCCATACTAAGAGTGCGACATTTTGAGTCTGTATTTATCGTAGAACATTTGATTTGAGAAAAGTTCAAGAATCAGTACTAAATCAGTAGCGATTTTCAATCAGTACAATGAGCCGAAAATCAGTACTGTACTGATAAAATCAGTACGTCTGGTGGGCTTAGTTAGGCTCGGATTTTGTTTACTTTTTCAAAATTTAATGCATACATTATGGAGTACCTACAAATTTTGTTCAGCTCACCTAAGTTTAAGATTCAAATCGATTTTTTATTTTCAATATGAATTTCTTTGAAATTAGAAAAGTGGTTTGAAGTGGTTTATAATTTGCCAACAATCGGATTTTGTTGAATTTTATAAATTTAAAGCATACTTTATGGAGTAAACATTTTGTTCAACTCACATAGAGTTAAAATTCAAATCGATTTTTAGATTCGAAATGAAATTTTTTGACGTTAGAAAAGCGGTTTCAAGTTCAACTTCGCTAAACTTATTGGAAAAATGTTAATAAAAAAAATTTTTGACTCCATAAAGTATGCTTTAAATTTATAAAAGCTAACAAAATCCTAGCCCTGGTCATAACTCTCGTTTGAACCATCTCAAGACAACGGAAAAAAATAGTTTTGTTATAATGATAATTCGTTATGGGGACCACGGCCCGGACCCGAGCTCTTTTGTTGCTCTGGGCAAAAACAATATTTGGCGCCTCTCAGTGTGATGGCACTGATGGTAGTGGTGAATTTACCGAACAGGCTACATATGCAGCTGTTTAGGGCGGCAAATTCTGACCGTCAATGCAGAATGCAGCAAATACAGAAAAGGCGAAAATTCGGCTACTGTCTGAGGTGGCAAAGTCGCCACTGCCTAGGGCGCCAAATTGTCTTAATTCGCCCGTGACTTGACTGATGGGGTACTCTTTTCGCATGTCTACATACAGTGAAAATCGGTTATAACGATGTCGAAGGGACCACCCAAAATCCATCCGATAATCGTTATGAGCGGTATCGTTATAACCGATTTTTACTGTATATATAATTGACCATGCTCACCAGTGGCGTAGCGCGACATTTCGGCGCCCGGGGAGCAATGGAAGCACAATGGAGGAAAATCTGCCGTCGTCCTTAATAAAAAGACCTTTATAAATATTTAAATATCACTTTCACCCTTCCACCTCTCCACACTACGCTACATATCCTCACTATGCCGTTTTGTGTATTTACCCGGGTTGCTAACCCCTAAATTGGGGCCTGATGGGGGCTTTGTCTCTCTCCCTCTCTATCCCTCTCTCCCGTCTCTACCTCTCTCTCTCTCTCTCTCTCTCTCTCTCATTTTCTCTCTCTTTTTATACCCAGCGTAAGCGGGGTATATTAGTTTTGTGCGAATCTTGTAACAGGGAGAAATAAGCTCCGGAGATATAGACAAATATATATAGAAATGATCAGGATCAAAAATTGAATCGATTTAGACATGTCAGTCTGTCCGTCCGTCCGTCTGTGGTCGGTTCTCCTCCGAAACGGCTGAACCAATGAAGTCGAAATTTGGCACACAGATATATCGGGGTCCGAGTATGATCCTAAGTAAAAATGGGAGACATCCGCCCACTGCCACGCCCACAAATGAATTTATTGTGTTTTCAGTAAAATGCTTGTAACTGGCGAACCATTCAACACATTCCATTCATATTTGGTGTACTGGTAAACTACGAAAAGGGACATATCCTGGAAAAAAATGGACTCCGTCCTTCTCGAGCCACGCCCACAAATAAGGGCTTATCGTAACTTGTGAAGTTAAAGGCGTAGAAGCTTCAAATTCGCAACATAGATTGACCAAGGCGAATGAAAGGTGTAGGGAAATCATTTATGTGGCCCGCCCACTGCCACGCCCACGAATAGAGAAGAAAAACATAGTGCGCTCATAATGTCGGGACGCTGGGTATTTCAAAGTCGGGCTTGACCGACTTTAGCTTTCGTACTTGTTTTTTTTTTTTTGAATTTATGGAGGATAAACTTGAAGATAAATAAAATAACTCTATCTTACAGAATTTATCCGGTTATGAAAGAAAATTGCGCTTTCAAAGAAGCTAATTTGAATGAAATTATTTTAAGCCACTTTCTAGCTTTCTACGAATACACCAGCTGTGTTGGTCTATGGACAATGCAGTTCAAGGAGCTTGTAACGTTTCTTGGAAATTGATTGAAATTCCGACAACAAACGAGCAATTTAATACATATAGCCGTTGCGGCATTAGTCAACAATGCATTCACGCTGTTCGCCCTTCAACGCTTACGTCATATCCCTTTTTTAGGATGACTTTATTTACCTTGGTGCTTCGCAACCGATGTTCTACGGCTTTAATTGCAAAAAATAAAATAAAAATAAAAATAAATAAACAAAACCAAGGCTGAGGAAAACTTAATTCAATTGAAAAAACATACAAATTTCAAGTCTATCGGCGAGCTTTCGTGCTCAATTGCTGCGTTCTTCTTTAGACCCGAAACGTGCTTAGTTATTAAAAACTAATATTTATTTTCATTGCTGCAATTATGGATTTGACTGCAAAGAACCCAACGATTGTGTGGAATTCGCTATAGAGCTCATTCATTTGATACCGATTTTATTGGGCTATCGTCACGATCTTCACTATAATTTTTATTTCGAGCATTACTTTTGTTTTATGACCATATGCCATCAAGGCCGAGTAGAAAATAAGTATGTTTCTCATCTACAGACATCACTCGATATAAGCACTTTCAAAAAATTCACAAAAATGTGGTTGTTATAAGAGAGCAATGATTTTATTGAACTTGTCTCAAGTGTAGTTACGAATAACGTTCACACAACTCTTAGTACATTTAAGCTTGGCACGCCTTTACCCGGGAAATGCTGTAGGTACAGTAGACCGCTTAAAGGGCCGAAACCTGTACTGATATTATTATGCAAAAAAAAAAAAAAAACCATTCCACCATTATGTACCTTTGTACATATTTGACGGTACTTGTTTTTATCGGAGAATATCGATTGTACTTATAAATTAAACATTGTGCAATAATAATCGTAATTATATCTATGAAAACCTTGTATAATTTTTAAATTTCCGAACTCTTTTTATACCCGACACACTCTGTGTCGAGGGTATATTCCGTTTGTGTGGTTGTGTATAACACCCAGAACCAGTCAAGATAGACCATACAAAATATATATAGAAATGATCAGCGTCACCAGGAGATTCGATTTAGCCATGTCCGTCTGTCTGTCCGTCTGTCCGTCTGTTTGTATATAGTTTTCTTATCGAAGGAGTTGAGCTATCGCGACAAAATTTTGTATGCGTGCTAACGGGGACATGGGTAAGAACGAGTTCGAGAATGGACCCGATCGGACCATTTTTAGGGGTACCTCCAGTACTAGGGTCTGTTACGAAAATCACGAAAACTGTTTTAAAATCTAATATTTTCAAGATATTTTGATGAAATTTGGTATTTGAACATGTTTAAAGGCAATTATTATGAATTTAAAATATTGGAAAAGTGGGCGTGGCAGAAGGGCGTTTTTCGAAAATTCTCTCCTACACCCGAAATTCAAATGGGACTTGAACGAAAGTTGGCACTTATGCCTCGTTTGTAGAAACAAACATCCTTCCCAAAATTTTGTTTTGGTCGGTCCATTATTAAGGGTACCTCTAGTACTAGGGTCTGTTACAAAAATCCCAAAACTGCCTCAAAATCGGACTTTTTCGAAATATTTCAATAAAACTTAGGATTAGAGCGTATATCTAAGCCTCCGATTAGAATTCAAAAAAATTGGAAAAATGGGCGTGACAAAGGGGCAGTTTTCATAAAGAAATTTAACAAAAGTCGGTATATGGGGCCCCTTATGACCTTAAACACTTCTTGATATTAAAAATAATTTGAACATACATATGTGTCTGTGTCGGGTATTCTAATGTCTGGCTCGGCTGACTATAACACCCTTACTTGTTTTCAATTGAAGCGGAGCCGCAAATTTGCCATGCCATTCAGTACTTACAAGCCCAATTCGCTACTTAAAGGTTCCAAAGAATTGAGAAATGTCCAAGAGTTCATCAAATCAAAATTTTTTGAGGATAGCTTAAAGGGCTAGAGAATTAATGAAAGCGAAAGTCCAAAAATTAGGTTTAAAAAATTTGTCATTGAAAACGTATTCGCGACTCCGATTCAATTGTTGACAAATTTCAAACATAAATAATACTAAATAAATAAAACTCAATACTTAGTACCTATAGACCCGTAATGGCAATAAATGTGAAAAACTTTTAAGCGAACCGTCCACGAACTATAAAGTTAGAAATCCGACATTCATGAACCCATTCAAATTGATAAAAAAACGATTTACCAATTTATACTTTGACAGAGAGTACCTACATATATCCAAAATAGCAATTGTTGCGCAATTCTTTTCTAAGGACGGGTACTTAATCCCCCTTATTACGAAAGTCGAAATCGTCGTCGTACATATATCTTGTTAGTTTTGGCATTGAACTTAATAGTTCAAAATCATTTGGAAATTTAAGTAGATGTTGGAATAAGTTTTGGTGACTCACTTGAAATCGTATGATTCACTTCGAGTGGACCACTGCTAGCAATCTTCAGTGGACCGTCAAAATTTGTTCATTCTTAATATAAATTTAGCATGTTTATGGATATAAATCGACTTTATAACAGTATTAACTAGTTTTATTACCTTTATAAAAAATTTTGGTGATTTTTAAATAGCATTTGGACATTTCGTCGAGTAGTGCATCAGTATCAAAGGCTTTTTTACATGCAAACATTGTGACTCGGATAATGACACTAAATCCGATGCTCAGTTCAGAAACTTTTGTATTTATTAGTGTTGCAACGGATACTGGATATCCGGCTGGTTGCCAGGCCGGATAACCGGATATCCGGCTGCCGGATATTAAATTTTTTTTTAAATATATTTTTTGGTTTTAAAGCCATATTGGACGGCGTAGCAATGATCCTGAGCGTTGCCGTTTGGTAGCAAAAATTTCGAACGTTATTTTTTGCTACAGCACACTTTTTGGTAATGATTATTTCGAGCGGGTGCACCGAACTGCAATAAAAAAATCTCTAAAAATGGAATTTTTTTTGTGAAAATGTTAGCGGAACTTAATCCGGTTTCCTCCACTCGCTCCATTTTCCAATCTGCATTCGAAGTGCAAATACAATATAGCAAGTGTTTAATGTGAGGTATCCGGCGGCCGTATATCGATGGTATCCGGCCGATACTTAATTTAAGGCCGGATAGTGGCCGGATATCCACTGCAACTCTAGTATTTATGTATGTTTTTTTTTTAACTTTAGACCGTTTTTTTCAAATTTTCCTCGGATGGTCCACTCGAGGTTGCAATTTGTTGTTGGACGGCTTGTTTGACGAAGTTTGAAATGAATTGATTTTTTTTTCGCTTATAGTACGACAGATTGCTACGTTAGTGCAGGAGTTGACAGATTTTTGTGTTTTTCCCGATTTCTCGAACTGGCAGCATCACGCGAATGAAATATTTTCCTTAAAAATGACTAAGAAAGAATATTTACTGCATATAAAATTGATATTCGATGCAAAATGTGAGGGCGCTGTTTGAAATTTAGTGGCGAGGGATACTACCTGCAGTACAATCGCAATCGTACGATAGATTGCATAGTTAAGGGGCAGCATAAGTTCTTTCCATTTTCTCTGTAAAATAATTTCAATTTATGACTTTTTTAAAGAATAAAAGCAAACATTTGCGAAAAATTTAATCAATATGTACAATAATTCACCAGACCTTATCATTTGAAGTTCTTAAAATCGCAATATAAAGTAAACAGTTTTATATGTTATCAAAAATGACGGTACTCAATACATATATTTCACTTATGCTGTTAGGAAATTTTGTGCTTACAAACAAATTTTCATTCCATTTCTACGAAAAAACTTCATTCTCTTAACACCATAACCATTAAAAAAAGCTCTTTCCAAAAAAAAAAATAAAGAATACATATGTGTGTATATATATATGCACATCGAAATGCTGCATGCAATATAATATATAAGCATAGAAAATACATTAACGTTTCAATATGAATTTCTTTATAACAGACAAATTTAACGGAATCCGAAGAGAGGTCGCTTAATAAACGCTTGATCTCGATCTTCATATTCATTTACGATTTCTTTGGTGCGGCTTCGACAGGCTCAGGGTTCAACTTGTACATAGAATAGTTTAACATTGTTGCAAAGCCCAACCAAGCCAAATACGGCAGCATAATATATCCAGCAGTATTATTTACTTTGAAGAACAAAGCAGTGGTCGCAGAGGCGGTAGCGGTTAACGCTATCAAATCAACAAGACCCTAGAAATGTAAATCATATGATATTATTACACTATCATTATCAAATCGCATGAGGTCATCCATCGTTCGTACATACAATAGCAAAATTACACACTGACTAGATATGTATGTACATGCACAGAACATTCACCTCCAATACATACTTACCCATTTGATCTTCCTCTGTCCGAAAAATATCGGTGTCCACGCCCAGTTTAGAGCCAATTGTGTTCCGTATGCAAGAAGCGGTAGTTTAGCGTCCCCGGTAAAACCGCCACCCTCCTTGTACACCAAATAGGATGCATATCCCATGCCAGAGTATAATGCAGTCCAAACAGGCGCAAAGAGCCAGTTAGGTGGTCGGTACGATGGGAAGTTCAATTGCTTATACCATGTTTGAATACTTGCATGGGATACCTTGCTACCGACCAAACCACCGATATTCGGCAAAATAACGGCACCTGCTATTTTAACGTACTCCTTCATGTCGAACTGTTTCAAAAGAACTAAAACTTGTTTCCAGGAATGGGTAAATTCGATACTCGATTGTTCGAAGTTCGATTAAAAATCGTTTTTTTTTTTTTGTTTTTTGCCGCAAAGTCCGTATGAGGCCATTTACACGTTAAGACATTTCGATAATGAAACACACTTTTTGTCGGATAGAGACGCGCGGGGATGTGGTATGGTAGCGATTTTCTCTCTTCCCCCTGCCTCCCTAGCCATCGAAAATTTGTTTCATTATCGAAATATCTTAACGTGTAAATAGCGTGTATGTAAGTTAGGCGGCGTTTTGCAGCGGCAATTCGTTGTTTGTGGGTGAGAAACGTACAGACGATATGGGCGCCATGCTTTCCCGTACGTTTGTCACCCACAAACTACGAATTGCCGCGAAAAAATTCGCGTAATTTACATATGTCCGTGTTTAGATTAAGAGAGACACTGGAAGGAAACACATGAGAGTGACAGAGTCGAAAGACATTCCATCTCCGTCACTCTCATGTGTTTCCTTCCAGTGTCTCGCGTTTTGTCTACCTGTCTAAACGGGGACTATGAAGCCAACTCACGATAAATAAATCGTGAGCAGTGAGACTAATTTCGATAAATACGCCAGATGATGCCACTTTTTTCCACAGATTTTGCTGTTTTTGACGATCGGGCAGTGCTTTTTATTTTAATCAAGTGGAACCAGAACCATTTCACAAGAATTTTCTACCAATTTTGCATTAATCGCATTGACGGGAGAATAACTATATCCGAGGCGGACGCCGATTTGTTGAACGATGTTGACGGTATGTGTAAACGAGCGCAAAAACTCAAATCATATATTTGTGCATGTGTGCTACCACTTAGTAGTTGTATTTTCACAGCCAGATCGATAATCGAGAGCCAGACATATCTAAAACATGTTTCAGAACATTTAGTTCGTAGGCAAGAGACGCAAGAGGCAAAGAAACTTTTCCTTTCCTCTTGCGTCTCTTGCCTACAGGGAGAGGAATCCCCGCTCGTCTCTCTCCTACAAACGCCGATTTGTTGAACGATGTTGACGGTATGTGTAAACGGGCACATGCCATGAAAAACTAAGACGTAGGTTTAAGTGAGTTTTTTTTTTGAAAATGGTGGATTTCTTGGGCTTGATTTGGTGCGTTCTCGAATTGAAAACGTTGCAGCACTGACAGTTCTATATGTTAGTCGTAGAGCTGGGAAACTATCGATAGTCGGCACCATCGATAGCCACCGATACTATCGGCTCTGACCATCGATAGTTTTCGATAGTACCGAAATATTAAATACAAAAACAGGATACTGTGTTAGGGATCTCAGACGTTCCGACCGTAGCCAAGTCGTACGTAAAGTTAGCACGTCTGAGATCCCTATGAGACATTTCAGTAATACATCAATTTTGTCACCTGTGGACGCACGGGGAAATGAGAAATGCTCACAATATGCTTCAGCCTGGATTTTAGACTGGATCCATACCATATGACAATCACTTGAAATGCATTTTGATTTGATAGTAAGCCCAAGGTGTATTTAACAAGGAGATATCAATATTACAACAACACCACAACAAATCTGTAACTAAACTGTCAAATTATATGAAATTTTTTGACTTTTTAGTTCCCTTGCGACAACAAAGCAATGTGTTTGTTTTAGATTTGTTGTTATTGTTATAATATTGATATCACCTTGTTAAATACACCTTGATAGTAAGTGTGTTCGCTAAAGAAGAAATATGGGCTGTTTTTGCTACATTTCTCGGCTATCCTTCACTGAAAAATTCGTTGCATGGACTGGATGTGCAAAGAAATTCCTGTTATATAAATATATGAATCACTTCGATAGTCGATAGTCAAAAAACCATCGATGGTGCCACCGATAGTATGAAACCATCGATAGTACCTTCGAAAGTATCGATAGTTTCCCAGCTCTAGTTAGTCGGCGAAATAAATACTCGTTAAAGAAAGTAAGTAGATTTCGCAAAGTAATATTTGGTTTTCTCTAATTCTTGAGGTTTTCTTTAAGCTATATATATAACGTGAACCTCAGGGAATTAACTTCCGGTAGAAAAAAGCAAATTTCGCAGCAATTTCGATATTTCTAGATCAAAGACCAAAATTGACTACATATATCCTTTATTACGTTTTATGTAAATGATGTTCTATTTTAATAATTTTAGGAATCCATCCACACTTATTAACAAGATCGAAAATAACATTTTCGGATTTCCCACATTTAATTGGAATCATAATGTTTGTGGCACGTCGTGGAACGCTTAAAAGCATTCAGTAAGTTCATCCTATTTCATCATCGTGGCTATCATATTTTTATTTTATTTTTACATTTGTTTAAATGGATATTTATCTATTTTTGGAATTTCAATGGTCCATTTCGAATCGCTCCATAAGTTTATTGGAATTAATACGTTGTTATTTAATGCCATGAACATAATGTTAGTCTTAAGGCCGGTCGGTCGTTTTTTGGCGGTGTTATGCAATAGTTTGACTCGTTCGTTTTTTTTATTTTTTTTTGCAAATTGACTGTTGTTCTCGTGATTTGTTCTTTTGTATGTTCTTTTCCAGATTGGTACGCATGTACGGTAGCAGTCAATTAGGTGATTTAGGCAGTGGTGCCGGAAAAGGTGAGTGCGGTCACGTAGACATTTTTAGGGTCCTATTCTTAGCAAATTCGTTTTTCTTTTCATCACTCGAATAGGTGGTGGCGGCGGTGGCTCCATCCGTGAAGCTGGTGGAAGCTTTGGCAAAATGGAAGCTGCTCGTGAAGAGGAATACTTCTACAAAAAGGTATGTTTTGGAAAATTGCAATTTTTTCGATTCTGCTGATTACATCATTACATTTGAATTAGTGAAAAATGAAAAGACTTGACTCACCTCCTGCAAAGGGCCCACATTATTCACAATTGTTTGTCCGTCGTTCGTTTGGTCGATTGTCGGTTGGCCCTTCGTTTTTTATTTATTATTATTATTATTATTCTTTTTTTATTAATGGCTTTTGGCTGCTCTACACTTTCAAAACGAGAAATGCGATGTGCGATGTGCGATGTTTTCCTCATAGCTTCAATTGTTTTGAGTGTTGAGGTTTTAGCCGATCTGGGTTTGTCGTAATTCGAGATGGCCTGAAGAACGAATTCTTGTTCAGATTTTGATCAATTTCTGGTTCTGTTTCCATTTCTCTCAAATGATTTTTTCACCATCGCATCCCCGAGCCACTAGTGACATTTTCTAATCCCCCGATGACAAGTCACCGGTGAATTAACTCACTGTCCAACTCTTGTACCAATGGCATACAAAATGACCTATGAAATCGCATGCGTTCCGGCTTCAAAGTCACCCTGACTTCATACATGATGTCAGGGGGAAATTTCCCGCTGGGATATTATTGAAGTAAAAGTTGAAAAATGGTTGCATGAACTGATTTCTAAGTAAAGCGCAGCAATTTTCCGATGGGTTATAATTGGGCAATTCCATTTAGTCACACTCGTCACTATCACTTTTTTATAGGTTTTTAGTTCGTAATCAAAACAAACAGGATGCGATTATCAAGGAATTATATTTAAGAATGCCCAATTGCAAAAATTTTGGGCAAATAAAACTTTGAGTATCTCGAAGAGATTGTGTTTAGTCCCTTTCATTGAATCATCACACAGACCAACCATCGCAATGTCCTTCGGTAATTTTTAACTAACAAGTTGATTTTTTTTTTTTTTTTTTGTACAGCAACGTGAACAACTTGACCGCTTGAAGAACGATCAAATCCATCAAGCTGAGTTCCATCACCAACAAATCAGAGAACACGAGGAGGCCATTAATCGCCACAAGAAATTCCTCGAAAATCTATCCAACTCTTAATCGTAAAACTCGATTTTTCGAGTTGACTCAGTTCAACTACATTTTAACGCAAACACAATGTCCTGTGTCTGTTGTTTTCGAAATGCAAACGAAAAACTTGAAAGTAAACTTATAACATCAACAACTTTGTATTAATTAAAGATGAAATGTCGTGTCTTTTTCTGTTGTAATCCAAAACAAAATGCATTTTAAATGTTTTTTTTCTTTTTCTATTCTTAATTCTCACACTTTTGATAATGATATGTAACTGTTTTTAAAGATAAATACAAAGATCTTTAATAAATAAATCGAAGATGAATACCAAAATCTTTTAATATATGGGCATATCCTTCGTGGCGGACGTTACATTTGTACGCCTAGTTTTATATTAATATCAATCCCGTTGGAGTTCTGAATGAGATATTTGCTCATAAACTTCTGTTAAAATAGGCCTTTGGGAGTACTTTCAAAGGCCATTTAATTTGTATTTAAATGTTTTTGGGAAAACAAAATATTTGTGCCGAAAGTGCTGTGGCGGACGTTACAAAAAACGGAAGTCGGCTTAAAGTCAAGATGCATTTCGATGATTTGTAGAAAATTTTGCATAGTAACCATGGAAACACCCAAAACGAAAACGAAAGGGGAATATTCAAGGGTACTAAAATATATTTAAAAAGGATGATATGTTTTAAGGTTTATTTAAAAATTTTAAAATTTGTGTGTGGCGGACGTTACGTGTCGGACGTTACATTTTTTCTTCTTATCTAACATATGTAAATGAAACAACAATTTTCTTTTATATAAATATTTTTCACCATTAGACCCCTTTACAAAGCTAGATAGAATGAAAAACATTAATGAATACAAACCGTTAAATTTAAAAAACCCTTATTTTTGTGGCGGACGTTACATTCTGTGTGCCCGTCTTTGATGAACATTAGAGGGTATTCAAGCAGGCTCGGAAATAGCTAGGTGCAAACTTTGCGCGCGGAAATTTTGAACTATTGCTTGAACGACCCATATGCAAAGCGTGTGTAAAAATTTTGCGAAAACAGCTGGTTTCAATGTTTGCCTTGGTGAAAGAAGGAGAAGCAAATAGCGCGCATATTTTGCGCATCACAGTAGGCGTGCAAAATTTGCGAGGCTGCGGAAACTATTTTTCATACAAAATAATTTGCGAGCTCGCGAAATTTCCGAGGGCGCAAATTTTGCGTACCTGCTTGAATACCACTAATATTTATAGGTAGGTGTAGATAAAGCCCTGTCGCTCTCAAATGGATCACCGAAAAACATGATCCTTCATATATTTTGATGGTTGAATATATAGCCTATTATTCCATTTACATAAATACTCAGTTTTGATAACTTTCAAATTTCACGTTTGGTATACATTTTTTCGGATTAGCCCATATGTGTATATAACAGAATAATCCAATTAAATTGAAGTGTCCCAAATGACTCAGATATTATTATATTATCAGAGGTGCCATGAAATCGAATCGAGTTTGCCTATTTTCGAAAAAGATAAAACCGATGGCCACAGAAAGGAGGGCCACATTGTATGCCTAGGTAGTCTTTATAGTTATGAATCTTCTTATCCTTTGCAGGTTGTGCATTGCTGCCAAATGGCCAGTGTAACAACGATTCTCACAATGGTGCAATATACTAGCTTACAAATAATTAATTTTTATTTCTTCTGAATATCTAAAAGCAATTTTCTTATGAACTTTGGCCTTCCAAACACGAAAAAAGTATGCAAAATTTTTTATCGAAGATTATTTTTTATCTTACTGATTTTTGAAAATACACCCAAAAAACCGATTTTTCTTTTCAAAAATCTATATATAACGCTTTCCATAAAATGAAAAGAAATATTTTTTTAGTGCTTCCAAGGCCAAAGTCCATCAGGAAAGTGCATTTATATCTACTGCAAAAAAAAAAAAATGATCTAAACTAGTGTTATCAACTACGGGCGTCCATAAAGGCAGTGGCTCAGCAAGAAATTTCGGCGCCCGGGACACAACGGAGACACAATTGAGGAAATGCCGCTCCCGCCAACCGCCACCGGCGCTAATTAAAAAGACCTTTATAAAAATTCAAATATATTTTTCCGCCCACCGACCTCTCTGTCATTACTACGCTACTGCATAAAGCAACCTCTAAATACACTCATGTCCAAAAAATTGGCTGAGCCAAGTCGTTTCATTGCACAGAGGTTTTAAACTCCAGTTTTTGAGAAATTTAATCAAAATTTCAACCTTTTAATTTCGCAAAACCGAAAATGCCATTTGATTACGAAAAGTTCCATTAGGTTAAAATTGAATAAAAAGTTGCTCGGTGGAAACTAGATTTTAGGCGAACAGCTGACAAAGTCATTGTTTTGACTTCTCTGTATGTTGAAGTTTGATGTAGTGAAAGAAAACTTAAAGTTTAAAAAGCCGTAAAAAGGGAACAAACGTAAAAGAAGTTCGTATTAAATATGGAAAATATCAATGAAGGGCATGATACAAGAAAACAAGAAAGCGCCACTTCAGCCCGATGATGTCACAAATACAAAATGAGAGCTTCGTTGTTGTTGTTTTACACGCTAAGCCCAACGTCACAACTATACTTTAGCATGGGAAACAACAACAATGCGAATGCTACTAAATAGCGGTACCCGAAGTGGCGCTATCTTTCTCTCTTTGTATCATGAATGAAGGTATGGATATTTGAACTATTGTTTGTTTGTGCAAAGTTTGTGCAAATAGTTGCCACAGTTGTGGTATTGCGTTGTTTAAATATGTTGTCTTGTATACACAAATTTGTTAATAATTTTTGTTTTCAGTGCAGCTGATTTCACGAGGTTCCAAGGGGTTCCACGACATATGTATATATATTTTCTGAAAGGGTATTCTGTTTGCCTTTATATGAATGTAATATTTCCCGCGTCCGTTTAAGTCCGTTGATAAAATTTCACTTTATATCGTAGGAGAAAGGCTAAAAAAATCTCCGAAATTTTCAAAATCTGGATTGAGAAAAAACATGACCCCAGTAGCGTAGTGATGGGGGGGGGGGGGGGGGGACACGAAGGGGGCAGTCGCCCCGGGCGCCAAATCATATTTCAAATTTTATGAAGGTATTTTTATTGAGGCCGATTGAAGGGGGCGGCATTTCCTGCATTGTGCCCCCATCGGGCCCCGGGCGCCGAAATGTCTCGCTACGCCACTGCATGACCCTACTGCTGTTTACGGCTGTATTGCTGATAGGTTAGGTTAGGTTGCAATGGCAGCTGTTGCTCACGTAGGCACATTAGGAAGACCCATTGTGATACCACAAGATGACACGACTTGCCCATTTACAATTTAATTTTGAAGCCAATTGGACTTCCGGATGAAACGAGCGATGTCTGTGACTCTAATTTCAGATATCCCGGTGAGGCTGATAAAGTAGGAGTTCCCTAATACGGTCATTCTACTTCTTGCAAGGGCCGGGAATTGACACATGAGGTGAAGGATAGATTCTTCCTCCTCCTCTGAGCGACAGCTTCGGTAAAAGTCATTGTATGGGACATCTATCTTTCTTGCATGTCTGCCGAAAAGGCAGTGACCGGTGGTTATTGATACCGTCTGGTGAATGGAGATACTGCTTAGTCCCACTAGCTCTCTGGAACGTCTCTTATTCGAATATGGCCAGATTTGTCTAGTGACCCCGCAGGAGTCTTCCGCATCCCAGCGCTCGTTCGCTAGGTTGAGATACCTTTGTTTTATAATCAGTTTCACTGTTGCCAGTGGAACCCCGACGTTGGAAAAGGAGATATCCGAAAGCAACGTTCCCATCTTAGCAAGCTCGTCTGCCTCGCAGTTTCCTTCTATGTCCCTGTGTCCCGGTACCCCGAAGATCGATACCATTGAACGTTCCGCTATCTCGTTGAGAGATATCCGGCATTCATGGACAAGCTTGGATGTGGATTCAACCCAATCGAAGGATTTGATTGCCGCCTGGCTGTCGGTGAAAACGTAAATATTCCTGCCAAATATTTCATTGCACATGAGTTACCTGGCGGCGTAGTTAATGGCCATGACCTCTGCTTGAAAGACACTGCAGTGATCAGGTAGGCGAAGGGCTAGATTAAGGCTTAAGCTGCTGGAATAAATACCGCATCCTACCCTTGAATTGAGTTTGGAGCCATCGGTATATATTTGAATAGAGTCCCGACTGATATGTATCCCTTATATACCTTCGCACCACTCCGCCTTGTTCGGTACGTAGGTGGTGAACCTGCGTTCCAAGCAGAGCGAGGGGGTGCGTTGCATTGCTGATAGGTATAAAAAGAAATTCACAGGGTGGGTTTATAGTGTTAATTTTTAGGGTTAGTCAAAATGTTGAGCAATGCAGACAAAAAATTAAATTTTTTGGTGAGAAAAACTTTTTGGGGTGTATGGGAGGTGGGTGGTGGGCGTGGCCGATTTCGATGAAATTCTCAGGGTGGGGTTATAGTGTTATTTGTTTAGGTTTGGGCAAAATTAAGGAGTTCCGATAAAAAATGAAAATTTTATATGAGAAAAACTTTTTGGGGTGTATTGGAGGTGGGAGGTGGGCGTGGCCGATTTTGATGAAACTTTTAGATTTTATTAATATTACCAAGAGCAATACATGTGCAAAAATTTATTGCCCTACAACAACTCCTTCTATTTTATTCCTCAAAAACTGGATATTAAACCAATGTGAATTGTAGCGAATATATTAAAGCAAAAGGAGAAAAACTAAAAGTGAGGAACGAAGTAGCCATACATAAAATAGATTTTTGGAAAACAACAACTTTATTCTTTATTCCTGAACATTTTATATTAACAATATACTTTTTGAGGTGTAACTAAAATTGCAGGGTTCTTAGTGACTTTAGCAACATTCATTTTGCGATGCATCAATACTCATTTAGCGTACAGAACTCATATTTAATTCTAAAAATCTGGAATAATTAAACCAATTATTGTACGAATATATTAAATCAAAGGAGAAAATACTAAAATTAGGAACAATACACATAAAATTAAAATTAAAATTTTAAATACAACAATTTAAATTCTATTTTCAACATTAAATTAAAATTAAAATTTTAGTAAATAAAATTAAAGTTTAAAATTAAAATTCTTAAATATTAAAATTAAAATTAAAAATTAAAATTAAAAATTAAAATTAAATTATTAAAAATTAATTTAAAATTAAAATTAATAATTATAAAATTAAAATTAAAATTAAAATTAAAATTAAAATTAAAATTAAATAAAATTAAAATTAAAATTAAAATTAAAAATTAAAATTAAAATTAAAATTAAAATTAAAATTAAAATTAAAATTAAAATTAAAATTAAAATAATTAAAATTAAAATTAAAATTAAAATTAAAATTAAAATTAAAATTAAAATTAAAATTAAAATTAAAATTAAAATTAAAATTAAAATTAAAATTAAAATTAAAATTAAAATTAAAATTAAAATTAAAATTAAAATTAAAATTAAAATAAAATTAAAATTAAATAAAATTAAAATTAAAATTAAAATTAAAATTAAAATTAAAATTAAAATTAAAATTAAAATTAAAATTAAAATTAAAATTAAAATTAAAATTAAAATTAAAATTAAAATTAAAATTAAAATTAAAATTAAAATTAAAATTAAAATTAAAATTAAAATTAAAATTAAAATTAAAATTAAAATTAAAATTAAAATTAAAATTAAAATAAATAAAATTAAAATTAAAATAAAATTAAAATTAAAATTAAAATTAAAATTAAAATTAAAATTAAAATTAAAATTAAAATTAAAATTAAAATTAAAATTAAAATTAAAATAAACTAAAAAATTTGAAATTAAAAAAATATTAATATTAAAGTTAAAATTGCGAGCAACATATGGACCGTTTACTTTGAAATTGGTGCAACTCCATTTTTCTATTTTCCGGTTCTGAGCGGCTTTGAGGGATAGTTGATGGACCTGGGTTAATATAGTTTTTGGATTCGTGTTAAGCTACCCATTCTAAAGACTTCGCAGTTTTACTGGGTGGTGGCGGGTGCTGGGTAGTGGACATGCAACACTTAATATCTCGGAATAGAAAAATGGAGTTACACCACTTTCAAAGTAAACGGTCCATATAGAGCAATATTGCTCGCAATGTTTCTTGCAATGTTGCTCGCAATATGTATGCTTCCTTTTGAGCCTCCAGCACACTTAGCAATGAATAAATTTTTTTTATTTCCATGGTTAAGGAAAATAGCTAAGGTGCTTCAAATAGGTGGAAAATAAAGGGTTTTCTAGGACTTTTCTCCACAGGAATTTTCTTTACTATCTAAAAAACCATTTAGGAAAGAAAAATTTTCAAAAACCTTGTAGGAAATCTCATTATGAAGCAGGTCAACATTAAAAATACACCCTTTTTTTTAATGTAACGGCTTTTTTCCCGCCACAATAATATTTCAAAAAATCTTCAAAAAATAACGAAAAAACCAAAAATTTCAAAATGCGAAAATTATCAGTAGTTTCCGCGATAATCACTAACTCAAATCTGGCATCCACCTTCTGCTTTTCCTGTTCGCCTGGTGAATCAGACGAGTTTTTGTACTGAAATCCGCATTTATCTGGCACCATTTTTTCTCGAAGACTAGAATTTTTTTTTGAGAACTTCAATGGTAAGTATGCTTCTTTTTGAGCCTCCAACACACTTTGCAATGAATAACACAAATTTACAAAATTAAAATTTTTGTTTGTTGCCGCGATTTTTTTAAGAGTTTTGGATTAGGGTGGTATTGGTGACATAAGGAACATTTTTGAAAATTTTTTCTCAGCTCTGGTTTTGGAGCTACCATCGATTTTGTGAAAAATCTTCAGTTGAAGCGGAGCCGCGAATAACGTTGTAAGTGACAAATTTCACATTCTTGCAAATTTACCGTGTCATTTAGTACTTAAACGACCAACACGCTTCTTTAAGGTTCCGGAGTATTGAGAAATGTCCAAGAGTTGACCAAATAAAAACTTTTTTCTGATAGCTCAAAGGACTAGAGTATTATTGACAGTGAAAGTCCGAAAAATAGGTTCAAAAAATTTGTCGCTTACAACGTTATTCGCGGCTCCGCTTCAGTTGTTTAACTTTTACGGGAAAAAATAGATATTAACTCTTAAGTAACTTATTATGGTTGGTTGCGTATTAAAGCCAATACCACTATCTATCAAATGATTAATTTTTCAAGAAAACGCAATTTTCAAGTTTTCCTCGATTTTTGGAGTTTATTTGTCCTGTTGTGACATGAGAGCATTTTGTTTTTTTTTTTTAAATATTCTTTCTATATGGCTTAGAAAGTGCTTCTTAATACTAGGTCTCCAAGCTGAATTTTTTTTAGATCGGATTGAAAATGTGGATGGTACGGTACGATTTGCTAAAAAAGCTTCAAAATACTTGGTTCCTTTATATTTATTTTCCTATTGTGCAAAGAATGGGAGCATTTTTTTTTTTTTTGCAAATCCGCAGGAATATTTCGAATCGGGCTGATAGTTTTTTCTGAAACTTCGCCTGTAAGTTTGCTATCTTTTGAGTCTCCACATTAATTTACAATAAACATGGCGCACAGGGCTTCGACAAAAATCAAAATTTTAATTGTCACGAAATATCACAAGTTCGGTATCGTTGGAAAGGAAATTCCTCCACTAAGTGAAAACCGAAATATTAGAACCGCAAAAAATGTTTGTGTGGATGTTACACCTCTTCAAAGTCTTTGCCAACTTTGAGTGGGCGTGGCAGCGTTACGAAGTTTAACTTTTCCAGCTTTGGGGCACAACAGTAAGCTATGTTTTTTAATTTAATTTTAACACTATGGGTCCAAAATTGTGGAATTCGGGTCCACCCGTTTTTATGTTTGGGAGGTTGGGGTGGTCTGATTTCTAAATTTTAAAATTTCAAAGATATTTGCAAAGAAACGTCCGTGTCAAATTTGATTGCTCTAGGGAAACTCCTTCTGTCATTTACCAAGAATTGTATGGAGGTCAAGCACTCTATCCGTACGCGTGATTTGTTTTTCTACCATTTTTCCGCATATTTGTACTGGATATTAGTACTGAGAGCATCTATGTATATGCCCTTACGATTTTATAATTAGGGGCTGTCCATTTATTACGTAAGATTTTAATTACTGTTTTCACGTTCGCGTCTTAAGTCTTTGCGCAGACAGGTCTGTTATAAAAAACGAGATAGATAGAGCAAAGATTTAAGACGCAAACGTGAACGTGTTTTCACAGTGCTTGACCTCTGAGGGACGGAAATTTTACACAGATATGCGAAAAAAGGTATAGGCCGGGCCATTTGAAAACGTAAGAAGAAGTAGAAGTTATGAAACTCTACTTGGACGTTAAACCAACTTTTTTATACAGATCCTTTCGCAACATGTTCCATACATTTGAAGTATATCCTATTTAGATACCTATGTCTTAATTTCTAGACTACATCGGATTTTTATGTCAAATGAAATTTGTCTTTTAAAAATGCTCTCCTATTAAAAAAAATTTTTTTTTTTAAATCAAATCGAAGAAAGAAAGAAAATCGTGAAAAATTCAAAGTTACTCGAGCGACAAAAATTATAAGTCTCCTTTCTCTATAAATCATAGCTTTCATTTTCTCTAGTCATGAGTCTATCGTCACGCTTTCACAATTTCTATAAACCTCTGCTAAGACAAAATCCTCACCAGCCTATGCGGTAAGTAATCCAAAAAAAGGACTCCAATTAAGGAGCTTCCAGGGCATTATTATTTTGTTCTTTTTGGTTTTTTTAATTTCATTCTACTCTTCGTGGTCCAGCCGCTGTTTGAACTTTGATGAGAAAGGGAAAGCCGAGGAAAATGTATACTTTCGAAAGGAGGTTTGCTTTGCTAAGATCCTTATTTTAAGAGTTAATTTTTCCTAATGATCCTGCAATTCAAATCCTTTAGCAAGCACGCCTCTTAGAGAGAATAAAGAGGGCATTAAAATTAAAAACAAATGAGCCCAAAGAAGAGTCAAAGTCAAATTCAGAAGGAGCCAAGGAAGGCAAAGAGAAAAAATAAAGCTGCAGGGTGATATCTCCGACCCAGAGAGCCCCATTGAGAATTCAGTCCATCGAATGAAATCGTAAATTTATATTTTTGAAAATATAAAATAATTATATATACATAGATATATATATATATATATGAATGTACACATCGCTTAAGTCATTAATACTTGTCTTTTGGACTTATGCATACATCGTCTGCGGTCCCGGGCGTCTGATGGGCGCGTCGAAATAGTTTGGTCGCTGTCTTGGTGGTGTTGGTGGCGCTGGCTGGCCTGGACGTATAGGCCGTGCGTCTCGTGATGCGTTTGCTCCTCCAATGATAACGGCAAGCATTGCCACTAAGAAGGCCAAGATTGTTAGTTGGAATCTCATTTTTGGCGCAGTGTGTTGAGCTCTGCTTTTAGTTTAAAGCTTCGATGATTACCTTCGAATGAATTTTAATTTGTAGAATCGCCGTATTTATACGACCGACGACCGCTGCGGAATATTGCAGTCGGGAATCACTTTGTGGGATTTTGTTGTGATTTCTTGTGAATTTTTTAATTTTTTTTTTTTACGAAGATTCGCGATAAGAGCAAAATTTGTTAACGGAAATCGAAAAAGTACCGGTGTTGAGAAGCTACGGCACAGTGGTAGAAGAACGAGATAACGAGGAATTATTAGAATCGCTATTCTCGTAAATTGTGGTCATAATTTTGGAAATGACGGTCCCAAAGATCGAATAGCAGTCGAGGACCTGGCAAAATAAACGATTTCCAGGCAGTCATATAAATATTAATAGAAATCATTCAGTTGTCTATTGTAATTTTTACAAAAAGGGGAATTTTTTGAAATTAGAACTGATCTATCAATATTTGTATAAAATTTTTTTTATCGAAACGCGACAAATTTTCCCATGGGTTTTAGGTTCGAAAATCGTAATAACCTCTTTCATAGAACATGTTAAGGTTAAGGGCCATTCAGGTTGCGTCGATAATAACACAACAAAGAAAAGAAAAGAAAAAAATTAAATTAAATTATTAGGTCTGTTAGATTTTCTCAATTTGCTCAAGTTTCATACAGTTTTCAAAAACTTGGGCAGTACGGGAACATACCTAATAGTGTCGAAAAAACGGAACATCCACTTAATTAAGGTAGTTTTACTGTATCAAATCTAATAAGTTCGACTTCGTTGATAGCAGTCGGATAGATGTTCATTTAGGTATTTAATTTTCTCATCTTATTTTCAAAAAATTTGTTAGACATATGTGGTACCAAATTAAAGGAAATCGATCCAGCATTTTGAAAAAAATAAAAAATTTGGGTGTTAATTGGACACTTTTCATACCAAAATGGTTTCCAAAGTTAAAAAAAAAATAAAGGATTTTTCAGAATTTTTCACTTTGACCGTTTATTTTTCCCTCAACGGGTCAAATTTTTACCATCAATTTAATTTTTCTTAAAAGCAAATACAATTGGCTTTCAAACTGCATTACAATTTTTTTTTTTTACAATTAACCATTGGCGTGGGAGAATTGTTTTTCTGGACTTAGTGCCAAAAAATTTTAAGGCCTCATAACTCCTCAGGGGTGCATTTGGGACTCCCCCCTCACATACGATTTTTTCTTCACCTTGGACCACTTGGACATTCGTTCTTTTTTGTGAAGTGAAGCTACCCATAACGTAACTGTACAGAGGATCGTTTACACAAACGCGATTCAGCAAACAGCCCAATCTCACTTGATGCGATATGCTCCGCCTAGTCCACCCACTGTGGCTAAAAAAAATCAGTCCGATAAATATTCTCGGGAATTTATTTCCCATCGAATTTGAAAAAATCCTCATACATATTTCAAAGCCATTGGCAAGTGAATATAAAGTTAGCAGCAAGGCAAAATGATATATTCGGACGTGACGAAGAGTTTACTTTTTCTGAGAATACCCATAGGTATGTAAATATGTTGCATAATTTAAATATGTTTGTCATTCAGTCAAACACGATCGAGCATGTTTGAGAGCGTTTTGAACGTCCAGTAAAAATGATTTTACTTGCTTTGGTCTTTCATTCGACCCACTTTAAATGACTTATTGACAGTGTTTGCATAATATTTATTTATTTTCATCACAACAAATAAGGGCGTTACAGTCAATCCCGACAGATAAGGAGATACTCGGCACCGCACATCTTTCTATTAAGTTTTTTAAGCTTTTTTTTTTTTTTTAACAGTGGGCATGGTTTATACTTTCGCACATAATATTTGGCTCATTAAGCGAGCTGCGACCAGGTTTTTGCTTTAGTTCATGAAGACTTAGCGTGGTCACGAGAAACTGGTCAGGCAGCATGATCGCGCATGTGGTCTGATGTACCATTGATTGATTTATGATTTTATGGAGAAATACTTAAATTAAAGTATGGATGTATGTTTTTAAATCTGATCCTCGCCTTTAAGAGGAAGTTGAACTCAGCATGATTTAAGGGATATAAAGAACCCCCGAACATGGTTAACCCGAACAATGCCTGACATTTGGGATGTTTAGGAACTGAGCTATTATATATACATATATTACGTTGAAAATCAAATCCCTTATGTGAGTGACTAAGTAGTAAGTCAATAAAACTGAAAGTCTTGGAGAATATATTGTATTTTCTGCATATTAATCAAAAATTCTCATTTAGTTTGTTTAAGGTATCCGAGTATCTTGGCACTCTATTGAAGGTGTTTTTTAGTCACTCACATGAGGGTTACACAAAGAGATCAATAGTTTAGAAATTTAGCCAAGAGGGCTTTTGTATGTTCTTCACGGACTTACACCGAAAATGTGAATATCTATATAATTATAATTATAATTATAATATACTAAAGACGGAATCCCACTATCTGCGCAATGCGCCGACAGTGTGAATGCAAATTTTTGGACTCCGATGCGATCGTCCTGAAACAGTTTTGTCCGAATTTTACTGTCCCCCGATAGCTTTCTGACAATATGCGACGATATTGTGAGCCTCAAAAGTGATTGTGGAAATTCGTGCCGATGTAGACCAATAAAAATCGGTGCAGATTGTTCTATATGCGCTTAGAGTGGGATCCCAGCTTAGATCTAGGTAGTATTCGATTTCACACAGACGAGAATCGAAAGAGAATCATATCAATACAGCCTTCTGGCTAGTCGTATAAAAAAAGCTATTCGATTTAGCTCTCACTGCGGACTAGTTGCTTGAATAAGCCACTTTTTTTTTTTTAGTGTTATTATATATACATATTAGGCCGGGTCGATTTGTATGGGTAAAAAAAAACTAAGAAATCGTACCCCCGGAAATGAAACTTCAGACAATTCTAAGCATTTTTCCCCAAGAAACCATGGGTATAAAATGAAACGTAGATCCGCGCTGAACGATGGGAAGTTTTTACCATACATACATATGTTATTAACAAAAAAAAACCAATAGAACGTGCCTTTGATTGAGTAAATTGAATTAATTGAGTTAAATGATACTTATGTTTCGTGTGGCTTAGTTAACCAACTTCAAAAGAGCGTCCAAAGCCTTTAAAATTGAAAAAATATAACTGAAAAATTAACAGTGAAATGTTGGCAAAAAATTTCGAATATTTCCCAAACTCGAGCTAACCTAGACTAGTGTTGGTACTGTTGTACTCGGGGGACCGAGCCGGACCCGACTGCGCCGGTTTGCACGATGAACAAATTTTTTTGTCCTAAAAACAAGCACAGTGTAACATATGTATGTATGGTAAAAACTTCCTATCGTTCAGCGCGGATCTACGTTTCATTTTATACCCATGGTTTCTTGGGAAAAAATGCTTAGAATTGTCTGAAGTTTCATTTCCGGGGGTACGATTTTTTATCCAAAAAATCGACCCGGCCTAATACATATATATTTATTTTTTCGTTTTAATCATATCAAGTTATTCCCGATTTCCACACATGAATTTTTCTTTCCAAATAATCAACTAAGTAGGCGAGAAGTGCATGGGTAAGAGAAGAAAGGGTCTGGCTGGTTTCAGTGTATTCCCAGTTTGCCGCCACTCTACAAATTCTTTTAAAAATACCTCTAAGTATTTGCTTTCATTAAAAAAAAAATTTCATTCCAATTAAATGGAGCAACAGTGCGATATTCAAAAAATCGCAAGTGCACATAGATGCTCTAATACTAATATCCAGTTCAAATGTGCGAAAATGATACAAAACACATTACTCATACGGCATGTTCTTAAAAATTTAATATCTCCAGAAATAATTAAGATAAAAAGATGAAACTAACGGTGACTTATTGTTAATAAAACAAGGAATAAAGAAAATTTATTTTTAAATTTTACACGGAGAAAATTTTTTGCAAAAAAACGAAAACAAAAATTTAACAATTTTTTTCAGTGTATTTAAGTTTTTGTAAAACTTTTGAATGTTTAAGAAAAATACCTTGTTTTATTAACAATAATTTGTTTCATCTTTTTATCTTAATTATTTCTGGAAACAACATTTTTAAAAACATGCCGTATGAGCAGGGCTGGGCATGAGAGCTCCATGGAGCTGTGAGAGTAAAAACTTGTGTAGCAACACAAAAAACAGCGAAAGGGAAGAGAACGAAAAATTTGTTAGTGAGAAAAAATTAACCAATCAGAAAAGGCTTTAGGTACATTCTAAAAATTGAGAGCAAGCAAAATGTTTTAATCGTAGCATGCTTTGCATAAGGTAAGTGTACCACGTAAGGCCCGGCTCCTCGTAAGGCCCACTTTCATTTTAACCAACTTCTAACTATCAAATGTTTCTGTACTTGCACATGTTGAAACATGTCCTCAAGTTATTTCGTAGAAATAAAAAATTAAGACAATCGCACTATATTTGCGGCGACCACAGTCAATTGAAAATAACAGAGGCGTAAAAAAGCCATTTTTATAGTGGACGATGCTTAAAAAATAATGATCTATAGTGAAATTGTGGGTTGCTTTCTTAAAATAACAAAGTTATTTGTATTGTGAAGATACAGAGGTATGTTTATGGTAAAAAAATAAATAGCAAATTTTTTTTTCTTGGAAGGCCTATGAAGGCCCACCATAAAAAATTCAACAACGGTCATTAAGAAACCTTATATTGAGTTGCTCTAAGGTCAAAAGACGGCAACTATACCTTTTTTTTGCTTAAATAGCGTTTAATCTTTAATTCTTAATCAAAAACAGGTTAGTAACATTCGTTAAGTTTTTTTTTAAATAAACGAATTTTGTCTGATATTTTAATTTTTTTTACTAGCTTTTACAATATAAATTAACATAAAAGGCTTTCAAAAGTAATGAATGCAAGTTTGGGTTCATTATCTCAAACAAGGAGTAAGTGGGCCTTTTAAGGTACACATGTTCCTCGTAAGGCCCAAAATGACGTTTTTTTAAATCGCATTTTAGGAGCTTTTCCGATAATGATTTTTGGTAGAATTTTTTGTTTTTCTATAGAAAATTTATCAAATAAAACAACACAAAAACAATCGGGTTTCTATCATCAATACTTTGTACGCTGTAATCGAAAAGGTGTTAGGTGGGCCTTACGTGGTACACTTACCTTAGTTCAAATGAAAAATATATCGAAGCGAATAACAACGTGTTCAATAGACTGCGTGCATTAATCGCCAAATGCATGCATATTTCACAGATTTTCAAAAAATTAAAGATTCAGTTGAGCTTTTTAAAAATCCTTTGCTCTGTAGCAATAAAATTGAAGATGAAAAGGCTCAAATGGAACTAGATTTGCTTCAAAGAGATGCCTTGCTTCCTCTTGGTCGAGGCCTTGAATTTTGGTGTCATATTGACAAAAATAAGTTTTTCAATTTTTGGAACAACTTACGCATGTGAGTCAGCTTTCTCTGACATGGCTCTGACATGGAAAAAACAAGTTCAGAAATTCGTTAACTGATAACCACCTTGAAAATCTTTTGCGTATTAAGAATTCAAGAGATGAAATTGATTTTGACGAACTTATTCAGTTTTCAACATAATTCAGAAAGCTTGTGTTTTGCTAATGAAATAAGTTGTTTTCCACCCTGGCTGCTATTCCCCGCATTCAAGTTTCATTTTTTTCAAAAATTTGGAATTTCCTAAAAAAATTTCTCAATGCAGAGTAAAGCGCAGGAGGCACACACACAAGCAAAAGCTTCAATGTAGTGGTGCCCAGCTCTACGCATGCGTATGAGTAATGTATTTTGTATCATTTTCGCACAATTGAACTGGATATTAGTACATACTAGAGCATCTATTTGCATTTGTAATTTTTTGAATATCTCACTGTTGCTCCATTTAATTTGAATGAAAATTTTTTTTTAAATGAAAGCAAATTATTATTAGTAGAGGAACAATTGTGCACTGCGACCAGAGGTGATCTATTGTGCTATCCCGTGTTTTGTTAACACCAGCTCAATCTAAGGCTTTTGATAAGCGCTACGATTGATCTGGGATTAAATGTTTTTACCTCATCAGGCTGTGGAAACGCCTTGTTGAGGTATTTCAATCGCTTGGTGGCGATTGCCGGGCAATAACAGAGCAGGTGAGTGGTGGTCTCGCACTGCTCTGTGCAGAATCGTCATATGTCCGTGTCTGAGAGCTTTATTCTCTTCAGATGGTACCCAACTGGTCCATGACCAGTCATGAATCCGGTTAGTAGGCTACAGGGACGTAGCCAAGGGGGGACGGGGGGGTTGGGTGTTAAAACCGCCCCCGTCGTCAATCTGACTATGTTATTATACCCAGCGTAAGCGGGGTATATTAGTTTTGTGCGAATCTTGTAACAGGGAGAATTAAGCTCCGGAGATATAGACAAATATATATAGAAATGATCAACATCAAAAACTGAATCGATTTAGACATGTCCGTCTGTCCGTCCGTCCGTCCGTCCGTCCGTCCGTCTGTCCGTCTGTCCGTCCGTCCGTGGTCGGATCTCCTCCGAAACGGCTGAACCAACCAAGTCTAAATTTGGTACACATGTATATCGAGTCCGAGTATGATCCTAAGTAAAAATGGGAGACATCCGCCCACTGCCACGCCCACAAATGAATTTATTGTGTTTTCAGTAAAATGCTTGTAACTTGCGAACCACTCAACATATTCCATTGATTTTTGGTGTACTGGTAAACTACAAAAAGAGACATATCCCTTCGTCTCACCTGTCTTAATTTAATATAATAATAACTAAAGAATTTCAAAAGAAAAATTTGTGTGTGGAAATCGGAAATTAGGAAAACCTAAAAAAAAAAATCTCTATTCTAAATCGCGTGACCATACGGACTAATTTTTTTAATTTTTTCTTCTATGTTTTTATTCAAATGCAATTAAAGTTTAAAAATAGACAGTGAAAACCTTTGGTCACCCACTTTTACAGCAGCAAAAGATCTATTGATGCAACGGTGACTTTTCCATCTTAAATTAGAATTCTTTAAAAGAAAATAATTTATAAAAAATACTGCAGCCTCGAGCGATTGCAAGTGCATTCACATCTGATGAAAGTGAAACAGAATTTGTGTAAACAAAAGAAAAAGAAAAAATAAAATTAAAGAGAAAAAAAATAGAAAAAATATTCAAGTTCTTCGAATGAGTAGAAAGGAAAGAAGTGAAAACTAAATGCCATGACTGAAAATGTTGATCAATTGAAATTATTTGCAACCAAAAATGGTCTTCGTTTGACGATTACGAATTGAACGCTTCGAAAAATTAAACCGTTCAAAGCGCCCCCCTCAACAAAATCTTGGTTAGTTCGCCGTTGGCAACAAGTCTAAGCTCGTCGTTAGCAGTCGTCCAATTCAACTTTCCTATCACTCCTATTCTAAATGAACATTCCCCGGGAGTTTTGTTCGCTAGAAATTTTTCTCCGCCTAAGAAGAAAGTATTCTAATTATTAATAATGAAAAGAATGTGACGATCTCTGCTTAAACATGTTCGAAATTCTTGCTCCCTTCCCAGTGTGCTATGAACAGCAGATTTTTTTTTTTTGTAAATTCGCGCGGAAAAATTCCCCGAGAATATTTCGAATCGGGCTGTATATAAAAAAAAAAATCCAGGCTTAGTTACAACGGCCTCTGTGCCGCAGGTTGCCGAGATTCCAATTTCGTTCGTTGGGTTCGACTCCCAGCTCAGGTTGTGGATGTTGTTTAGCTTTTCTGTTTTTCTCTTTGGTTTATCATTTTTCGTGGCATCACAAATGAACCATGAGGCCCAAGTGTCTCAACCTTCATGGCGGCAGCCACATTAACCTAACCTAACCTAACCTAACTAACCTAACCTAACCTAGTCACAACTGAACGTAAATTCATTTCATTTATTCGCAACATTGCATTGTCATATTAGAGCAAATTATACATACACGCTCTAATTGATTAAGTAAAGCCATATAACGTCAGGTCAAGAATAACTAATTTTTCGAAATTATTAAGAATTAAAGTCTTTATTTACAAAAAAAAAAAAATAAAACAAGTATGGGCATACAATATATATGTAATATATATGTACAATAACATTATAAAAATCCATTTTCCCCCCCATTGTGTAAAAAAAAAAAAAATAATGCAAAAGAAAAACAAAAGTGGGGCGAATGATCGACTTCTTTGAAATCTTTTGTTGCTTTTTGACCGAATTATTTTGTTGGCTTTTGAGCTCCTGGGGTTGCAAGATTAGCCTTGCCGGTCCTTAAGCGTTCCAGTTGTTCACGTTGCTATAAAAGAATGAAGAAATCCGATATTGTAAGCGGCAATAAATGCTTAAAACGTTTAACAAAACCAAATCATTTTGAAATACATATGAATACGTATGTATTCATTAAACGTCAACTAACGCTATACTCTCAACTTTCCTCAAAATGATCTCCGAAGCATAGCAAAAAATCTTCGTGCAACTAAAAAGGCAGGCAATTTCTTTTTAGAAGAGTTCATCTTGTGGAATCAGCACCAAAAGCTCTATGGGAAGATATCAATAACTCCCAAATAAATCATACCTTTTTGTAGAAGTATTCCTCCTCATGTGCAGCTTCCATTCGACCGAAACCACCGCCAGCTTCACGGATGGAGCCACCACCGCCACCACCTATTTATATTCAAGCGATAGATATCAAAAGCCTATTAACATGCTATAAGATCCTTGGCCTAGTTAAATGATCCAACTCACCTTTCCCGGCACCGCTGCCCAAGTCACCCAAATGACTGCTCGACATGCGTGCCAATCTGCAAAAGAAAAAAAAAAAAAACACACACACACACAAGAAAAACTGTCAATTTCAAAAATAAAATGGAAATAAAAGAGTTCACTGACAATGAACGCGTTGCGTAACACTGAAAAATACCGGCCGGGCCTATAATTGGATTTGTGAGGAAAACATGCAGGATAATGCAAACTTACTGCACTCCTTTTAATGTTCCTCGACGTGCGACAAACATGAGTCCAATAAAATGCGTAACTTTATATGAAATGAATGCGTTCCTTTTTGCGATCTTTTTTTTTTTTTTTTGTATCAGTTCCTAAAAGTCAACCAAAAATAAATTAGCACCTTCCCAAAGTGAATGAACGGTTTGTAGGTATTATTTATTTATTTGATTTGTGCGAATATTTTTTTTGTTTTTTATCTATATCTTTTATTTTGCTTTCGACAAAATTTTTCATTAATTCATAGCCTTCTTACTTACTTTTTCAACAAGTCCGAATTTGATTACTGCGATTTATCCGCCTCTCTTTAACTGACCGATTGCAAGTCTTAAAATAAAATGACAAAAAATTCATTGAGTGCGCTTTTTAAATAAAACGTGATGTGTGTTTTCTAGTAACCTCGAACGAAAGTTGCCGTTTCTGTGGAACGATTTATTGTGTACCCGGTACTTTTAGAATTACAAGTCATTTCAATTGTCAGCAAACAAAAAACAACAAAAAAAAAAGAGGGCACACTAAATATGTACTTTGGGCCTTACAATAAGGACGTCCACTGTGTTGGGTAGGTTTATAAAAACAAAGCGTTACTTCAAATGAACGGATTGTCCCTTATTGTCCAAAAGTATTGGAAAATTTTAATTTTGCAGCACATTAACGCTCCCATACGCTCGAGCAATCAGACCCAGGCCCGTGCGCACGGGGAGAGTTTTGGGGGTTAAAACCCTCCCCATTGAGAATAAGAATTATACATTTTATATATAAAACGAAAAAAGAAATTTCAGACAATGGGCCAAGCTGACGCAAGAAGAATTGCATGAACTGTCGCCTACTCGGCAATTCGTGCAAAAAAAAATAAAATAACACTAGTTTAAAAAAATAGCAGAGAAGAATGGTTTTAAGACTAAATTGGGGTCGCTGATCACGAAAATGACTCTACTCAAATTCAAAATGCTTCAGGAAAAAATCGTTGAACATGTTTTTCAAACCTAGCGCCTAGAAAATTGAAAATTCTCCGGCAGATCCGGTAACTGATCCAAATAAGGCCATGCGATCGAAATAAAAACATTCGAAATCAATTCGATTTCAATAGAAATTTATTCTATGTCCAAGCGAACAACGATATTGCATAATTTGAGAAAATTTCGAAACAAATCTGACATTTAAAATTGAGGCAATTTCAATTTCGTTCTGCAATTGATTACTTAAATCATACAGGGTGTCCCGGGAAAAAGTGTACAAAATGAAACCCTCGATAGGTCGATGCAATACGAGTAGTTTTTGCTTCTACAGCAACTGCCTAGGAGGTACCGTTTAAGAGCTGTAGCGCTTCAAAAAAGGTCTGTTTTTGTATGGAATTTTGAGTATAATTTCATTTAAAAAAAATGTTTTTCGTTCAAAATGAAGTTAACATATATTCAAAATTCCATACAAAAGCAGACCTTTTTTGAAGCGCTACAGCTCTTAAACGGTACCTCCTAGGCAGTTGCTGTAGAAGCAAAAACTACTCGTATTGCATCGACCTATCGAGGGTTTCATTTTGTACACTTTTTCCCGGGACACCCTGTATAGGACTATAGATGGCACTTGGCAAAAAACGTGTGTGTTGAATTGAAGTAGGCCCCCAGTGCATGCATTCTTATGGAAAAATCAAAAACGTAGCACGCCCCCTGAAAATTCCGGTTCCGGTCTAACAAATATATTATAATCTTGTAACATGAACTAAAATTTTTGTTAAAAATCATACATTCTTTGACCTTGTCTCTGAGTCGGATAATTCAAGCAAAAAAGTCAAGATCTTGCAGAAGCTGTTGAGTTAGCTGATGCTGCAAAAAAAGAATTGCTCGAAAGAAGAGAGAGAGAGCTTTTGAATATTTCCGAGAAATTTTTGAGAAAGCGTGTACAGTCGGCAAGGAGCATGATATCGAATTGCGAAAGCCGCGGTTAACTGCGAAACAAACACATCGCAACAACGTCGTCACTGATTAAGTTGAAGATTACTTTCGCATAACCATATACGTACCATACCTTGATACTTTCATCGCTCGTCTTCATGATAGGTTCCTCAATCATCGCAATATCCTATCAAATTTCGATTGCTTGTTACCAAATAAAATGAAAGCACTCGATATAGAGTCTTGTGTTCAATTATTTACACAATACTCTTCTATCTTGAACAATGACAGTCCTAACTTCTGGATCAGTGAAGTTCAACTTTGGCATCGACGCATTTCTGGAATGGATATAAAAAATTCACTTGATGCGCTTGATATTTCCGAACATCCATCAAATCCTCCGCATAATGGCAATTTTACCCGTCACTACTGCTACAAATGAACAGTGGCGTAGCGAGGGAGGGGGAGGGGGCATGGGGGTCTATCATGCACCGGGCGCTACTCGTAGGGGGGAGCCAAATGATATGTATGGAAACGATGTTTTTCCAAATTTCAGAGTAGCACTTCAAATACTTCTAACTATTGCAGTATCAATTGCTACCTGTGAACGTTCGTTCAGCAAATTAAAATTAATTTTAACATATCTACGATCAACAATGAGCCAAGAACGTCTAAATGACCTGGCGTTTTTAAGCATCGAAAAAGAAGCATTTGAGTTGTTAAACTTTGAAGAAGTTATTAATACATTTGCTTCAGCAAAGGCAAGAAAAATGTACATGTAGTAACAAATGTATACCACACAGCAAAGCTGTAAATGAATGATTCATTTTTGCTTTTTATTCAATTGATTTCACGAGTTTTGAGCAAATTTTTTTCCAACAAAATTTTGAAAGAAATAAAATTTGAATTCACTCATCGATGCCTTCACTACTTGTCTTTATCTGCTAAGTAGGCTTTTTCATATGGGCACTTTGTGTTTAATGTTTATAACGTCAGGCGAAAATTTCGGATGTCATTGTATGTATAGCCTTACCTTTTTTTTTTACTAATAATAAAAGTGTTCCTTAAAAAATGATGAAATTTATGTATCTATAATATTTTCAATATTGTTGTTTGTGCATTGTTATAACGACCTTATCCTACTAAAGTTGGGGGGTGGAGGGAAGGGGCGCCGCAAATCTATTATGCACCGGGCGCTAGTTGGGCTCGCTACGCCACTGCAAATGAAAGGACTTTCTCAACATTGCGTCGTCTCAAAACGTACCACAGATCGACAATGTCTGAAGATCGACTAAATGGCCTAGCCTCACTGAATATACATCGTGAGATAGAAATTGACGTGGAAACGATTTTGGAACACTTTTTTTCTGTGCCTCGAAGGGTTTCTTTGTTACATGAAACTCACCAAAACTGAATTGTTTTAATAAAGTCATTCAAATCGTTACTCTTGATTTTTAACCACTTGTTTTGATGAATAGAAAAAACCTCCCCCCTTGGACAATTCCTGCGCACGGGCCTGATCAGACCTCAAACTGGTCACGATGTAAAAATTTGGATAATATGAAAAGGCTAGCTTGGTCTCCGGAAGTGAACATTTTCTCTTTGGGGGGCTTCTTGTCCGTGGAATTTATGCTAAAAATAAGTAATACAAGATCGTTTCAGACCCTAAAATGGCGAGCAACGAAATCAGACTCTTTCGAGCGGAGCACTGATCGACAGCATACAGATCACAATTTTAGAGCTTGGCCAATATTGCCAAGCATATTTAAAAAAATTTTAAAAATAAAATCTGATTTTCATTTTCACCACCGAAATTTTTAAATTATTTTTAAAAAAATTTTAAATACCTACATGTTTAAGTTTTTTTTGAATTCACCCTGTTTTGGGCGATAGAAAAAAGTATTAGTTATTCTAAAATTTTAGGAAAAAATTGCGAAAAAGAAAAAGCAAATTTAAATTTATGGTTGGATTACAGGAATGAACGAGAAAAAATGGGACATCCAGTTAAAATAATTTTAATATTCTTTTACTACTCCCGACATGGGCGGCGCCACTTTTGATATTGTTGCATATTGAAAATAAATTTAAAATTTTTTAATTTTTTTAAAATTTTTTAAAAGTTTGGTAAAAGGCCCTAAGGGGGCCGAAATAAATAGTTCTTTCAACAAAATTTGTTTTATTTTATAAAAGAGTAAAATTTCACTTTTTATACACCCATTTGTTTTAATTATTCCCATTTTATTCAGAGGATAAAATAAAAGAAAAAGTATTCATAGATTTATCAATGCGAAACCTAATGAAAACGAGAAAATGTGATGTGTTTGAATACAGAAGTGAAAGAGAAAAAATTGGACTCCAAAGATTTACATGAATTTTTCTCCTTTTTATCAATTCCCAACGTTTCGAATTGCTGCAAATTGTAAATTTTATTTAGAATTTTTTTTTTTCCGAAAAAAAATCTCGGTGGGCACCCGGTAAGGCCGCCGCGAATGATAAAAATAATTTTAACGGGCGGGCTTTTTTTCTATTTTAACCAGGAAACCGAAAGGGTTAACAACTTTTTTAGGAAATCAATTTGGTCCCTTTTCAAATTTCATGAAAAAGGGAATAAAACCCTTACAAAAAAAAATTTTTTGCTTATTTCTAATGGGGCATTTTATTAAGGTACCCCTAAAATTTTTGCATGGGATTTCGAGAAACTGGGTGGAAATTTCCTATAGATACATAATTTCAAAAGGAAAAAATTTACCGGGGCCAGAACGGCGTTAAATTTGGCCGTATTCAAAAATTCACGCCGCAAATTAGCTGCAAAATGTGTAAAAGATTTTTTGTTTTTGCGCCCCGAAAAAAAAAATTTAAAATTTTAAATTCCAAAAATTATTTTTAAATTTTTGATGCAAAAAAAAACGGTTTTTTTTTTATAAAAACAAAAATTTTTTCCCCGGAATTTTCCCCTTTTTGACATTTTTTTAAAAAATTTTAAACCCGAAAATTTTTTTTTTAAAAATAAAAAAACCAAATTTAAAATTTTTTTCTAACCCGGCAAATTTTTTCCCCCTTTTCCAAAAATTTTCTTAACAAAAAACCAAAATTTTCAAACCCAAAACCCCAGGTAGTTTTCCCGGGAAACTTTCTTGAAATTTGGCCCCTTTGGGGTTCCCCAATTAAAATTTTTTTGTCGAAAAACCCCCCACCCCAAAACCCTTTTTTTTTAAATTTTTGGAATTTTCTTTTTTCTTCCCCAAATTTCAACCAAAAATTTTTCTATTTTAAAGCCAAAAAAAACCCAGGGTTTCCGGTTTTCCCGCAGGAACTTTGGTTAAAAATTTGGGGTTTCAAAACCCTTGGAAAGCTTTTAACGCTAAACCCTTGCTTTACTTTCGGTTTTTTCCCGAAAATAAAACCAAAAACTTAAAAAAGCAAAAAAAAAATTTTCAAAAAAAACCCCAGTGTTTCCGGTACACTTTGAAAGGCTCCATTCTTTTTCCTGTTCCCTTGAACGGAAGACGAAAACCGCTTTTCGGGAATTTTTTTCGGGAGAATTTTTTTTGGAACTTCGGTAATTCTTCTTTTTGGCCCCAAAATTTAACGAATAAATTTTTCAAATTTAGGGTGGGAAAATACAAATCCTATTGGGTTTTCCAGGAATTTTCCCCGCAGGAATTTTCTTTAGGACTTAAGGAACCATTTAGGGGAAAAAAATTTTCAAAAACCCTGTAGGAAATGTCATTTTGACACAGCTAAACCCGATAAATGTACTTTATTCAAAAAATATAACGGCTTTATTTTCCCGCCAAAATAAAAATTTCCAAAAAACTTCAAAAAAGAACAAAAAAAACCAAAATTTTCAAAACCCAAAATCCCCAGTAGTTTCCGAGATATCACTACTTGAAATTTTGGCATCCACCTTCTGTTTTCCTGTTCGCCTGGTGAATCAGAAGAATTTTTGTACTGAAAACCGCATTTCTCGGGCATCATTTTTTCTCGAAGGCTAGAATTTTTTTTTGAGAACTTCAATGGTAAGTATGCTTCTTTTTGAGCCTCCAAACACTTTGCAACGAATAAATTTTCAATATTTTCATGGGTAAGGAAAATAGCAAAGGTGCTTCAAATAGGTGGAAAACATAGGGTTTTCCAGGAATTTTCCCCGCAGGAATTTTCTTTAGGACTTAAGGAACCATTTAGGGGAAAAAAATTTTCAAAAACCCTGTAGGAAATGTCATTTTGACACAGCTAAACCCGATAAATGTACTTTATTCAAAAAATATAACGGCTTTATTTTCCCGCCAAAATAAAAATTCCAAAAAATCTTCAAAAAAGAACAAAAAAACCAAAATTTTCAAAACCCCAAAATCCCCAGTAGTTTCCGAGATATCACTACTTGAAATTTTGGCATCCACCTTCTGCTTTTCCTGTTCGCCTGGTGAATCAGAAGAATTTTTGTACTGAAAACCGCATTTCTCGGGCATCATTTTTTCTCGAAGGCTAGAATTTTTTTTTGAGAACTTCAATGGTAAGTATGCTTCTTTTTGAGCCTCCAACACACTTTGCAACGAATAAATTTTCAATATTTTCATGGGTAAGGAAAATAGCAAAGGTGCTTCAAATAGGTGGAAAACATAGGGTTTTCCAGGAATTTTCCCGCAGGAATTTTCTTTAGGACTTAAGGAACCATTTAGGGGAAAAAAATTTTCAAAAACCCTGTAGGAAATGTCATTTTGACACAGCTAAACCCATAAATGTACTTTATTCAAAAATATATAACGGCTTTATTTTCCCGCCAAAATAAAAATTTCAAAAAACCTTCAAAAAAGAACAAAAAAACCAAAATTTTCAAAACCTCAAAATCCCCAGTAGTTTCCGAGATATCACTACTTGAAATTTTGGCATCCACCTTCTGTTTTCCTGTTCGCCTGGTGAATCAGAAGAATTTTTGTACTGAAAACCGCATTTCTCGGGCATCATTTTTTCTCGAAGGCTAGAATTTTTTTTTGAGAACTTCAATGGTAAGTATGCTTCTTTTTGAGCCTCCAACACACTTTGCAACGAATAAATTTTCAATATTTTCATGGGTAAGGAAAATAGCAAAGGTGCTTCAAATAGGTGGAAAACATAGGGTTTTCCAGGAATTTTCCCCGCAGGAATTTTCTTTAGGACTTAAGGAACCATTTAGGGGAAAAAAATTTTCAAAAACCCTGTAGGAAATGTATTTTGACACAGCTAAACCCGATAAATGTACTTTATTCAAAAATATATAACGGCTTTATTTTCCCGCCAAAATAAAAAATTCCAAAAAATCTTCAAAAAGAAAAAAAACCAAAATTTTAAAACCCCAAAACCCCAGTAGTTTCCGAGATATCACTACTTGAAATTTTGGCATCCACCTTCTGTTTTTCCTGTTCGCCTGGTGAATCAGAAGAATTTTTGTACTGAAAACCGCATTTCTCGGGCATCATTTTTTCTCGAAGGCTAGAATTTTTTTTTGAGAACTTCAATGGTAAGTATGCTTCTTTTTGAGCCTCCAACACACTTTGCAACGAATAAATTTTCAATATTTTCATGGGTAAGGAAAAATAGCAAAGGTGCTTCAAATAGGTGGAAAAATAGGGTTTCCAGGAATTTTCCCCGCAGGAATTTTCTTTAGGACTTAAGGAACCATTTAGGGGAAAAAAATTTTCAAAAACCCTGTAGGAAATGTCATTTTGACACAGCTAAACCCGATAAATGTACTTTATTCAAAAATATATAACGGCTTTATTTTCCCGCCAAAATAAAAATTCCAAAAAATCTTCAAAAAAGAACAAAAAAACCAAAATTTTCAAAACCCCAAAATCCCCAGTAGTTTCCGAGATATCACTACTTGAAATTTTGGCATCCACCTTCTGTTTTTCCTGTTCGCCTGGTGAATCAGAAGAATTTTTGTACTGAAAACCGCATTTCTCGGGCATCATTTTTTCTCGAAGGCTAGAATTTTTTTTTGAGAACTTCAATGGTAAGTATGCTTCTTTTTGAGCCTCCAACACACTTTGCAACGAATAAATTTTCAATATTTTCATGGGTAAGGAAAATAGCAAAGGTGCTTCAAATAGGTGGAAAACATAGGGTTTTCCAGGAATTTTCCCCGCAGGAATTTTCTTTAGGACTTAAGGAACCATTTAGGGGAAAAAAATTTTCAAAAACCCTGTAGGAAATGTCATTTTGACACAGCTAAACCCGATAAATGTACTTTATTCAAAAATATATAACGGCTTTATTTTCCCGCCAAAATAAAAATTCCAAAAAACTTCAAAAAAGAAAAAAAAAACAAAATTTTCAAAACCCCAAAATCCCCAGTAGTTTCCGAGATATCACTACTTGAAATTTTGGCATCCACCTTCTGCTTTTTCCTGTTCGCCTGGTGAATCAGAAGAATTTTTGTACTGAAAACCGATTTCTCGGGCATCATTTTTTCTCGAAGGCTAGAATTTTTTTTTGAGAACTTCAATGGTAAGTATGCTTCTTTTTGAGCCTCCAACACACTTTGCAACGAATAAATTTTCAATATTTTCATGGGTAAGGAAAATAGCAAAGGTGCTTCAAATAGGTGGAAAACATAGGGTTTTCCAGGAATTTTCCCCGCAGGAATTTTCTTTAGGACTTAAGGAACCATTTAGGGGAAAAAAATTTTCAAAAACCCTGTAGGAAATGTCATTTTGACACAGCTAAACCCGATAAATGTACTTTATTCAAAAATATATGACGGCTTTATTTTCCCGCCAAAATAAAAATTCCAAAAAATCTTCAAAAAAGAACAAAAAAACCAAAATTTTCAAAACCCCAAAATCCCCAGTAGTTTCCGAGATATCACTACTTGAAATTTTGGCATCCACCTTCTGTTTTTCCTGTTCGCCTGGTGAATCAGAAGAATTTTTGTACTGAAAACCGCATTTCTCGGGCATCATTTTTTCTCGAAGGCTAGAATTTTTTTTTGAGAACTTCAATGGTAAGTATGCTTCTTTTTGAGCCTCCAACACACTTTGCAACGAATAAATTTTCAATATTTTCATGGGTAAGGAAAATAGCAAAGGTGCTTCAAATAGGTGGAAAACATAGGGTTTTCCAGGAATTTTCCCCGCAGGAATTTTCTTTAGGACTTAAGGAACCATTTAGGGGAAAAAAATTTTCAAAAACCCTGTAGGAAATGTATTTTACAAAAAATAAAGCTTTATTCAAAAATAATCCATTTTCCCGCCAAAAAAAAAAAAAAATTTCAAAAAAAAACAAAAAAACCAAAATTTTCAAACCCCTCCCCGTGTTTCCGAGATTTACTTGAAATTTTGGCATCCATTCTGTTTTCCTGTTGCCTGGTAACAGAAGAATTTTTTACTGAAAAGCATTTCTGGGACATTTTTTCCGAAGGCAGAATTTTTTTTTAGAACTTAATTAAGTAGTTCTTTTTGACCTCCAAAACTTTAAAATAAATTTTAATTTTTCAAAAAAAAAAATTTAAAAAAAAAATTTTCCAGGAATTTTCCCCCAAATTTTCAACTTAAAAATTTAGGGGAAAAAAACAAAAATTAAAATTTTTGACACCTAAACCCAAAATTACTTTATTCAAAAATATATAACGGCTTTATTTTCCCGCCAAAATAAAAATTTCCAAAAAAACCTTCAAAAAAGAACAAAAAAAAAAAAATTTTCAAAACCCCAAAATCCCCAGTAGTTTCCGAGATATCACTACTTGAAATTTTGGCATCCACCTTCTGTTTTTCCTGTTCGCCTGGTGAATCAGAAGAATTTTTGTACTGAAAACCGCATTTCTCGGGCATCATTTTTTCTCGAAGGCTAGAATTTTTTTTTGAGAACTTCAATGGTAAGTATGCTTCTTTTTGAGCCTCCAACACACTTTGCAACGAATAAATTTTCAATATTTTCATGGGTAAGGAAAATAGCAAAGGTGCTTCAAATAGGTGGAAAACATAGGGTTTTCCAGGAATTTTCCCCGCAGGAATTTTCTTTAGGACTTAAGGAACCATTTAGGGGAAAAAAATTTTCAAAAACCCTGTAGGAAATGTCATTTTGACACAGCTAAACCCGATAAATGTACTTTATTCAAAAATATATAACGGCTTTATTTTCCCGCCAAAATAAAAATTTCCAAAAATCTTCAAAAAAGAACAAAAAAACCAAAATTTTCAAAACCCCAAAATCCCCAGTAGTTTCCGAGATATCACTACTTGAAATTTTGGCATCCACCTTCTGTTTTCCTGTTCGCCTGGTGAATCAGAAGAATTTTTGTACTGAAAACCGCATTTCTCGGGCATCATTTTTTCTCGAAGGCTAGAATTTTTTTTTGAGAACTTCAATGGTAAGTATGCTTCTTTTTGAGCCTCCAACACACTTTGCAACGAATAAATTTTCAATATTTTCATGGGTAAGGAAAATAGCAAAGGTGCTTCAAATAGGGGAAAACATAGGGTTTTCCAGGAATTTTCCCCGCAGGAATTTTCTTTAGGACTTAAGGAACCATTTAGGGGAAAAAAAATTTTCAAAAACCCTGTAGGAAATGTCATTTTGACACAGCTAAACCCGATAAATGTACTTTATTCAAAAATATATACGGCTTTATTTTCCCGCCAAAATAAAAATTCAAAAAACTTCAAAAAAGAACAAAAAAACCAAAATTTTCAAAACCCCAAAATCCCAGTAGTTTCCGAGATATCACTACTTGAAATTTTGGCATCCACCTTCTGTTTTTCCTGTTCGCCTGGTGAATCAGAAGAATTTTTGTACTGAAAACCGCATTTCTCGGGCATCATTTTTTCTCGAAGGCTAGAATTTTTTTTTGAGAACTTCAATGGTAAGTATGCTTCTTTTTGAGCCTCCAACACACTTTGCAACGAATAAATTTTCAATATTTTCATGGGTAAGGAAAATAGCAAAGGTGCTTCAAATAGGTGGAAAACATAGGGTTTTCCAGGAATTTTCCCCGCAGGAATTTTCTTTAGGACTTAAGGAACCATTTAGGGGAAAAAAATTTTCAAAAACCCTGTAGGAAATGTCATTTTGACACAGCTAAACCCGATAAATGTACTTTATTCAAAAATATATGACGGCTTTATTTTCCCGCCAAAATAAAAATTCCAAAAAATCTTCAAAAAAGAACAAAAAAACCAAAATTTTCAAAACCCCAAAATCCCCAGTAGTTTCCGAGATATCACTACTTGAAATTTTGGCATCCACCTTCTGTTTTTCCTGTTCGCCTGGTGAATCAGAAGAATTTTTGTACTGAAAACCGAATTTCTCGGGCATCATTTTTTCTCGAAGGCTAGAATTTTTTTTTGAGAACTTCAATGGTAAGTATGCTTCTTTTTGAGCCTCCAACACACTTTGCAACGAATAAATTTTCAATATTTTCATGGGTAAGGAAAATCGCAAAGGTGCTTCAAATAGTAGGAAAACATAGGGTTTTCCAGGAATTTTCTTTAGGACTTAAGGAACCATTTAGGGGGAAAAAATTTCAAAAACCCTGTAGGAAATGTCATTTTGACACAGTTAAACTCGATAAACGTACTTATACTATGAACCGCAACACATTACACAGGCCGTAGGCGGTAATGCATACGACCTCATATACCATCGTAGTATACTTTTGTTCGAGCGTGGCCGTTTTTAAGGGTGAACGCGTACCCACCACCACAAAAATTATAGTATTTGTAGGCAGTTCGCTTACAGGCTCGTATACTTCATAGGCAGTAGGCATTGTTGGCCGCTCTATCTCTTTTAAATTAATAATTATAAATAATAAAGAAACATTATTCATTTTATAGCATTTATTTTTATATCGAAATAAATTCTTAATGCGTAATAGCAATTTCGTTTTATACAAAATATGCCTATACATACTCTTTTACTTACGACAAACAGTGTTAAATAAACAGTTATCAATTGTTTATATATATATATATATATATATGCTATTTAAAAATGTCCAACACGCGATACGCGATACGGAAATGAATGTTAATTTTGTTACGCGGCTTACGAGACCCCTACCAAAAGGAATTTATAATATCTACTAATTAGTCCTATCGACAACAAGTTTCTTTGAAACGAACTAATTCTAAATCAATATTCTCCTGGAATTTTTTCCCACGAAATTTTTCTCGTCCGGAAAAGTAAGTGATCTAGGCATCAATAAAGAAAAGAATGTGATGACCTCTGCTCCCTTCCCAGTGTACCTAGAAAGGCAGAATTTATTTCAAATCCGTGCGGAAAAATTCCCCGGGAATATTCAGAATCGGGTTTTTCATTTATTGAACAATAAAAAAGGAAAACGGGAATTTCGAAAGCACTTTAACATTATATATTCCAAGAATTAATGCCAAGCATAACTTTTTTTTCTTCTTTGCGCATATGAGCGTAAAATATTTCATGACATAAAGAATTTTTTGATATACTCGTATCCTTGACCCATACTCTGTAGTTCGACTCAAACAAAGATATTCTCGGGTTCGACGTTAGGCTCCTTGTTTTATTTCGCTAAAACATCTCTAGCCATTAATGATAGCAAATTGTTTCAATAAATGTTGTCACTGCTTTGAGAATAGCACCCTTAGAATTAATTTGTGAAAGTAGAAAATAGAAAATGGAAAAACTTCTCAAAATTTATATGCAAGAAGGGGTCATGCGATAAAAAAAAAAATTAACTGAAGCGGGGAAATGGCTTTTCACAGATTAAAATAAACATTTTCTATTCATTGGAAAAAATAAAAAATACACAATTAGAGTATATGAAGAAACGATCTTCTGTTTTGATAAGGACATTTAAAAGACCTAATCAAAACCTTGACTTATGACTTTAAATGGGAATTAGGCTACTGAATTTGCCAAGCGAAAAAAAAAAACAAATTCCTCATCTTTGCCAGTGACTCTCCCATTCATTGCCTTTCAAATACAATCGACTACCATAACTTATTTCTACTTTAATAGATATAACTTTATATATGTATATAAAATTAGAAAATTTCAATAAAATTTGAAATTTTCCCCCAATGGTACCTCTTAAACAATGTTTTAAGAGATATCTTCCACTATTTTTGTTTTAGGCTCAATAATCTTTTAAGCCGGTTTTTATATATTTCATTGATGTTTTAAGTCCGCGGTATTCAACAAAACAAAAACAAAAAAGCAAAAAAGAAAAAAGTTATATAAAACAAAATAAAATAAAAAGAAATAAAATTAAACAATCCAAAAGCAGGATAAATCTAATCAATAATTATTGAGAATGGCAACTACAGTGTTTTACTTTATTATACAAAATACCTTTCGGTTATTATAATTGATTCCGAACATTAAAACTAAGAGACTAAAAACCTTTTTTTTTTTTGTAGGTTACTTAACAATAAAACCATAAAATTCTTATCTCTTCAGTTCAATTAAACTCGAAACTTATGCGCTAAATGTTGCAGCATCGTTTCTTGATCATTTCATTTCTAAGGCTTAGCGTTAGATTTTGAATTGATTTCTCTGCTGGGTGCAACTGTAGCATCGTGCTTCTTGAGGCAATTCATTTGGTCACTCAAATTGTACAAGACATTGACCAATTTCTCCTTTTCGTTTTTTGTTTTTTGTTTTATGTTTTGTTTTAGGTACACTTAAAACTGAGGTAGGGTCATAAAATTATGGCATACATTTTGTTAAAAGAAAGCTTAAATTTATGAAATTAAAAACTATAAAACTAAAAGCCGTAGTCATATTAAATGGATATGAAATTGGATATAAGACAAATACTGCCATTTTGAGTTCGATTCATCATTTTTCTTTCTTTCCTTCTCTCTCTCTCTCTCTCCTCTCTCTCTCTTTCTTTCTCTCTTTCTTTTTATCAGTAAGGAATGTGGTTCGTCTATAAGTTTGTGCAATAGAAAAACAGAAATGTTTAAAAGAAAATTGAATAGAATTGAAGAGAAAGACTTGTTGTTCCTCGTCTTGGACAGTTTTGGAGTTTTTCCATATATTTGTATATGTATATATAAGTACATGCAGTTTTAATCGCTCAGAAGAAAAACCAAAATAGGTTTCCCTCAAATTCTCATCGCCACGTCCACGTCCACGTGCACGTGCACGTTCACATTCACATTACCCACTTTAACGTCGTCGCCGTCATCATTGTCATCGTCGTCATCGCAACGGCCATCGTCCTTTCAGTGTTTTAATCCGAGATGCCTCAATTTCTGAGCCGCAATGACTTTGTTGATTTCCAGCAAGTCGCGATTGAATTTTGCCGCTTGTAATTGAACTTCTAGAATACTCATACGCATCATGTGCTCCTTGGTTTGCATTTCCATGAAACAACGCAATTCGGGTGTTGCAGCCGTGTTGCCGTTATTATTTAGTGTGCTGCTGCTGCTGCTGATGGCACTGTTATCTGGCCGATGGCCGTTTAAGGGCATAGCGACAACATTTCCATTTCCATTGCCATTAGCATTAGCATTAGCAATTCCAATGACATTGCCGCCATCGTTGAGGTCATGTTGCTGAGCTTGCGATTGCTGCTGTTGTTGGGGGTGCTCATCGCTTCGGGTGCTGCAATTGCCACTAGATGTTCGTGGTCTCTTCGCATCCGGCGATTGTTGTTCATCATCATAAGAGCTTTGCTGCTGCTGCTGTTGTGCTTTCGCCTGAGCCTGTTGCGCAGCAGCAGCGGCAAAATTATTTGTTAAGGCAGCAGCTGCAGCCGCAGCCGCCGAAGGAAATTGTGCATTGCGTAGCGCATTAAGAGCTTCCAACGTTGCCGAAATGTTACTCATATGGAAAGCCGGCTGAAATGCACTCAATTCACCCGGGCCATTGTGTGTTAGAAAAGCACTGCCGGTATGCTCCATTAGTGCGGCCTGTGCACTATGCGGACTATGGACGCCAAGGCGTTCGATATCGTGTGCTGAACTGCGACTTGGATGTGGCGAATTCGAGGGCAAACGTTCGCCGATACCGTTCACTATTGAGGAATCGTTATTATTATTGTATGAATGATTATTGTACGTATCGTTGAGAGTCTCGTTGGTCTCTTCCTTTATATCGATATCGCACAAATCCTGTGGTGGGGTACGACTGCTGTGTGAGAGAGAGAGAGAGAGAAGGAAAATTAGTGAAAACCATCCAAATGTAAATAAATCGTGCGACGCGAATGAAACATTCCAAAAACCGAAACCCAAAAAACCCCAAAACGCCACCCCAAAAAAAAAAAAAAAAAAAAAAAAAAACAAGCAAGCTAAAGTCGGTCAAGCCCGACTTTGAAATACCCAGCGTCCCGACATTATATTGGCGCACTATTTTTTGCCTTTCCGTACGAAAGTTACACAAAATTAATGTTTGCGGGCTTGACAATGGACGGAACGTGCTCGTTCTACGCCTTATGCTTCGCAAGCTACGAAAAATCTCCATTTGTGGGCGTGGAAGTGATCGGGCCACATAAATTTTTTTCCTACACCTTTCATTCGCCTTGGTCAACCTATGTTGCGAATTTGAGGCTTCTACGCCTTTTACTTTGGAAGTTACGATAAACTCTTATTTTTGGGCTTATTTGTGGGGGTCTCGAGGAGGACGGCATCCAATTTTTTTTCTAGGATATGTCCCTTTTCGTAGTTTACCAGTACACCAAAAATCAATGAAATGTGTTGAGTGGTTCGCAAGTTACAAGCATTTTACTGAAAACACATTAAATTCATTTTTGGGCGTGGCAGTGAGCGGATGTCTCCCATTTATACTTAGGATCATACTCGGATCCCGATATACCTGTGTGCCCAATTTCGACTTGGTTGGTCAAGCCGTTTCGGAAGAGATCCGGCCACAGACGGAAGGACGGACGGACGGACGGACATGTCTAAATCGATTCAGTTTTTGATCCTGATCAAGAATATATATACATGTCTATATCTACGGAGCTTAGTTCTGGTTGTTACAAGATTCGCACAAAACTAATATACCCTGCTTACGCTGGGTATAAAAATTAAAAAAAAAAAAATAAATAATTGTCATTTTGCTTACTCATCTAAATCGTGATCTTCTTCGGGATTTTGTTCGTCCTCGCGATACTCGTAGTCCTCCTCCAATGCCAATGGAATTTTGGAATAGTCAATCCCATCTAATGCTTCCGATTTACAAATTCTTTTAGCCTCTTGCATGAATTCCCAGACTTCGAATGTGAATTGCGATGGACGCTTTCGGTCGGCAACTTCTAGACCTTGTTTCTGGGCGCGATTATTGTAGTCGATTATTTCGTTTCTGGTGCAGGCTATAATTTGTTTGAATTTTTTTTTTTTTTTTGTTGATATAATTTTTTCCAATTTAACGAGAAGGAAATGAAAATTAAAAAAAAAAAAAAACTATTAATTTCTGTGTGATAATTTTGACAGCAAAGGAGTGGTTTTCTATTTTGTCCTCATTTTAATATTAATTTTGATTTTTTTTTTTTTTCGAGAATGGCCTGCTTACGTACCTTTCATGCGTCGCCATTGCTCTTTCAGACGATTGCAGGTGCGGTCTGTGCCGAATTGTCGGGAAAACTTTTGATGGATTATCTTCCAAGCTTTGTTCTTAACAGCCGTTAGACCCGCATCGAGACGCTTATTCTCGATTATACGCATATCTTTCCGGCATAACTCGAGAAGGTACTTTTTCTCCTGATGATTCCAGTTCTGCGTGCGCTCTCGCTTTTTGTACATATTCATCGCCGGACTGTTCATATATTGCTGCATTTCTATAAGAGGTGAGAGAAGAACGAAAGGCTTTAGTGAATTTTGGACGAGTTTCTTTGTAACGAGCTATGTAGGTATTTCGAAGTAGCTGGGTTTCCTAACGAATGACTTTCAAATGACGTAGATAAGCATCGAGCAATTGAAATGAAAATTAATTTTCAGCTTTTAATTCTTCATTTTTCAATGGATTGAAAACTTTTCTGTCTTCTTTAGTGTACATGTCCATACATATGTTATGTATGTGTGAGACTGCATATGTTTCTCGATCAACAGTGCCTACCGCCTACAAAGTATAGGAGTACTGTAAGCGACCGAATATTAATAGCTTGTAAAGTATACAAGACTGTAAGAAACCTGCCTACCAATAGCTTACAACGTATACGAGATTGTAGGCGAACTGCTCACCAATTGCTTACTTTATGTGATGGTGGTGAGGCGTTCACTCTTAAAAAACGGCCACGCTCGAACAAAAGTATACTACGATGGTATATGAGGTCGTATGCATTACCGTCTACGGCCTGTGTAATGTGTTACGGTTCATTGCTTCTGTAGGTAGCATTTTGGTCGCTGGGTCTTATCAGCGCGATTTTGAATATTCCCGGGGGAACGAATTTACTTTTCTCGAGTCTAAAATTGTCCTTTTTTTAAAGAGGCAGTGTAAAGAAAATTTTAGGTATGGGTCAAAAACCCATTCCCCATCAAATTTCTTCCCACAAATATTTAAAAAACAAGAAGAAGAAATTTGCAAATTCCCCGGGAATTCGTTCCGAATCGGGCTGTAATTAGAATTTTTCATTGCGTTGAAATATTGTCAAATCGCATCATTTTCTGCTTATGAACATCTTTTTATTTTTTTTTTCGGATACTTTAACGGTCCTTGTCTTACATCACCAGAGATATGATCAGGAGCTTGGGGGCTGATAAGGTCTTGCTTAATCACTGGAAGGCCCCCTTGTGGGAGTCTCGCAGGAGGCTGTGATTAAAGATGAGGGGCGGATGTGAATTCCCAGATTAAAGATAAAACTTTAACGCCTCCAGTCGTCTCAACTGGGTACTGGCCCCTATATGTCAATGTCTCAACGAGTTCGGTCCACAGGGCTGGACCCATTCTCTGCACTTCAACTAGAACAAAGATTTGCTCGAACTCCAAAGTTTCATACTCTCTTGTTCGAATATCCGATGTTCGTTAAAATTTATATTATATTATTGTTATTCATTCGACTCGGATTTCGTGTTCGAGTAGAATGGCATTCCGAGTCGAACTGCAGAGTACGGCCCCAGGTGTATCGATGTTGTAAAACAATACCGCCCAACATCGCCACCATCGCCGGGTATGAATGTATGCAGATGGTCATTGTGTTGTTTATTTATCCGAAGCTCTTATTGCAGTATTGAACCTTCACATAAAAAGCATAAAAACTCAAGCAAGAAGATAGCAAAAAACTCGTAAGGATAATTTTCTTTGCAAGGACTTGAATTTGAATTTGAATTTATGCTGAAAAAAAGGCTCCTTTCAACTTACCGCTTTTTATATCAACGCCTTCCATTAGTCCTTGCCCGCCACTTTGCCATGTGGCGGCTATTTTCATAAACGCCTCCAGATCGGTAGCCGAATATTGCTTATTAACCTGAAATCAAATGAACAGACGAAAGAAAACCAATTAGAACAGAAAGATATATTGAGAAATTCGAAAATTTAAAATCCTTCCGGACGAAGGATACTAACTTCTTTAGAATAAGGAAAAGTCTTTTCTATTTTCAATTTTTTTCCTTCCTTATTTTTTTTTTGCGCTATTTAAAATTCAGTTTTGACGCTTATTAATTTCAGTCACGGCAGTTAAAAAAATGATTGTCTGACGTTAGAATATCGACGTTAAATTGAAATGAAGTTCTACGAATATACAATACAATACGATTAAAATGATTTAGTATTCCATAGTTGATTTTCAAAGTTAAAATATTTTTCAATTTTTGCTAACTCGTTTACAAAAAAAAAAAAAAAAAAAAAAAAAAAATAGAATACACTGTTAAGTTTAAATTCATTGAACTCGGAATTTTTCTTTTGCGAATGTTTGAGTCGAGTTGGGCCGAATTTTTGTTGCCATGCCCTGCAGTAATAAGGCGGTCAGTTTTCTAAGAAGGACTGGCTTTTGACCGGTCCAAACCCTACCGGTTAAATTATGGCAGTTCGCTCCATCGAATTCGGCTAGCCGGCGGTCGGTATTAAACGGATTGGTTTAAGGGTAGCCTGTAAATGACACTTTCATCAACTTAGAATATATATATGAAGTTCGTTTTTCCTTATTTGACTATCCTAAAACCGGACACAATTACGACAATTGACCCAAAAAAACTGGCCTATGATCAGCCGTTTTGCGGACTAGTCCCTCCCCTAGGACAGGCCCATGTTAAAAAAGGTCAGTTGAATACATTAGAAGTGGAATTATGAGGGGACTAGTACTGGTAACATGAAGGACTGACCGAAGGCTACACTTGGGTCAGTCCATATTACTGCAGGGTGTTTTGGGATATAAGTACATATGCGCACACACACGCGCACGCATACATGTGCAATAAAGTGTGTAATTAAAGGAAAAAAAATGAAATTAATTATGAGAAATTTAGCGCAGAAAGGAGACAATGTTGACAGGTTTTTGAGATATGTATAATGATACGTTATGGAATATTTTTTTTTTGGGGGCCGGGAATCTATATAAAAACGAGGACATGATATGCATTTCAATGATGCGAGAGCCGAGAGAGCTTCCATTAGTGCGAAAAAAATTTCTTATTGATGTATTTTATTTTTGCTTTTCAATCATTGAACAAAAGAAGTAAAAGACAAAAAAAAAAAAAACTCATTCAAACAATAAAAAGTCGAACTTATGCTGAAAAAATAAAGAAGAAAAACACATCGATTTTTTATGGTGTCTTATACATTTAAGTTTCAGACGAAATGTAATCATGAGAAGGAAGAAATTATTTGTGAAAAGAATAAAATGTATGTGCACACTTCAAATCGATTTCTAGAGAAGAAAATAGCAACAAACATACATACAGTGAACTCTCGAAAACTCGAACTGAAAAAAAACCGGCACTGTTCAAGTTTAACGAATTGTTCGAGTTTTGGAACGCCATATATTTTTTATTTATTTATCGTTTTTTTTTTTCTTAAATTCAGTCTTTACTCGCATATTGATAGAAAATTTTAATATACTTAAACTTTTTAACTTCTCAAGATTTCTACAGTCCATTTCCAATTTAAAATTAATCAAAAACGAAGCTTTTTTCAAACTATTTTAATTTTTTTGTTGAAAAGTCAAGATCAAGAAGAAAAAATGATTATTTCTCAATTTGAATGATATTGCACGGGAGAAGCTGTTATTCATCGCAATGCCAATGGCATTGTTATCGAGACAGGATGTTGTTTACTTTCATTTCAAGTTAAAAAAAATATTACTCCAATTTTAATGACCAACTCGTGACATGTTCTTTTATGACGGCCGCTTATGTGTAATTTTCATTAGAAAGTTGGTGTAAAGTCAGGAAGAGTTGCGGCTCTAATGTCATGCTGAAATCATAGATTGTTTCACCGTGACTTGTCCTGCTGGGCTATTTCATATCATGAATGGTTTCGCCTGCTCTACGTAAACAACGTGGAAAGATTCACAAAAATTTTGCGAAACTAACGGTGGATCTTGCCCAACCAAAACAAAATAAGAGAAAGACAGGCAAATACATGAGCGTGTGTACACAGGGATGATCACATGTCAACAAACGTATTTTGATTTGTGTTTTAATACATAAAACAAGAAGAAAATTTTGTTCGAGTTTTAGAATAGTCAATGGTGAAAAAAAAATGTTCGAGTTTGCGGGGGTTCGAGTTTGTGGGTGTTCGAGTTTTCGAGAGTTCACTGTACATTCGTACACATTTAAGTATATTGGATAGTCAAGTGTTAATTGCTACGATAGTTTAATAAAATTCTCCATCAACTACGCCCATTATGAGACGTGCCAAGAATTGAAATCACTTTGAATTACATACATACTTTGAAACGCGTCAAATGAAATGAATTGAATTCGAGTGCAAATAAATCGATGGACATAAAATTCCTCACAAATGAAACGAACATCTTAATTTCATATGTATGTAGGTATATATTTGTATATATGTAGTACATAAGGGGGAAATGATTTCAAAGTTAATTCAAATACTCTATCAAGGGAGACCCCGACCGAAGCTTTATTTCTCTGAAACAAAGAAAATTTGCAACGATGAATAAAGTTTAAAGAAGACAAAACAAAATAAATCAAGTAACAGCTTTGAAAATCGTACGACTCGAAAAGCTGTCATAATTAGCATACATGCTTAGATATACTATGTATGCATATGTTTATGACAATGCAAATTCCCCTGCAGTGTTGAGGTATTCAAAGTGTGACTGGTCTCTGTCTAGCCTAAAAGAGTGCTATCCTTTTCACTATGTATTCATAGCTGCCAGTGGCGGATTTACCGAATATCCAACATAGGCAGCTGCCTGGGGCGGCAAATTCTGACAGTCAACGCAGCAATACCTAACAGAAAAGCAGCAGCGAAAATTTGGCTGCTGTCTGAGGCAGCAAATTGTCTTAATCCGCCAGTGATAACTGTGAACAATAATCAACAATTGAAATCCAATGGGCCCCACGGAGAGGTCCTCCGATTGCTTATTAATGAATTGTGGATATGATTAATTTCCAGTGAAAGTTAATTAAAATTCCCTGGCAAATTGAGAGAGAACAGCATTAGTATATTTCGGAATAGTTGCAATTCAGATTTAGTTCCGAACACTTCGGATCCACTACGAGAAGGAGTGTTACATTTTTAATGTCTTGAGTTTGACTTTAAAGTGAAAAGTTAAAGTTAATCACCCTGCAGTAATGTCTAAATCCTGCCGCTTATATTATGGCAGTTCACTCCATCGAATTCGTCTAGCCGGCGGTCGGTAATAAACGCGTTGGTTTAGTGGTAGCCTGTAAATGACACTTTCATCAACTTAGAATGTATATATCAGGGTGCGCAAAAATTCGCTCGCGAACGATTAAAAATACGATCTTTCTCACATTAGCTCGTTTGGCGATTGCATTCAATAGTGATAAATTCTTCAGCCAACGAGCAATCGCGAATACATTGCCTTCGTACGTTCGTTAGCACGAACGTTCTTTTTGTGCGTTCGCTCTTTCTCAGTGTGCATTGATAAACTCGGCGCAAACATTCTCTCACGAACGAAAACAAAGGCAGCGTTGTCGCGATTGCTCGTTTGCTGAAGAATTTATCACTATTGAATGCAATCGCCAAACGAGCTAATGTGAGAAAGATCGTATTTTTAATCGTTCGCGAGCGTTCGCGAGCGTTCGTTCGCGGTGTGTATACATGCACTCATCGCATTCAATCTCTTGCGAGCGAAGACGCAGGCAGCAGGAATGAAAAATTAGAATTTTAAAATGTACCTAATTTCACAAAATAATGAACCTTTTTGGGCACCAACGGACGGACCTAAAATTATTAGCCCTTTATTAGAACGAAGTTCTTTACGAAACGATAGCGACAGGGGACCTAGTCGAGAAAAAGTGAAAAACCGCTATAAAATCCGTGTTACCTAAATTGAAGTTCGCAAAAAAGGGTATAATAACCCTTGCAAAAAGAAAGAAATATACATATATTTACGTAAAATTACTTCCTGATGCGGCCGAGATATTATACTTCTTTAGGTCACACTTATTTCCGACGATATCCCGAAAAAACAATTAATTATTAAATTCAGAAACTACACAGACACATACAAGCATACATGCATTCAAACAAAACAAAACAATATGTGGTGCTGCCAGACTGAACGTTTTCAGAATAACTCCGATTAGTAGGTTTTTGCAAATATATAAGGGCATTATAGGTAGCTTATATTTTTTTTGCATTATCAAAGTATACGTCAATTCGTACATAATTAAAACATATTTAAAATCATCGTCTGTACTTCGGGGGCTGCGGATGTAATATCGGTGTGAAAAATATCGATACTTTAAAACATCTTTATGTATGAAAATTCGCATTTTCAAGACTATCTCATTTGTAATGGAAAACCATTTACACGTATGCTTTTTTAGTTCCAGTATATTCTGCTTATCTAACTTAGAACTTTGAGGGCTCAACGCTGTTAAAGTAAATTGAAAGGAAGTAACGAGCTCACTACTTTGAAGAAAGGAAATCAGAGTTGAAATTTCGATGACAGGTCGACAGAAATATAGGAAATGTGTGACTTAAATGCAACCCTGTGAGTCCGATTACTTGTAATAAGCGTATGCGTTCAAGTAGCGAAAGTAAGTCAAAGTACTTATTTGTTTTTATACCCAGCGTATGCAGGGTATATTAGGGTATCTTGTAACAGCCAGAATAACGCTCCGCAGATATAGACATATATTAATATATATTCTTGATCAGGATCAAAAATTGAATCGATTTAGACATGTCCGTCTCTCCGTCCGTCCGTGTCCGGATCTCCTCCGAAACGGCTGGACCAATCAAGTCGAAATGTGGCACACAGGTATATCGGGGTCCGAGTATGATCCTAACTAAAAATGGAGGACATCCGCTCACTGCCACGCCCACAAATAGATTTAATGTGTTTTCAGTAAAATGCTTGTAACTTGCGAACCACTCAACACATTTCATTGATATTTGGTGTACTGGTAAACTACAAAAAGGGACATATCCTGGGAAAAAATGGACGCCGTCCTCCTCGAGCCACGCCCACAAATAAGGGTTTATCGTAACTTATGAAGTAAAAGGCGTAGAAACTTCAAATTCGCAACATAGGTTGACCAAAGCGAATGAAAGGTGTAGGATAAAATTGTATGTGCCCCGCCCACTGCCACGCCCACAAATGAAGATTTATCGTAACTTCCGAAGTAAAAGGCGTAGAAGCTTCAAATGCGCAACATAGGTTCACCAAGGCGAATGCAAGGTGTAAGGAAATAATTAATGTGGCCCTCCCACTGCCACGCCCACAAATAGAGAAGCAAAACATAGTGCGCTCATAATGTCGGGACGCCGGGTATTTCAAAGTCGGGCTTGACCGACTTTAGCTTTCTTACTTGTTTGTTAATAAAATTAATAAATATTTGGACGGCGTTCTTTTAAGAATTCAAGTGTTGTTAAAGACATGCTGATACGTTACTCAAAAATACAGCAAAAAATTTCGGGTAGGTGCGTTTTTCGCGTAGTGCATAAAATTGTCTGGAAATTAATTGAATGCAGCTAAGCAGAATATACTGTATCGCATTTTCGCTTGTGAAAAACAGTTGAAAACAACAAACAGCCGTCTTGTATAAATATATTTTTCGATTAATAAAAACAAATGAGTTTTGCGAAAAACCTTGCTGCGAATTATATTTACTAACATTTATAAATACCATAATGAACTTCGTTCTTATCTGGTGTCCTATGACACAACTCAACTTGTTTTTGGTTTTTATGGAAAATTTTTTTATTAAAAACATAACGCAAATTCAGTATATACCTTATACAAAAGTAAAAAAAAAAAATTACTAACATGTTTTCCACAGATTCTTATCTTAAGTCAAATTAAGTTTTCAGTGACTGATCCCATATAAAAAGAACTAAACATATCAACTCAGCTGATTAAATAAGTAAAGTTAAGTTACGTTCAATCAAGAGTAACTGAGCCTTTACAATGAACGCTTGCAATCGACGAACGCTCGCGAACGCTCGCGAACGCTTGCAATCGGCGAACGCTCGCGAACGCTCGCGATCGATCAAAAATTCAATCTTCACAATATGAGTTACTGAACGAGTTTTCCAATGAACGTTCGCAATCAACGAACGCTCGCGAACGAACGAACCAACGACGATTTCGTCGGCATCTTTTCGTTCGTGATTTTTACGAACCTTGCGATTGCTCGTGAGAGATTGTTAGTGCTTACGTTCGTATCGCTGCTTTATCACTCGTGAGAAATTGCAACCACTCAATTTTTTGCCGCGATTAGTTGTGAGAAAGAGCGTATTTTAATCGCTCTCCGCACCCTGGTATATATGAAGTTCGTTTTTCCTTATTTGACTATCCTAAAACCGGACAAAATTACGACAATTGACCCAAAAAGAACCGTTTTGCAGACTAGTCCCTCTCCAATGACAGTCCCTCTCTATGTTAAAAAGGTCAGTTGAATAAATTGGAAGTGGAACTATGAGGGGACTAGTACTGGTAATATGAAGGACTGACCGAAGGCTAAACTTGGATCAGTCCATATTACTGCAGGGCATTTAATAAATATAGAAAAAAATTCGAAATTTTTAAACAAAGTAGGCTGTTTGCAATCAAAGTGAGCACAGTTAACATACATATCGGTCGGTAAACCAGACCATAATTAATATTGACAGACTCAAGCCGCAGGTCTGTTTTACGATATAGTATGTTAGCCCCTAGCCGTATGGACAACTAAGCCATGTGATGGGAGATATTTTGAAAGCATAACACAAAATATGTGTATGAATGAAAAACGTAGTAGGTAGCTTAATATAATTACGGTTACTTTGATCGGTAAAATTTTCCAAAAAAAAAAAAAAACAAAAAAGCTACATATAGTCAATCGAAAGAGTTAATTTATAGTACAGGATCCCACTGATCAATCCTGCAGGTATCTGTTTTTTTTAATATTTTTATGTTTTTTTGTAAAATAAATTTTAAATGAATATTGAGAGAGTATGGAATAGATTAACGATAGGTTGTCTTTTAAAAGTCTAGAGGAGGGTGAATCTGATAGAGTTTAATCCTAGACCGGTCGTGATTCGTATAAATTTCATATAGGTAAATTTGGTGTCGATCATAAATGAATTCACTTAAGTCTGGTCTGTTTTTCACCGAAACCATTTGCATTACTACTGGGATATTTAACATTACCATCAGACGCAGTGCATTGTTCTTTATCCTTCGTATAGCTTGCTAACTTATTCGCAGAAAATTCGAATTCAGTTGCTCGTCCTGTAATCTAATGACGCAAGGTACGTAGCTAATTCTCTAAAAATAGTAATTGCGTTTAAGCTGAACTCAGTTTGCATGGTAAGTACTAGGATAATTCTCTTTTTACGTAATTTTCCGTCAGTTTAGTTTTTACTGCAGAATTTGCTGAATGGTTCTGAAGAATTTTCGTGGTAATTGTTCTTGAAAATTCCAATCCACTTAAGCATCTTGGGAACAAATTCTGGTGGTTCAGTTGCTGTTCAATTATCTTCTCAATTCTTCATTATCGTAATGTTATTTAACTATGTGAATCGCTTGATTCGATCTTTTTTTTTTTTTCTTGTGAGAGAAGTTGATGATGATATGGAATGGGTGGGACAGGACGGGCACCGTCTATTGACAATCCAGCGATCCTGCCACTTTTTTCGTCCCAGAATAGGAAAAGAAAAGGCAAGGGAGAGGAGGAAAATTGGGAAAGGAGGATAAGTTTTCGGCTCTATCACAACTTCCTAATTCGATCGAGTAGGCAAGAAGGTCCGTGTGTGAAAAATATCGTGCTCAATACGTCACGACCACACATTTCCATCGTAGTCCTTGAGAAGGCACGGGATCTGCAACAGAGGAATTGTTCTATACTGCCCTCATCTTCAGGGCAGGAAGTGCATGTACGATCTGCGACGACTTCCTTGTTCGAGAGAAGAAGTTAATGAGAAATTATTTTGGCTTCTTTGGAATCTAGTGCAAAAATGCAACAGTTAATTTAAATTCATTCAATTTATTCCCCCAAAAATTACAATCGTTTTACAAAATATTTATGTAAAAAATGCATTCAATAGTTACAGAAAAAAATATGTTTAAAAATCACGCCCCTTTTTGCCGCTAAATTCTCAATGGCTCCGATTGCTCGATTGTTTTCAAAGTATCCTAAAACATAAAATTACTTCAATTGATTTCTTTTTAAGGCTGGCTATCATGTATCGTTAAGTAGAGATTTAGAAATAATGATCACTTCGGCCTTATTCTATGAAATACAATTGGACGTTCATATCGCTCCCTCTTTCCAGTTTTTAGTCTTAAAAGCTTTCCGTGAACAGATGTTTTGATATTTTTTTTTTTGTGGTCTAAATTGCTTTATTCTTTTCTTTTTTGAAATTGAAGCACTTAAATTAAACATATTTCGTTCTTACACCAATGTTATTTTTTTTGTTTTTTTTTTTTTTTTTTGTTTTTTTCCTCCTTTCTCTTAGCGAATTCGTAATCTCGATCATAGATGAATAAAGCACTAATGGACACGATGGGATGATTAGCAGCAGCAACGGCATCAGATCCCTGAGTGCGAGAGAGCCAGTGAGCGGCATCATCGAAAGCGAAGTCTTTAAATAATTGGGTGCTATTGTACGATTTTTAAGACCTTATGGATAAAAGCATGAAATCGATTGAGACTGGCATTATAAGCTTCTAAATTACACTCACAAAGACGCTGGTATACAAATGATATTTAATAAAAAGGAAAATTTCAAAAATAAAAAATATTCCAAAAAAAAAAAAACATAATAAAAAAAAAAACGATAGCGAGAAAGAAGCAGGCGCGAGGGGGAAGCACTCATCGCATTGCACATTCATGTGGGCACATATGGCTAGAGTTATGTGTTAATTTGAATTAAGCATTTGTTTGTTGATTTTTAACAATTTCGTTTCTTCTTCTTCTTCGTCTCTTCTTATTCTTGTTCGATTTATACATTATTATTTATTTATGATTGTACTTTTAATATATTTCCCGATTTCTGTGAAGTGATTTTATTTTGATTTCATGCGCTATCACATGGCATTTTGTGGTGTGGTCTGGTGTGGTGTGGTGTGGTGTGGTCTGGTCTTTGATTTTGAACGCATTCAAAGTCGAGCGGGTGGGTAGCAAAGGGGTATATTGCGTTTCCTCAAGACCGATCGATCGCAGACCGATTTCAATTAAAACTAATTGAGCTAAGATTTTTCCTTTTCAATAACAATCAATTTATTGTCATCAGCGAATAATAAGGGCGTTTTATGATTCATTTTTCTAATTCATTTGACTAATTAAAGCCGTTGAATTGTACAACATGCAAATCTTCAATTCGTAATGATCGTTTAGGAAAAAGCACATATTTTAATGGAAATTATTTTACCCGGATGTTTGGACTATGTAATTGATAGAAGAGTTAGGGATAAAAAGGGGTATGGAAATGATAATATTTTTTTTTTTTTTGGACTCGTATTTTTCCTTTTCTTGTGATAACTCCCAATACATTAATTAATTGTAATAAATAGTTCAGTTAATCTTAATCAATCGTTGACTGCCTCTGTGCCGTAGTTGGTTGAGATGCCCGCTTACGAAGCGAGAGGCTTTGGGTTCAACTCCCAGCTCAGGTCGTGGATGTTAGTTGTTTCGTTTTTCTCGGTTTCTGTCTTTCTTTGTTTTCGCCATTATTCGTGGTATCACAACGGGCCCCTTGTGAGGCCTTAGTGTGTCACCCTTGATGGCAGCCAAACTGACTTTACCTAATCTAACCTAATCAATCGTTATTATTCTATGTGCTCCTGGTTCAACTTTAATGATAATATGTAGGTACATACATCCAGTCGAAATTCTCTATAGCGAATTTGCTCTCAAGGCTTTTTGGATACATTTTTAGTGCCCTTTTATTCTCCCAATAACGAATTCTCTCTAAATAGAATATTTTTTCCGGTCCCTTGAAATTCGTTATAGAGAGTTTCGACTGTAATTCCTGAACATTTTATTGCACTGGAATTAAGAATCTAGGGGCGAAAAAAATCGTAAATATAAATATAAATTTAATTTAATTAACCATAGAATAAGTAATAATACTAATTCTATGCCTTAACAAATTTCGTACGCCGTCGGCGGTAATGCATACGACCTCATATACCATCCTAGTATACTTTTGTTCGAGCGTGACCATTTTGTAGAGTGAACGCCTAATCACCATCACATAAAGTAAGCAATTGGCAGGCAGTTCGCCTACAATCTCGTATACTTTGTAAGCTATTGGTAGGCAGGTCGCTCACAGTCTCGTATACTTTGTTAGCTATTAATATTCAGGTCGCTTACAGTCTTATATACTTTGTAGGCGGTAGGCACTATTGGCCGTGGGATGACCATAAAAAGGTTTATTGAAATATTGTGCTCAATAAAAGTCCAAAGCTCGATTTTCAGATTAAAAGTAAAACGTTCAATTGAACGGTTATTTTCAAAGTTTTGGAATATGTGATCACCATTTCGATTACGTGAAAGTCCACAAAAGTGTAGGCATCCCGATTGACTGAAGCGAGAGGACGACTCAGTCGTATTGAAATCTTAATAATTCTCCCTTACGCGGCCAAATAAGTCAATAAGAAGTAAAACAATAATCTTAATAAATGATAAATGAAACATTGCTATTTTCTTGTACACAACTATAAATTGTATCCGAGACTGTTCAAAAGAATTTTAGTTTGTTCTGCGTTCTCATTAATTCAAATCACAATTGTCCATTATTTATTTGAAATGACTAGATATTATTAACGATAAATTCAAATTCACTCGCCTTCAGTTACTTTTAATTCCTAATGGATTTTAATGGGTTAATAGCTATATATTTATATATAAGTATATATATATATTAAATGTACTGACAAAGCAGAAACAATTGCAACCTTTTTCAGTGGAAAAAACTTTTAATATGCAGACATTTGAATAGTTGATTGTGAATTGCGTTGAAGTAATTTGTAAATTTTTCTTCGTATCTTGTAGGTGAACCGATTTCGAAGCGCACAACTTCGAACTTCGTTCCCCATATACCAGTTCAGACAAATCACCTTCAAAGTTAGACCGATAAGTACTTCAAACTACGTAGTTCGTATGTAAGTATGTACATATGCACATTCAAAGGTGGGCACTCTCAAGTGGAATGGCAAGACCCTACGAAAGCCAAGTAGATTCGTGTCAATTACGACGATAATGCTCCAAGCCCCACGCATAAGTAACAACATGGAAGGTGGTAAGGTAAAATACTTGAAATCGCAAAGCACCAATTAACATTAACAAATTCAAGTCAATGAAAATGGAAGTCGCTTGGAATTTTCGGCTGCAATATTCAAAGAAAATCCCTAGTAAAATCAATAACTTTTGAGAAAAAATTCAAAAACAAGAAATTTGCAAGAAATTATTTGTAAGTTAGGTAAGTTTAGTGCGGCTGCCACTATTAAGGGTGACATAAAACTTAGGCCTCAATGGACGCTTTGTGATACCATGAAAAATGGGAAAACAAAGATAAAAACAGATAAACCAAACAATGTCCACGACCTGAGCTGTGAGTCGAACCCAGGGCCTCTCGCTTCGTAAGTTGGCATCTTATCCAACTACGGCACAGAGGCCGACGATTAGCCCCATACCTCTATTCAGTTTTAAAAACATCCAAGCAAGCATATTAAAGTATTTGTCGCTCAATTGATGATGTATTTTTTTTTTTTTTTTTGGTCCAACAAAATTTCACCAAAAATGCTGTAGCAGTGAACAATGAAGGAAATGTAGAAGAAAACAGAAAAATGATTGCTTTAAATTTTGATTTTCACTTCATTGAATAGAAATTCAGTATCCAGTGCAAAAGAGCGCAACAATAGCCCTTGAAGCAAAGCTCAAAGCAGGCGACGTTTGCGCATGCGCAAATTCCAATTTTTATCATATTGAATCAGTTATAATCGATACTTGGCGGACCTTATTATAGTGCATGTTTTATGGACGTTTATGGGCAATGAGTTGAATGTAGGTACATACAAAGTTTCTAGTTTCACAAAAATCGAGGCATTTTCATATTGATCTGAAAAGCACTTCCATTTATTGCAGCGTCCGCAACGCCAACTCCCTCAACTGGTGTGTTTTTATCAATTGAATTTAATAATTTTATTGCTATATTTTTAATTGAATTGCTGGTTATCCAGCTTTCAATTCAAGTACATATTACACACATTACATTCGTTTCACAAATTAAAACTTGGCTTAAAGGGTACTAGAGCAGCGCCCCTAACGCCTATATTTGTCCATATCCTTTTGATTGGTTACATTTCATACAAAGTTAATATTCAGGGTTGTCATAGAATCCGATAGCTGTCGGAATTGGAATTTTAGCCCACTGAATTTTCATATATGTATATCTAAAAAAGGGTTCAGGGCAACTAAATACCGATAATGGGTTCCGATGCAAAACCAAAAACGACAAAATTTGTAAATTCGATCGGATTTAATTCCGATTCCAAGTCCTATCGGATTCTGTGACACCCATGATTATAAAGCATACAAAAACGAATAGGAGGGCTTCAAATGCTTTTATATTTTTCGATTTCTTCATTTTTGATACGGAGTAGAACAAAAAGTTTGTATGAAAAGAATTCCGCAATCAAGCTCAATGTTTTATCAATACATACATTTTGCTTTCAGTTGTTATAATTATAACCGACACACTTGTGTTTTCGTCTGGCTGTGTGTCAAGAATGGATCCGATCGGACCGTTTTTAAGGGTGGTACCTCCACTACTAGAATCGGTCATAAAAATCACAAAAACAGCTCTAAAATCGGAATTATTTTCAAATATTTGGATAAATCGGAAAATTGGGCGTGACAAAAGGGCGTTTCTCGATCATTGTCTCGTACACCTCAAATTCAAATGGGATTTGGAAAAAAGTTGGCGTAAACTCGTATGTGTCCTTTATATTCATAAGTATCCTATCCAAAAATGATCGGTCCATTATTAAGGGTACTAGGGTCTGTCACAAAAATCTCCACACTCCCCCAATATCGGAGTTTTTCAAGATACTGCAATGTAATATTACGAATTCGAACTTATATTTAACCATCCGATTCAATTTCGCGAAATAAGATAAGTGGGCGGGCCAAAGGGGCGGTTTTCATAAAGAAATTATACAAAAATCGGAATATGAAGTCCTTTGTCGTCGCACAAATCCAGAATACTTTCTTTTAATGGTTGTGGTCTCGGGGCCTGATTTAAAAAAAAAATAGAAAAAATTTCAAACATATTGTATGCCTGTGTCGGGTATTTTATTGTCAGGCTCGCCTGACTATAACACCCTTATTTGTATTATGCGCTATTTTTCTGATTAAAATGAAGAAAAATGCAATAAAGTTTTTTATTGACGGAATATCGAGAATCTTTCTTCACAATCCTCATCGTTTTTAGATGTAATTTTACAGACGAAAAAAAATTTTAAAAAAATTCACTGAAACGATAACGTTTAGTCAGCTGCTAGAGAAACAATCTTCGGGAATAAAAATTAATATTTCGTTCATAATTTAAGCCACAATGTAAGCCACTTGATATCTTAAGTGCTTCGAAGAAGAATAAAAAGTACAAAGTCATTGGGGAAAGAAAAGAGTAGGAATATATACAAAGTGCAACAAGAAAAGGGCATGACGCTGAGTGAGTCAACGAAAATATTTCGATTTTTCCATTCTTCCTTTTTTTTTATACTTATGTATGTATATTTGAAATATTTTAATTGATGCTGTGCAAGCATAAAAGATATCCAATTTGAAGTGGCTCGAATGAGATTTTTTCTTCTTTTTTTTTCGTTTTTATTTATCGAAGGAAGTATGATTGAATGATAAGAAAATCATTTGCCAGAGTTTTCTAGGAAAAATTTTCAAAAAGTTTTACTGTCATTTTTTTTTTTAGTGAAATGCTATTGAATTTTAGGAGTTTAAAATAAACTTTAAAAATATTGGAGAAATCGAAAAAAAACTTCACCACCAATTTCCAAAATAAATTGCCAAATAAAAATTTTGTGGTTTTTTTTTTTGTTTCTTGCTGACGTCTAAGCTCAGTCAGCGATCAAGTAAGGTCCGCTTGGCCTGCCCATAGGCTATGAGAAAAAAAAAAAACACATTATACGCAAACATTTCTACGTATCTATGTATTAACGTATGTAGTTACTAATTGCGAAGCATTGTTGACGCGGAGATTATGGGGCTTTGGAGTAAATAGAGTTTTTGGTACGTGCTACTAAATTCATGTAAATGAGACGAAATTGAGCGGGAATAGGGAAAAAAAATTTGTTGAAATAGTTTTTGGGTTTTTTCTTTATCACAGCAGCTAAAAAGAGAATCAACGTGGGGGAAAAAACATGTGAAAAAGCGGCGATTTAAACCTATTTATACGCGTACGAATGCGTATTGCCAAGAGGCGCAGCGCAAGTCACGAACAGTTCAGTGACTTCATGAAATTACGAGTACTTAAAAACTATTTATTTGCTCTGTTTTTGTTTTTTTCTTGTTTTTGGCATAAAATTTACGTTAAGTTTTTTTTTTCCCCCTGAACGAGGTGTGCGCGCATGCGTAGGTATGAAAAATAGAAAATCGCAAAACAATGGCAGAAATTATTGGAGTGTAAGCCTGACTACAAAAAAAATGGGGGAAAAAGACGTCCAAGAAAAGTTTTGCGCACCAAAAAAAAAAAAAAAACTCGTGTTGATAGCGCATGGGTGATGAATAAAATTTTAACTTTTAAATTAAAAAAAAAAAAAATTTTCTTTATTAAAATAATTCTAATATGAAATTTTGACAGAGCAATGAAGGCGTCCAAGTCGATAACAAACAAGCCCACTTTGTACAGCTTCAGCAACAGCAGCATAAAAAGGCATATTCAACGCCTTCTGCGATTGTTGATTTTTCGGGTCCAAAAACAATCGTAAGGCGATGATATTTTCCCTCTTTTCGGATTTTTCTTTCTTTCTTGGCTAAATCCATTTAATAAGGCGAGACCATTATGAATATTTTTGTTGTTGCAATTTTTATCCAGAAATTTATTTGCCAGCATCCGTACACAGTACTCCACATCGGTTTCATTTAACACCCAAAAGTGTAAAGCAGTCAAAAGCAGACTATAATAGGCAGCATCAAGTCAAAGCTTAAGCAACTTTCGAGTTCATTCGCCTTTACGCATTTCATTGGAGCTTTTTTTTGTTTTTGTTGTTTTTTTAGGTTTTTTTTTTATATCAATTTCTGTCATTTAAACATATTTAATTAAGTTCGCAGGGTTTTTTCTCAGTTGTCGCTCAATTGATGATGTGCTTTTTTTTTGTAGTATGGCAGCACTTGGTCCAACAAAATGGCACCAAAAATGCTGTAGCAGTGAACAATGAAGGAAATGTAAAAGAAAACAGAAAAATGATTGCTTTTAATTTTGATTTTCACTTCATTGAATAGAAATTCAGTATCCAGTGCAAAAGAGCGCAACAATAGCCCTTGAAGCAAAGCTCAAAGCAGGCGACGTTTGCGCATGCGCAAATTCCAATTTTTATTATATTGAATCAGTAATAATCGATAGTTGGCGGCCCTTATTATTGTGATAGTGAATGTTTAAGGCGCTCGAATCCCCACTCATGCAAACATTCGTTTATTTGAAATAAAAAAAAAATCGCTGGAAAAAAATACGTATGTAGGTATCTTAACAAAGAAATCCTCGCTATGCATTTTTTTTTTTTAGAGCAGATTGAAATTCACTTGAGAGATCCTTTCATTGAGAATAATTGTTAACCAGTGTCGATTTTCATATCACATGTGGCACGGAGACAAAATTCTGCCGGTTGGCTGCGTTCGTGTGTGTATAAAACAAAACTTCGTCAATGCAAATCAGCGAAATTCACAGCGAAGTCGACACCGCATTCAATGTAAACGTATGTACTTATACCCTTTCGGATCCATTCCGATGAAATTAAAGACCCTTTTTGGTTTTTCGTGTTCTCTTCTGTGACGTCACCTTAGGTGCTCCTTTGTTGTTTTTTTTTAAAGATTTTCTTAACTATTTTTGCCGAATGAGGTACCATAAGCTCCACAAGATGCAACTAGGAGGAGACTCCGAGTGCCGATTTTGTCTTGAGGATGAAGAGACCGCATTCTAAATAATGGGCGAATGTGTCGCCCTGTGTAGGCTTCGATTCAGACTCTTCGGCAAACAATTCCGAACCCACGACGAGACATATCTGATTGTCCTCTCTTTCATAAGGAAATTAGAGGGCATAATTGAAGAATTAAACTATTTATATGAGACCAATTGGCACAATAGATCTAATCAAGGTCGCAGTGCCTGCATTTCACTAGAGGGCAAAACCCATATCAAAATAAAAAAACTATATTTGGCGATTTTTATTGTGAACAGCTGAAAAATGTTGTTTTCAATTGTAAAATTGAAGAAAGCTAATTTTTGTTGTTTTTCATCTTTTGAATTTGAAAATAAAAAGAATTAAAAAAAAAACAAAAAATTATTTTGAAATTTTAGAAAAATCATCAAATTAAACGCGCTGCAGAAGAACATGTCATGATAATTGATTCGAAATTTGATGAGAGCAGAGGAGCCATGAAGCAAGCAGCAGCGTCCAAAGAAATCAATTCTTGATTTGGGTTGTTTACCTTTTCTCTCTTCTTTTCTTTTCTAAAATATTTCTTTTGAATTCTACAAATATGAAAAGACAAGTACGCATACTTTATGCTTCAACATTGATTCTCATTAATTTCATTAGTCATTTCTTTTTTTTTTTTTTAGTTTTTTTTTTTTTTTTTTTGTGGAGGATTTTAAGAGAAATTGTTTAATGCTTTCGTTATGCTTCAATTTTAAATCTACCCAAAAATAAAACCAACCGATCTAAAGCAGTGGAATGAAGTAAAGTGAATTGAAGTGAAGTGCAGAGGAGGGCAGTCGAGTGATGTGGAGTGGAGTGGAGTGGAGTGCTCAGAGCCGCATTAACCAATAATGTATCCATACATGACACGTTGCTGTATGCACGATAAATATTCATTTGAATAATTCGGGCCTATGTTTTCGTACCGTCAACACACAAGAGAGTTGGTTGGCTAGGCAAGTACGTACATGAAACAGAAATTTCGATTGTTGGCTTATGATGGGATGGCTTTGGTGCCTTTTGATTATTGTTTAATTTCTATTTAAGCAATTTCAATTTCTTCATTGGATTTTCTTTTCTTTCTTTTTCGGGTACTGACATTTTGAGATTTGTAGTAATCATTTTTGTTGTTGTTATGTTTCTGTTGTTTTTGTTGTTGTGCTTATAATCATGGCTGTTGGTTTCTTTCTTTAATCGCATCAAGTCATGATTTGCTTTTAATTTTATTTCATTTTTTCTCCTTCTTTCCATCGTTTTTATTTATTTATTTATATAGGAATAAAGAATAAGAAAGAAAATCTTACATGAATTCCATTTCATTTATCACAGAAGAAATTAAAATGGAGAAACGAATGTGTCGGCCATAGTTTCTTACTCTCGTACATCAATATGTCTGTATATCAGCAAGAATATGCGCCGTAGTTATTCTTATGATGTACATGACAAAGGGGAAGGGAAAGAAAAAGTTGAAGTAAAAGTAGAAGCCGAAAGAGAAGGTGAGAGAGAAGGGGAAAATATCTTTAAAATTACTTTGAGTAGGTACTCAGCGTAAAATGTTAATTGTTCGACTTAAGATTGATTGAATTTATTTACTGTGAATGAATGAATAATTTTCGAAGTTAAGAGACCAAGTTCATTGTACGACAGAATTGGGATGCGGCGTTCGGGACATTTATGGGTAGGTACCTATAGAATTTCAAGAAAAGTCAACTTGGACTATTAAAATGAATTATTCTTTGTTTGAGAGGCTTTGACTTCTTTTCCAAATTGAATGAAATTTTATTATGTACAGTCAAAACTCTTTCAACTACACACTACATGAGAGGAGGAGAAGAGGAGATGGAGGAGAGGAGGAGAGGTGGTGAGGAGGAGAGGAGGTGAGGAGGAGAGGAGGAGAGGAGGAGAGGAGGAGTGAGGAGGTGAGGAGGAGAGGAGGTTAGGAGGAGATGAGGAGAGGAGGTGAGGAGGAGAGGAGGTGAGGAGGAGAGGAGGAGAGGAGGTTAGAAGGAGATGAGGAGAGGAGGTGAGGAGGTGAGGAGGTGAGGTGGAGAGGATGAGAGAATGAGAGGATGAGAGGATGAGAGGATGAGAGGATGAGAGGATGAGAGATGAGAGAATGAGAGGATGAGAGAATGAGAGGATGAGAGAATGAGAGAATGAGATGGATGAGAGGATGAGAGAATGAGAGGATGAGAGAGATGAGAGAATGAGAGGATGAGAGGATGAGAGAATGAGAGGATGAGAGTATGAGAGGAGCAGAGGAGCAGAGGATGAGGAGAAGTGATATGTAGATGGGGGGCAAGAACAGGAGATTAAAAGAAAAGGAAAGAGAAAAAGAGATAGAGAGAGAGAGAGAGAGAACACGAAAGAAAGCGAGAAAAAAGCAGTAAGATTGAATGAGATAGAGAGAAAGATCCGGTCGGCAGAAGAGATTGAGAGATATTACTTATGTAGGTGGGAACAAAGTAATAATCCTTTTACAGTTAAGGAGTTATAGGTGCGTCATTGTATCCTTGAAAGATCGTGTGTCGGGGATATATCGTTTTTTATAATCACATTTTGTTTTACCTAAGTATCTTTCACTCGAAGCCTCCAACAACGAATTCAATAGAATATTATATTTTGATCATTTTTTTTATACATATAAAATATTTTCTTTTCTTTCAGTTTTCCCCTCATTGGCACACTTCAAACAGATGCATTTTTTTTGATGTCACGAGGCGACGACACCCACTTTTCTTCCAACAAAAATAAAAGCGACTGGAATTACTTAAATGAAGCGCAGAGTGACTTAACCACAAATGAGAGCGGCAGGCGAGCACATTTAACGCAACATGTTGGAGTCATCATCGGTAGTTTCATCAACACGATCATGCCAATTGATGGAAATAACAAATGGAAAGGGAAGGAAGAAAAGGAGGTGCGCGAAGACATTATGTATGTAGATGGCGGCAAGGCGAACGAATTCAAAGATAAATCAATAGACCCAACGGATTTAAGGAATACATACATACACACACTGTGAATGCGAATGCGAATGCGTTCATCATTGATACCATCATGATCGTTCTCAAAATATCCCATGTATGTACATATGCATGTGTAGTCCTCTAGCCGAACGACCCAGATGTTGATTCGAGTCGTACATATATCTAAATCGTTCGTTCAGATATCGCCAGCTTGGTTTAGCTATTTCTAGCTAAATGAATTTATTCTATTCCTCTATTAAAAAGGCCTTCTTTTTTTTTTTGTACTGAATTTAAGTAAAATACATTAAGATCAGTTACAGTGATAAATAGTCACACATTACACTTTGCGAAGAGTCGGTCCGTTCGTTCGTTAGTACGTCCGATCGGCCGTGTGTCCGTCGATTGGTCTGTCGGTCTGTCTGTCTGTCTGTCTGTCTGTTCGATCGTTCTGCTCTGCTCAGCGTCAATCCATTTTGGTTAGTTGTAGGCGTTTGTGGAGCTGTCGTTCAAAATTCTTCAAGAAAGAACGATCGGAAAAAAGGAGTACTCACTCACATGCTACAATTAATGTCGATCGCTGACAAAAGAGCTAGCTGTGCATAGCCTCTCAAAAGCGTCGAAGCTTAATATTGGAATAAAACGTAAGTACGTGTGTAGGTAGGTATGTATGTATGTATTTATGTATGTACAAAGATATATGTATCTGTATATGAATCTTTCTCTCATTCTGAAACTCTTTTTTTTTTTAATTCCATTTGAAGTTATTCTATTCGCCGCTTCTCTGCTCAATATGCTGAATATGAGAACACTTAGACGAAATGATGTGGTAACAGAGTAATTCGGGTCACTAACCGTTAACAATAAATTTCATTTATTTATAAAAAAAAAACAGCGGAAAAGCAATATACCTAAATATGCGTTTTGAGGTACGAGCACAAATTGGGATTTCAATAGAGCACTGATTCGGGCTCCGAACTTCTTGTAACCCAAGCAATGACAGCGTAAAATGATACATGGACAGAAAAGTAAATAAATTCAAAGCACAAAAGGTGGAGAAAACAAAATAAAGCAATTGACGAACCATGATTATTACTCATTATGGAGCAATCGACGCTTTAAGCTTAAAGTTTTGAAATTCAACGCAATGAAAAAAGGATTTTAAGGAAGAAAAGAAAGCAATGAATTATGCATGGCTTAAAGGATATTTGCGCCCTCTGTAATATGTAAATAATATCAGCTACTTCATACCCACATATGTATGTATATAGCCAAGATTTCGTATTTTTGTCACTTTAAGAAGAGTAAATAAAAAGATTCTCAGATCGTTCACATTTGGATATTGGTATTCGTGGATTTATCACCGGAAGTGGTCGGAAGAGGTTATTTTTTTTATGGTTTTTTTTTTTTTTTTTTTTTGCGGCGATGCTCCAGCACTCGGAAAAAGTTCACATTTTTCTCAAGAAAATGTGTCTTCATTTGACGCTTTGATTGGATCAATAACCATGAATAATGATGCCATCTTTTTTTCATGAAAAAAAAGGGTTTTCCTGAGAAATGTAATGATTTCGCGGAGAGAGATTTTGAGGAGAGAGAAAAAGGATAAAAAAAAGGATCTTTATTTCAGTGTTTTATTTAGAAAAATAAATGACAAATTTTATTCAATCGACATGTTTATGTATTCGTTAACAATAAATCATGTGTTTCATATTAATGTTGTTTTCAATATTAAAGTTTTAGATGAAAATGATGTTTAGTTATTAAATTCAAGTATTAATTTTAAAGTTGTTAATATAGAATTAATTAAAGTAATGTAATTTTTAAAGCTTAAATTATTAATGAAATTACTTCGAATTCAAGATATTAGCAACTACTAAGATAACCACATATTGGTAGTAGCCAAAATCTATGTATCATATACAGGATAAACAATTATGACTAGTCAAGTCAAATAACATTTTCATATAAAGATATTTTCAATAAATTTAAAAGTGAGTTAAGTCTTCATTACTCGTTCAAGTAATTGTCGAAAGTTTTAAATTGTATTACGTTAAAATACTTATAATTCTTAATTTAGTCTATCATGCCAGTTTAACTCAATGAAATGCCTTTGAATTTTTCAAAAATTTCCATATGAAATTTATAAACTCTCCTTAAGAATATCATTTGAAAGCTTAGACCTTCAAAAATTTTAAACTAGGTTGAAAACTATGAGCCTAAAGGTAGCATTTGAAAGTCATAGAAGCTACCTTGAACTGCATCCGGTTAAATGATTCAGATGTCTCTTCCTATTTTATTGTCCTAGTCTAAAAATTTGCACATTTCAAATCGATTTTTCTCGCAAAAAAAACGGAAAAGTGGAGTTAAATCGTTTTGCCGGTCAACCGAATTATATAATTTTCTAAGACATATAGATACTGTATAAAGCTGCTTGTGATAGGACAAAGTGTGACACAAGGATACTCGATCTCGAAGCGGATAAAATTCGTGCAGCCTTCATTCACTTCGGCAACAAAAGATCAACGACGACACGACTCACGAGGCACTCCAATGTGGACACAGTGGATTCCGATTTCCGCTCACATTTTAAAGTGTTTTCCTCTCCAAACAGTCCGAACATTTTCCCACTAAGATGACTTACTACTTACATATTTATGTGCGTCAGCATCAATTATTTGTGCAGCTTTTGTTTTGTTTATTTATTCGATCTTCGCTCTTAAAAATTGTTGTTTTCTTTCCATTTTTTATTCGGTGAAATTTTTTGGAAACGATTTATTTCGTTTTGTTTATGGCTTTCGATTCGTTGAAACGACGTAAAGTAGCCAGCGAAACATTTGGCATCTTTCGAAATCACGCATCGAAATCATGTATCTTAAGTGTGTGATTTGGTGACACTGCGTTCGATATTCAAAAAATAAATGCGCTCAACAATTTGTTTGATAAACCAAAAAATAACCAGAAAAGAAAAAAAAAAAATGGAGCGAAAAAATAAATAAATCGAATTCAATCGAATTCTTCTGATGGGAATCATTCAAGTGTTTACAATCGCAAAAGGCAATTCTAAAGTGTCAGCCCCAATTGGCGTCAATAAGTTTACGATTGCTTGGCTCGGGGTTCGCTTTGGCTCAGCTCAGCTCGAATCGGATCGGATTGGATCGGATTGGATCGCTATTCTCGTCGCTCAGCATATTCTCAGAGATCGGAAAAATTTCGTCAATCAAGAACTACAAGTTCTTAAAATCAAAAGTGTCAGAATAGCTTCATCCGGAGCGGAACTTCATTGCCATAAAAAGATTTTTCGGATTCTGGTCCCTTGCTGCGTTCAAACTACGCGCCTGCATTTTAATTCCGACTTAGCCATAGCCGCAGCCGTTCGTTCTTCCCTCTTCCCTCTACGCTCTACGCTCTTCATCGTCGATTCACAATCGTTTTTGTAATTGAAATATATTTGAATTTTATTTTTATTTTTATTTGTATATTTCCTTTCTTTCGCTTTTCCCTTTGTTTCTGTACTTCATTTTATTTCTTTCTCCAGCGTTCGCTGACTGCATTACTAATTCGATTTTTAAATGCAAAAGCACTCACATGCCTTTTTTTCTGGAGTGGTCTGGGAAATTTTCGGATTTCGAGATCGCTTACTTCAACAGATTTAATGGACGACTTATGGTCGTAATACAAAAGACAGAAAAAAAAAAAAAACAGATCATTTCTTCTGTCTTCCAATATTAAGTTGTAGTGCCTTCAATTCATTATGATGTTTTATTAAATTATTTCTAAGACGTGACTTCTTTTGGGCGAGCACGTTTGGTGCTATTGTACTTTATGGTCAAAAAGTTCACCCGCTCGAAAGGTTGCTCGAATATTTATTCTTCTCGCACGGCACTGATTCGAAGAAACTATGTCAGATCGGCAGTTAAAAATCGCCTTCTTTAGAGAGAACATATTTTACAGCAAAATGCCGCTAGTATGGACACATCTAAGTAGGCTCATTGCCTTCAATCTATGTAGTTTAAACTTTTCGATGGCTTCAACTTTCAAATGACAGTCTTCGGGAGAGTTGAAACCAGTTTTATTAATTTTATATGAAATTTATTTGAAAATTTATTTGAAAAATTCGGATTAATCAAAGGCATTTCATTGATTTAAGCTCGCTTGAAGAGTAAAAGAATATATGTATTTCAAAATTTAGACTTTCGAAGTTCTTAAACCTAGTTGAAGATTACGACCCTTATGATAGGAACATATGTACGTATTATTGCACCAGTACCACTTGTGGGTGGAATTGAGGATTTTCAAAGCTTTATTTCTATGAGAAGTCACTAGAAATTTTTTGCATTTTCATTCCTTTTGGAACGAAAGACTATCCCATATGAGGGTGTTCATTTATAAAGGGATTTTAACTGTAGGCGAATACCAATCTGAATTGAGTTTCTGTACGTCTAAGTTCAGGGCCCTTACTCGGTAGTTCGTAGAGCTGTAAAATATCGTTACTATTCGGTAAAAAATAACGATTACTGTAGTCAGTAATCAATAACGTCTCGTTGCTGATTGAAGTATCTGGTTACTTGTACCATTTTTGCACATGCACATGCCGATGATTGGCTGATGATTGCCGGAGTAATTAAGTACTGAAATAATGGGTCCGCAAAACAGTATGGTATTAGAGTGAGTTGAGTTGATATTTAATTACTGAATACGGTGAATGGATGAAGATTTAAAGGGCATGAGGGAGTTTTTTTTTTTTTTACTATGTTAGATGGATGGGGCTCTGTTCGAGCCACATAAGCCAGTGATTTAATTGTCATGAGCTTATATTACTTTATCAACCTTGGGTTATTCAGTGAATGAATGAAGAATATATAAAAAAAAAATATAACGAGTACTCAGTATCGAGTACTTAGTAACGAATACTTGACGAAAAATAACGAATACAATCGAGTAGTGTAAAATTTTGCATTTTTACAGCTCTAGTAGTTCGAGTCGAAAACCACATATAACCATATATGTCACTCTCATAGATTTTGAGCGGAATATTTCACGCTAGTTAGAAAGAGATGGTACTCGGCAGGCAAAAAAGGAGCGAGAGAGAAATACTTTTGGTGAGTACCTAAGTGCAAAATGTTCATTTTGGTGGGTACCCAAGACCGTGTTGAAAAGAGCCAAAATGTAAACGGCTCCTGAGTGACATACATATATAGTTATATATGCGAAAACATACACGCACTTTCCAACCTATGGCCTATCACTTTGAAAATTCGCATCTCAGCCAACTACGGCACAGAGACCGTCCGCCAAATGGTTGGTAACATTCGGACAATTTTCAACAGGAGTTGGAGAAACACCAATCCTGTACACGTTCGAACGAGCTTGAAAGAACTTTTAAAAGTTTTACATAAGTCAATAGAACAATTCCTTTATTTTTTTAAATTTGGAAGAAGTTCCCACAGCGCATTGTAAGGAATGAAACCACATTTTTTGAATTCAAATTACAAAATAACTGTAACTTTTAAGCTTAAATTCCTAAGGAGTGTTTTTGTTGTTGTTGTTGTTTTTAATGAAATGGAAAACAGAAATGAAATGAAAAAAGAAAAAAAATGAAAACTGAAAAACTTTTCCTCCACCTGCATCAATCCGTGCAATTCATTGGACCAACGTTACATTTGAAATATTCTAAAAATATACTGCAAGGCAGCATACCTTTATTAATACGTCATTCAGTTAGAGGCAACACTTGGGCCGAAATTAAGCAAATAAAAGAAAAATCAACTTAAAATAGAAAAAATAAAAAATAAAAAATAGAAAAAATAAAATGAAAAACGTACAAAAAGTGTCTACATAGTTAACTAATTCAGCAGCTGCTTACTGAGTTTGGGAATTCGTACAACATGAACATTTATGATTCATTCACACCCGCTGTCGCTTGTTATACATTTACCTAAAACGTCTCAAAACCGACTATGAATATATCAACTTCATTTCAGTTCGAAACTGTGATAAGCAAACAAAGCCGCGTTCCGTTCAATCGATTCGACGGGACCGGGGGGGGGCTGGCTGAAAATTAAGCCAGTAAACTCCACTTAAACAGCGGTTATAGGGCGAGCGAACGAGCAACGGCAACAACGACGGGGACGGGGACGACGACAAATGCTTAATTCGCTCATTTAGTAATAATTTAAAGAATAAGAAAAAAATTCAAAAAAAATAAAAAATATTGTAACAAAAAGAAAAAAGCCTTCAATGAACCAAAATCTAATGTACTCTGACAAAGGTGGCCCCCCGTGTTTACCGAACGCGATCTCATATTGCATTGGAGCGACCTGAACTTTTAACAAGACCGAAGCTTGGGTACAACAACAACAACAACAACAGTAACTATCGACTACTCAAGCTGTGCTTTGGGCGATATCTGGAGCGATAGAAACTGAAACTCAAGCACAGACGGAAGTTCACAAGTCAGAACGCGCTTTAAGCTTTTTCGGATTTTTTTTTAAATTTTATCTATTTAAAAAAAATTTTTTTTTTTTTTTTTGGTACGATCGAACGCATTGAACAAACGCCTATTCGCATTATGTATGTACATGCCTTCGAATATTTAAAAACTCCCCGCATATATACATACTTACATATGTAGGCCTGACAATTTAAGATAGAAAAAAACCAATCTTTTTTTTTTTCTTGAAATTTTTCTTTCTTGTGATTTCAGAGATAAGTCCATCTATCTATGTACACCTCAAATATGCATAGCACAATATCCAGGTGTGCACACGTTGACTATTCGATTCGATTGTGCTCCACATATGCGACGCAAAGCGAGGCGACGCGACGCGAGGCGACGCAACGCAACGCAACGCGAACACGAGTCAAAAGAGGCGAACATGCGATTTGGGCGATTTGCTTTATTTGTTAAATTATTGAAAGCTTTTCAGTATCGCGCTGTTGTTGTCACTAAAGTGTGACAATCTGTACGACTACTTCGTCCAACAATTATAAGGTCTATAATTTACTTCCTACCATATATCCACCCCTCAATAGTTGCAGATAGATATGTCACTCCTTCTGTCGTCTATTGACGGCATTATCTTATGTTTCAAAGACTTGACTTATCCATCGCAGCACGTCAAGGTTTCAATTTCTTGTCACTTTTTCATGGTTTTCATAAATAAAATGAATTTCACACGCACACCGAAACGAACGAAATACAAAATAAAAACATTCGAAATTTTATAACTGTCTCTGGAAATCTTTATCAATTATTAGCAAATGCTAAATGCGTAAAACGAAGACGAACTCATTAGAATTCGGGTGAAAAATTTCCAAAGGTTATTGCAGCTGGGTGTGTTGTATGTACTCATAAAAGACAAATTACACACACGAATCGTTATTATTACATATTATTAATATTTATTATGGAAAATTTGAATTCAACAGGAACTTCAATATTTGAACAGTAAGTAGGAGGGGGACGGCCTCTATGCCGTTGTTGGCTGAGATGCCGATTTACGCTGTGAGGTTCGACTCCCAGCTCAGGGTGGTGGATATTGTTTAGTTTTTCTATTTTTCTTTTTGGCTTACCGTTACTCGTGGTGTCACGAAGGGTCCATGAGGCCTAAGTGTGTCAAATTTCATGATGGCAGCCACATTAAGCTAACCTAATCTAATCTAACCTAATCTAACCTAACCTAACCTAACCTAACCTAACCTAACCTAACTAACCTAACCTAACCTAACCTAACCTAACCTAACCTAACCTAACCTAACCTAACCTAACCTAACCTAACCTAACCTAACCTAACATAACTAACCTAACCTAACCTAACCTAACCTAACCTAACCTAACCTAACCTAACCTAACCTAACCTAACCTAACCTAACCTAACCTAACCTAACCTAACCTAACCTAACCTAACCTAACCTAACCTAACCTACATAAGTAGTAGAGCATGCGAATTGAAATTTTAAATCATCCGAATCTGTTAAAAACTCTCGATGATAAACGAGATATATGGCACTATCATATGGAAAGTTTTGTATGTAACTTTATTCCACTCTCTTCTTTTACTCCCTGTCTCTTTTCATCTCATCTATCTCTGTTTTTCTCTCTTTGTTTCTTTCTCACCCTGTTTCTCTCTTTTTCTTTTTCTCTCTCTCTCCGTCTCAGTATAACTCATCCTCTCTCGCCTTTCTCTGATGCTGTTTGCCGGAGCTATATTTAAAATATGCCAATACTTAACGCGTGGCAGTGGAGTTAGCCCCTAAATCTTTAACTCCCACCGATCCCATATGACACACAGGAATTGAATCCTTTTACCAAGTTTTCTTCTTTTGGCCCTGCGAACCCTTCACTCAAAGCTTCGAAATGAAATAATTGATTCGAAATTCTTTGCGGCAGCATGGATTAGCTGGGCACCATTGTCAAATCCTCCGAAATCGAAAGCATTTCCCAATTATATTTGTAAGAAATCTTGCAATTTAAGCCTCTGCAGCTGACGTCGCGACGCATCGTAATCTGAGAGGCCATGAAAAACAGAAATCTTTTGTTACATCCGATGATCACATCCTTGTGCTCCCTTCCGAAAATGCCAAAAATGCCTTCTATTTCAAATTTTTATGATTTCTTTGCTTGAAAACTTTTTCCTCTTTGTCTTTTGTCTCAAAACAAGGCCAAAATTCACTACAATTCAATTTTGAAATCATCTACAATCAAAAGCTTGGTCCTACGCATAACGTCGTCCCATATCTGTACATACTTATAATAATTTTCCCTCACTTCTTTTCTCCGCTAAGACTCCACTAAAGACAATTAATGCGTTTCAATTTAGGGGAGATTCCCCTTAACGGGCAACAGGTTCTCTCAGATATTGGTAGAATTTTTTGAGAGATATTTTTAAAGGTGTTTTAAACCTATCCATTTTGGAACTACTTCAACATCAACGGTCAACCACCAATAAGGACATTGGTACAAAAGATCAAATGTTGACAAAAAGCCTATCTAAGAAATTCAAATCCCCATTTTCATTTTCGACTTTTAAATCCAATTTCAAGTACATTTGATGAATTACTCTAAAATTCGTCTGCCATTCAATTCTGATAATGTCATTGTCTAATTAGTCGTTCGAAAAGTTTACCGCTACTGAATTAACTATGAGCATGGCGTCATGGTTTTTTTTTTTTTTTTTTTTTTTTTTTTTCTTCCTAAATTCATTGCCCGACACAAAAAATCAATTAGAGCTTTGTGAACTACTACTTCTTCCCCCTCTCAAATACTTATACCTATATATTATTTAATACTTTTTAAGTACACAATAATCGGGTGGGAAGAAGGAGGTGATGAATAAGAAAACGAAAAGAAGCTCGCGCGTACTTAATAAAAAGACTTATTTATCAATTAATGTTATTAATGAACAAAGCAAGCAAACTAACAGAAGAGATACCTATTATTTATAAAGACAAAAAAACGAAAAGCAAAAATAAATAAATAAAATTAAAAAAACGAAAAAGAAAATAAGAAATGAGTAGAGGAAAATAAAACAATAAATGGAAATCGAAAAATCACTCCCATGACTTTAATTACAATTTAATACAATATTTGCTTAGCGGGGACGATCGTCGACAAACGACTTACGGGACACGGTGAGGCATTATCGCAAAATACGCAACGACGACCCACCGACCGACCGACCGACCGACCGACCGATACCAACGAATAACCGAACGAACGAACGGCCAAATCTTAATAATTAACCCATAAAACATGCACGTTGACTTCCAATAGAGTTTCCAAGATACCGACTCCGGGCTGTGGCAGCATTACGAATACGCAAATAAGTAAGTAACTGCGTTATCACGCTTAACCGTGCTAAGGCTGCATGTCTTCCACCGTTATCGAAAGGAGGGCTTAGGTAAATTTACTTAAAAAGAAATCCCAATAGCTTTTTAATTAAATTTTATACTTTGAACCAGAGTATCAAAACAAGTACATATACATGTCTGTGGGTCTCTATATTTATCGGTTGCGCGTGCTGCCTTGGTCAATTCTGGTCTGGTTAATTGGTCTTTCATTCGATGTAGAAAAGACGAAAATTATCTGTGTACTTCCGTCCTATGGAAGGAGACCGCCAAAGTGCCGACTATGAGATTCTAGTAACTCTAACCTTTTATAAACAACATTTTATCATCCTAATTGTATATTTACAATCTTAAGCCTTCTTCATCGTCCCCTTCTTCTGTGTATATTTAAAGTTGAGAAAACAAAAAAATAAAAAAATTTTTTTTTTGTTATACAAACCGAATGCCTACAAAAATTTCCCAGAAAGTATTAATTATACGAAATGGGAGTTGAAAATTTGAAAACTTAATATTGAAGATAGGCTTCTGGCTGTGCAGGCGATAATAGTGCTCGAGTTTCTTCAACTTTAAACAAACATTCACTTCCGATTAAATAAAACACAACCAAGCGAAAATTAATAATAATCATTAAAGCCCTGAATAAGCAAATACATTTTGAAATTGGAGTAACATTAATGCTCTTGCGTCCTAACAGGCCAGTCTTTCCATATCTTGAGATAAAAAAAAAAAAAAAAAAAAAAAAAGATGTTCAACGGCATAAAGCATTGAGCTTTTCCGGGAAACCATTATCAGATATTTTAGCATTTTACTTCGCAAAAAAAAAATAAAAAGTAAATAAATAGAAATATGTAAACAGAAATTCGAAAGTGATAAATTCGTATCCGGTTCGACTTTGTCGATTGAGATTCTTTTTATCAAAAGATTTAAAATACCAACGTTCTTTATAGAATACATTAGCTGAGAATAGGCTCTTGACTTCGATGGCAATCACAGGCCGGTAGAGATTGAGAGTGGATTGGAGACCGGGGTTTGAATAGCGTTGGGAAGCCAAGAGTTTCTTCGAAATTTTGTGCAAAGCTAAAAATTTTAATATGAAATTTACCCAATATGAAGTCTTTGATTTCGCCTTCTTTGCCCTCTCTCTCTACCTCTCTCTCTGCCTATCTCTGTCTCCCTCTGTCTCCCTCTTTCTTTTTCTGTCTCCCTCTGTCTATCTCTGTCTCTCTATTTCTGTATCTCTCTCTCTCTCTCTCTATCTCTCTGTCTGTCTCTCTCTCTCTATCTCTGTATCACTCTCGGTCTCTCTCTGTTACTCTCTCCGTTACTGTCTCTGCTATTCTCTCCGCTACTCTCTATTTTACTCTCTGTGTCTCCCTCTCTGTCCCATTACATCTATTTCGCTTGTACTCACCAGCGGTGCACACTTGTAAATTTATTATGACTTGTTCGCTCTTTTGGCATTTAGGTATTGACGAGCCATTTTAGGTACAATGCCATAGAAGTTGACATATACCTACATATTTTCGTACT